>JAZKJV010008591.1:0-348586 GCA_037367405.1 Ottelia alismoides
CCATTAATGGGCTAATCATTTAAACCCACACTCATGTGACAATCATAGGCTATTTAGAAAATAGCTAGGTAAGCTGATCAGTCACTCTATTCTCAAGAGACTACGCCAAGTCCTTTTACGGCACTTGCATATCTCCTAGTAACAGTGATCGCATCCAATGCGAACGTTGCATCTCATGCAACCGATACTCAATTTTGTTGGTTATAGTGTCCTTGACACTACATCTTATTAATTATCATAACCAGTATTCCCATAATCCTTATTAGAATACCTTCATTCCTGGAGATCTCTATCTCCTAAGGTATTTACAGTCAAGACCCTTATACATCACTATCTACAAGGTCTTAAACCTTTGAAGATAAGACTTTGAGATCAATATCTCTAAGTTTCATCATCTTTGAAGATATTGTTATTACTGCAATCAAGTGTTTTATCTCCATAGTAGGATTAGTAACAGTTTACTACTCCCACTGCATGGCAGACATCTGGCTCTTGTACACATCTAGCATATACCCAGCTTCTCATAACTGATGCACAAGTGCAAGCAGTTCTAGCATTCACTTCCTCAACCTTTTGAGGTGCTATCCTTTAGACAGGTCACTACCACATCTTAAGGGAAGGAAGCCTTTCTTGGAATTGTCCAGAAAATGGAATAAGTCCAAGGTGTACTACTAATGCGACAGTCCCAATACCCTCTTCTCTTTGCTTCTGAACGACTTTAGAATTAAGATCTAAGAGGTATCCTTGAAATCGTATCTCAAGGTATGGAACAACTAAATTATAAAACACTTATTATTATTCTTATATCATTCTAAATGATTAGAATAATATCTACATTTAGCACGATGAACACAATGGCACTCCCACTAAGCTTCACATGGTTCATCAAGATTTTATCTGAAATCACAACATTTATGATTTCATCAAATCTTATGTTCCATCTACAAGAAACTTATTGGAGTCCAAAGATGGAGTTCTTCAGCTAGCACACCTTGCTTTCCTCAACCATGAAGCCCTGGGGCTACTTCATATGAATATCCTCAGAGAGGTATTCATAGAGAAATGCAATCTTGACTCACACCATGAAGATGTCATAGACAAGTGGTGTAGCTATAGTTAGCAATATTCTGATGGGTTAAAGCAAGGTCACTGGAGAGCAAGTCTGATCGCAAGCGATGTCTTCTCTTCGGTGTGTAGCTCATGGCTACGAACCGTGCTTTGGAGGTCTCTACCTTTTCATCAGGTTCCCTCTTTCTCTTGAAGATCCATTTACATCTTAATGGGTCTGACCCATATAGGTGGATCCTCGAGGCTCCATATACAACACTTGTATATGAAGTCTACATTAGACTTTTATTGCTAACATCCATCTTGCCATGTCATGATCCTCAGGAGCTTCATCACATGAAGTCCGATCATTTTCAGATTTAACTGACATATGGAATTCATCCTCAAACTTATTTGAAGAGGTATTAATGTTTCATCTTTAATTATCTATTTTAATTTCCGATTTCAGGAGCCTCATTATCTTTTCAAGATTAAATGAGTTCCTTTACTTCATTTTCATCTTGATTCTTAAGAGAGTCATCCTATAAGAATCATATTCTCAAAGATGAGATCTTTTAAGAATCTCAAGGTCATAAAGTAGGTATCCAATACCATCCTTTATTTTCCTAATGAAGTAGCACTCTCTAGTGCTAGATTCCAGCTTACATGCATGGAACCTTATTAAGTATATAATGTAGTCTCTACTACATATATATCTTGGAAACTTAAGAGATAATTATGCTAGGATTAATCATTGATTAAATCATGTCACACACGATCAATTGTATCTCCCTACAACTCCTTTGAGTTAAGGTTCATTAGGAGGATTGAGATAGGAATGATATTCATATCTCTATAAGGTATTCCTTGAATTCATCTAATAGGTACAGGCTACCTTGGTTAGATTAAATTCATTTCATCTTCCTTCAAACTTTGGTTCTAAACCACAATTGCGAAATCTTTGAATATTTCAAAGGTTTCTTAGGTGAAGAGAAGAAATCTCATATCATCATTAACAGATATCACATATCCATAATGTTTACTATGATATAGATGATCTGCATACATCAATATGTATGAGATCCTTAATACCTAGACATCTTACACCTTTCCCAAGGAAGGGTGTATCGGACATTTTACTTTGAATATAATATTCACAAGTATGTGAGATTTGAATCTTTAGACAATCTAAAGTTTCATGTCTTACTAGTCCATTGATCTCATCAACAGACATATGTCCAAAATTTGATGTCAGATCATTATCAAATGATCTTTATCCTCCTATTGATCTTTTTAATTCTCAGTATTAAAAAACTTAATGAACCATTCATTAATTTTCTAATTTAATAGAGTCCACTAGATTTTAAATTACTATCTGAAATATCTCCATCATAACTCTTTATGATAGATTTATTACAGAATTCATGTTTATATCCAACAATTAGAAATAAACAATGAGTGTATTCCAATATCTAGGTCATAGAGACATTCTCTAAGACTAAGGGCTCCCACTGAAAATATGAAGTCTATTGATCTTATGGAAATTCTTGCAACACTTGCATCACTTTCAACATGGATGACCAATAAACCTTAAGATCAAATTTCTAATACATATGCAACCAATTGCAAGTGTCATTAGAAAATTGAGATACAATTATTTATCTTATCAAATAAGTAAGTCAATATCAATGATTATATGTAGATTAATCTGATGCACTATCTGATTCCTTCTCTAAGGATTCTAGATAGATTTGATAGTCATACTATCAACACATCAACTTATTGCAGTATTGGCATTCATTCAACTCTTTGAATGTCATATGGAAGTTATATTTCTTACTTGGGTCCAACCCATGCTTCCACTGCGCTCCCTTTATCTATAAGCAACCATTACTCAAGACTAAGGATCTCTTATGTTAAATTCA
Source organism: Ottelia alismoides (assembly GCA_037367405.1). Taxonomy (NCBI): domain Eukaryota; kingdom Viridiplantae; phylum Streptophyta; class Magnoliopsida; order Alismatales; family Hydrocharitaceae; genus Ottelia; species Ottelia alismoides. Next base: position 2,973 of record JAZKJV010008591.1, read on the forward strand.
AAAGAATTTAATGTAAGAGTATTTCAACATTTTAACATGCTTCATCCAATTCATATAATATGAATATTATGAAGCTTCATGAATGACTAGAGTATAGACAGTAGAATGATGACACTCATCATCTACATCCATCTAAACTCTTAAAACATAGGTTTAGGTAGGTACTCAAACAATTTGAATACATCATCTCTTATAGAGCCACGATTTTGCATGATGCAGAGAACCACATCATTCATGATTAAATGTCGAGAGCACATATGTATGCCAGAATATCTTTATTGATTTTATAAGGATTAATTTGACAATTACGATCATTATCGACATGTCACTTCAAAAGTACATTCGATGAGATCAAGACTTATAGAGACATGCAAACCCTAGGGTTTTAGTCCTATTGTCTTATTTAATTATCACTTCTCATTATTATGAGGAAACTTGCACATTGCAATCACATACATCATGTGTCCAATCACAAGTACAATATCTGGATCAAGGGTCCAATCCATGATATTCTACTGGTTATTAATGAGTATAACATTGAGTGGGTTTAATGAAGGATTATCTGAGATAAGTAATTTGCATAAGGGTATATATTTATATATATACACATATTATACTTTGATTTAGGAGTTTTTATATCAAAGTTGTCTTGCCATGTCAACAATGAAAGTTCATTCCCTTAATCACTTTCAATGTAAGAGATATACTTACCATTATATCTCAGCAAGATCTGGGATCTCCTCCTTATCTTTGTTACATCCCAATAATATGAGAAACTGCGACTCCAATAAAGAGAAGCGGGAACACATTCCGCCTTGCAAGTCCAACTTGTATTTTCCAATTCGGTCTTTAACACCCAGGCCCACCACCCCTAAGGTGATGTTGACCCGTCGTTAATTGAACCAACCGTCAACAGGAATAGAACTCGCTATGCGCAATCCAATATCGCCCCAATAATATGAGGATCCGATATTGGGGTCACTACGCATACGGCCTTACTCTTTCGAGAAGCAAAGAGTCCGATCCGGATGCGCTTGCATATAGGAGCTGTCACTTCGTACATGCGTCTCCTATATACAATCCCTGGCGACGGAAACCCTTCGCCTTTACGGGAGACCATGGATGTCACTTATGTGATCCTCCACCTCTTATTCAAATTTAATTAATTACTATGAATCACATTCATATAATTAATTCTTCCAAGGGAATTATTAACTCTAATCATATTAGAGTATTCTTAATTGGACATAATTAACTTAATCATATTAAATTAATTATCAATCCAATTCAATCAATCAAACTTAATTTTATGCTTGAATATATATGATATTATTCTCAAAGTACGTATTAATTCGTATTTTAATAATTAGAAAAATACATCATAATCCCTCGGACATTATCCCGGCCCTACCCGCTGTCATGGCCAGTACCGACGAGAGTGGGGCGGACCACATACGTTGCAACCCGCTGACCAGCGATCCCCGACTAGACACCATATCCGTCTCGGGAAAGGATAATGCCAAATTGATTATTTTGTACTTGAGATGATCATCGGTTCTTCAACCGAAATTATACCATATAGTAATCAAAATAATTTTGATTTTAAGGAAATTTGCTAGGCAAATTCCCAAGTCCTATTCAAGCAAGAAGTTTGATGATTGTAATTCCAATTATGGTTTAGATCAAATCTAATCAACTAATTGGTTGGGGCCAAGTCAATTAAGGAAATAATAATTCTCTAATATTTCACAAATATTTTTCATAATTATTTCTCGAAATTAACAATTAATTTCATTAATTGACAATCACATGGTTCTTGATTAGGAAAGCAATTTCAGCAGTGACCCCTACTTACTAAAATTGGCATATCTCAATCATATTAAATCCAAATTAAGCAAAGTCAATTTCTAAAGTTTGCTAATTTGATTTAAGACAGAACCTAAGTGATGTTTCACGCATTTCGAGGCAAGTCTAAACAGTAATTAACATTTTAATCACGTTCAGATTCACAGTTCCCGCAACAGTGCATACATGTTCATTAAAACGACCATATCTCGAGCATACGAAATCCGATTTACGCAAACTCAGATCCTATGGTTTCCTTATTTAATGGAGAACATAATACAAGTATAAAATTAGTGTTTAAACCATTTAAACAGTGCCGAATTTATTTACTAAACAGATCTGCGAAATCAAATGCGATGAAAACTTTCGCGACCTTAGCGAACTCAAGTCGTCCTTGGTTAACGAATCACTATTCGAAACCGTCAACCTAAGGCTCTGATACCACTTGAAGGATATGGTTAGATCCTCAAGTGCATCATGGAAGCGTGAGCGTCGTATCGAATACGACGAGGAGCGACTAGTCGCACTAGTTGCTCGATGCAGCGGAATTTAAAAATAATTTATACGACGAAACCACATGATCCAAGAACACTTCTCGGATCGTTTCGTCTAAACCACAAACAAGTAATTGGGATTACTTCTTGAAGCGTGGTTGCGATCAAGTCTCTAAACGAAGAGACCTCCTGTCTCAAGTCCGATCCGACGGAGGAGACGCTTGCGAGCGCGGGGATGAACCGTGCGCTTCTCGCAATCCATGTTGATGATCCAAGCGGCAGATCTCCTGATCTCGACACACGAGATCCAATGTCTTCTTCACGAGAGAGGCACACCGAAGAAGATGGAGATCCACGAGCAGAAAAACGGGCAGCATAGCGATGATGCCGCGACGATGGAGAACCTCTCCATGGCATCCATGGTGGACGACCATGAGAGGGAGAGAGAGGGGGCTGACCTCTAGAAAGAAAGAGAGAGAGAGAGTTTTGCTACAATATCATGTGTAAAGAGATAGCCAAGAATGCCTCTCTATTTATAGGGTTTTGGGATCCATGGATCTCAATCCATGTGTCATATAAAATCAATGGATGAGATTGATTTATGACAATCCAATGGTCAAGATTGTTGTTGGTAAAAGCCAACAACTTGTGATTTAATTTTGATTAAATATATTTGATAAATCAAATAAATATAATACCAAATTAAACCACACAAATAGAGAGAGAGAGAAAATAAGGGAGATACACCTTCCTCTTTGGAAGGGGGGACGGCCACCAATTCCCTCAAGGAATTGGTGCCGCCCCCTCCTTTACAAAAGGGGAGGGCAATATCCTTGATTTTCTCTCCATCCAATTTCCAACAACAATTTGTTGGTATTTTAATTCACCAAAATAATTCTCAATTAATTTTGGGAATATTGCAATCTTGACATTGAATTATTGTGAATCAAATTCACAACCCAAAACAAAATGTAATTTACATTTTCAATTAATTAAACAAAGTGTATCCAATACACATTAATAATTAATCTACTAATATAAATTATATTTAACTCTCTCTAATACATTATAAATCACATTTATAATATATTATGAATAATTGGATATTACTATCCACATTATTCTTATCCTTGATAATTAAATCATATTTAATCATCTTGGATCTCTTTATCTCATGTGTTCAAATAATATGAATCACATTCACATTATTCACATCTTTGATAATTAAATTACATTTAATTATCTAAGATAACTCTCCTTATAATATGAATCAAATTCATATTATTCATGATAATTAAATCACATTTAATTATCCATTTTCTGAATGCTCGGATACATATATCAACAATAGAATTATCCATTAACTCTTTCAAGGACAATGCGCTTTCTCCGCGAATACTTGGAGATAAGGACAGGGCAATTGTATTGTTCCACGTATAGTGACATGGATATTGAGATCACATCTCAAATCCAGATCTCGGGCCTCCCGTAGATGCTTGATTAAATCAAGACCGCAAATCTAATCTTCTCACTGAATCTAAATCACATTCAGATTAATGTCCAACATTTGGACTAAGATCAGATTACTTCTCTACTAAGAGGAGTCACTAAAATCCAGACCCGTTTCATCACTCCCTAGGATTGGAAGCGTCATGGTTATACAACTGTTTATGATCACATCACCCTCAAGCATTCCCAATACCTGTACATCCTGCATACTGGAAGACTCAAAATAAACCCGAAGTATTAGATCAACTTTACACTGTCTACTTCAGGGTTTTATCAGTAAGTTTCTCATTCGATCATTGGGAGTCGGTATCGATCATATACTTTCCAAAAGCATATATCATACCTAGGTCTTGATCATATACTTTCAAAAAGTATATATCAAACCAACAAATTTAGTCAAGCTTCCAAAGCGAGACGACCGTGCGCACGGAATTTGATTCTTCCCAATATCTCATGAGTGAGCTCATGTCTTCCGGTTTAGTAGTGAACCTGTATGATCCCTTTGAGAGATCGTATTACTCATATGCCCTTATATGCACACCAGCTCGCCGGTGTATAGACCTTGATTAGGTCATCAACCTATTGGTCTGCCAAATGTACATACTCAGACATATAGTAACACATCTGTCTCCGGTCAGAGGATGTGTGCCTATATCATGACAGCGTATGATATAGGACTTTGGTTATCTCGATCTCGTTAAGTCAACTCTTTGACCTAACTAATCTGACACCTCCGAATCTCTATTCCTATGCAGAGGACCTGCATCAAGAAGTCGGTCAGATATCAGCCTAACTGAGAAAGGATTGCCATCTCCTACTCAGGCTGGAGATCATCTCTTAATAATCATTTGACGGTGCTTGATGAGTCCTCAATCTAACTCATTAGATATTCATCTAAGCACCAGCCTCTATGATTCAATAATTGAATCAACAGCTGTATGATCATTAAGATGGCCATGGTACATAACCCTAATTGCACTAAGGGACCTATTATGCAAACTATGTACTCTTTATTTTAGATTAAGGAGTGAATTGCAATAACATTTATTGCATAATGGCTCGCCGTGGGCTCGCATGTACAACAGATGTCTCTCTCCTATTACTTGAGATTACATTATCTCATGATTCTCTCCGCTATTTGCAACAACTTTTGTTGCAAATTATTTCACAAAAATAAATCCAATCTATTTTGTTAACATTGCAATCTTGTCATTAGAAATGTGTGAATCACATTCACAACCCAAAATAAGATGTAAATTACATTTTCAATTTAATGTCCAATGTGAATCCAATTCACAACAACAATTAACTGATAAATGTAAATTACAAATCGCTCTCTCTTATATATTATAAATCACATTTATGATATATATGAAAAATGTGGATAGTGCTATCCCCATTATTCATATCCATGATATTTAAATCACATTTAATCATCTTGGATTTATATTCTCATGTTCCCAAATAATACGAATCACATTCACATTATTCACATCTTTGATAATCAAATCACATTTATTTATCTAAGATAACTCTCTTTATAATATGAATCGAAGTCATATTAATCATGGTAATTAAATCACATTTAATTACTAATTTACTCATTGCTTAGATACATATATCAACAATGAAATTATCCTGAACTCTTTCAAGGATAATGTGCTTTCTCCATGAATACTTGGAGATAAGGACATGTCGATTGTATTGTTCCACGTATAGTGATCTGGATATTGAGATCACATCTCAATTCTAGATCTCGGGCCTCCCATAAATGCTTGATTAAATCAAGACCATAAATATAATCTTCTCATTGCATCTGAATCACATTTAGATCAATGTCCAACATTTGGACCAAGATCAGATCACTTCTCTACTGAGAGGAGTCAATAAAATCTAGACCCATTTCATCACTCCCTAGGAATGGAAGCATCATGGTTACACAATCACATCACCCTCAGGTATTCTCAATACATGTACATCCTGCATACTGGAAGACTCAGAATAAACCTGAAGTATAAGATCAATTTTACACTGTCTACTTCAGAGTTTTATCATGAAGTTTCTCATTCGATCATTTGAGTCAGTATCGATCATATGCTTTCCAAAAGCATATATCTAACCCAGGTGTTGATCATATACTTTCTAAAAGTGTATATCAAACCTATAAATTCAGTCAAGCTTCCAAAGCGAGTTGATTGTGCATGAAATTTGATTCTTCCCAATATCTCATGAGTGATCTCATCTCTTCCGGTTCAGCAATGAACTTGTATGTGCCCTTTGAGAGACCGTATTACTCATATGCCCTTATATGCACACCAGCGCACCGGTGTATAGACCTTGACTAGGTCATCAACCTATTGGTCTGCCAAATGTACATACTCAGACATATAGTAATACATATGTCTCCGGTCAGAGGATGCATGCCTATATTGTGACAGCATACGTCATAGGACTTTGGTTATCTCGATCTCGTTAAGTCAACTCATTGACCTAACTTATCTAACACCTCTGAATCTCTATTCCTATGCAGAGGACATGCATCAAGAGGCCGGTTAGATATCAACCTAGATGAGAAATGATTGCCATCTCCTACTAAGGCTGGAGATCATCTCTTAACAATCATCTATTGGTGCTTGATGAGTCCTCAATATAACTCTTTAGATATTCATCCAAGCACCAGCCTCTATGATTCAATAATTGAATCAACAGCCGTATGATCATCAAGATGGCCACGATACATAATCCTAATTGTACTAAGGGACCTATTATGCAAATTATTTATTCTTCATTTCAGATCAGGGAATGCTATTCGCAATAATATTTATTGCACAATGGCTCACCGTGGGCTCGCATGTCCAACAATCTCCCACTAGCCCAAAGAGCCATTAATGGGCTAATTTTTAAATCCACACTCATGTGACAATCATAGGCTATTTAGAAAATAGCTAGGTAAGCTGATCAGTCACTCTGTTCCCAAGAGACTATGCCAAGTCCTTTTACGGCACTTGCATATCTCCTAGTAATAGCGTTCGCATCCAATGCGAATGTTGCATCTTATGCAACCAATACTCAATCATGTCAGTCATAGTGTCCTTGACACTAAACCTCAATAATTATTATAACCAGTATGTAATTTCTATTATCCTTATCAGAATACTCTTATTCCTGGAGATCTCTATCTCTTAAGGTATCCACAGTTAAGACCGTTTAGATCACTATCTATAAAGTCTTAAGTTTTTGAAGATAAGACTTTTGAGATCACTATCTCAAAAAATCTTGTCATCATTGAAGATATTGTTATTACTGCAACCAAGTGTTTTATTTCCATAGTGGGATTAATAACAGTTTACTACTCCCACTGCACAACAGACATCTGGCTTTTGTACACATCTAGCATACACCCGGCTTCTCGAAACTGATGTCCAAGGTCTAGTAGTCTTAGCATTCACATCCTCAACTCTTTGAGGTGCTATCCCTTTAGAAAGGTCAGTACTGTGTCTTAAGGGATGGAAGCCTTTCTTAGAATTTTCCAGAAAATAGAATATATCCAAGGTGTAATACTAATGTGATAGTCCCAAAACCCTCTTTTCTTTGTTTGTGAACAACTTCAGAACTAAGATCTAAGAGGTATGCTTGAGATCATATCTCGAGGTGTGGAACAAACAGATTATAAAACACTTATTATTATCTTGCTTATATCATTCCAAATGATTAGGATATTATCTACATTTAGCACAATGAACACAATGGCACTCCTACTAAGCTTCACATGGTTCATCAAGATTCTATCTGAAATCATAACATTTATAATTTCATCAAATCTTATGTTCCAAATACAAGAAGCTTATTTGAGTCCAAAGATGGAATTCCTTAGCTTGCACATCTTGCTTTCCTCAACCATGAAGCCCTGGGGCTACTTCATGTGAATATCCTTAGAGAGGTATTCATAAAGGAATGCAATCTTGACTCACATCTTGAAGATGTCATAGTCAAGTTGCGTAGCTATAGTTAGCAATATTCTGATGGATTCAAGCATGGTCACTGAAGAGCATGTCTCATTGCAAGCGATGTCTTCTCTTCGGTGTGCAGCTCATGGCTACGAACCGTGCTTTGAAGGTCCTAAGGAAGGAAGGAGAACGAAGGGAATTAATCAGCTTGACTTCTCGATTTATTAAACGAATTCTCTACCTTCTCATCAGGTTCCCTCTTTTTCTTGAAGAACGATTTACACCTTAATGGGTCTTACCCATATAGGTGGATCCTCGAGGGTCCATATACAACATTTGTATATGAAGTCTACTTTTAGACTTTATTTCTAACATCCATCTTTCCATGTTATGATCTTCAAAAGCTTCATCACATGAAGTCAGATCATTGTCAAACTCAACTGACACATGGAATCCATCCTCAATCTTATTTGAAGAGGTATTAGTGTTTCATCTTTTATTGTCCTTTTAGTTTCCAATTTTAGGAGCCTCGATATCTTCTCAAGAATAATGAGTTCCTTTACTTCATTTTCATCTTGATTCTCAAGAGTCTCATCATCTAATAATCACATTCTCATAGATGAGATCTTTTAAGAATCTCAAGGTCATAAAGTAGGTATCCAATACCATCCTTTATTTTCCTAATGAAGTAGCACTCTTAGGTGCTAAATTCTAGCTTACTTTCCTAGAACCTTATTAAGGATATATATTGTAGTCTCTACTACATATATTCCTGGAAACTAATAGGTAATTATGCTAAAATTCATCATTGATCAAATCATGTCATACATGATCTAATTGTATCTCCCTACAACTCTCTTGAGTTTAGGTGTATTAGGAGGATTAAGATAGGAATGACATTCCTTTCTCCATAAGGTATTCCATGAATTCATCTAATAGGTAATAACTACTTAGATTAGATCAAATTCATTTTCATCTTCCTTCAAACTTTGGTTTTTAAATCAAAATTGTGAAATCCCTGAACATTTCAAAGTTTTCTAATGTGAAGAGAAGAAATCATATATCACAAATAATCATCGAATGATATCACATATCATTAATGTTTATCATGATATAGATGATCTGCGTACATCAATATGTATGAGATATTAAATACCTTGACATCTTAATCCATTCTTAGAGAAGGGTGCTTTGGACATTATTACTTTGAATACGATATTCACAAGTATGTAAGATTTGAAAGTTTAGACATTCTAAAGTTTCATCTATTACTAGTCTATTGATCTCATCAACGGACTTATGTCCAAGGTTTGATGCCAGATCATTATCAAATGATCTTCATCCTCCTATTGATCTTTAAAGATTTAATTTTCATTATAAGAAATGTTAATGAACCATTTATTAATTTTCTAATTTAGTAGAGTCAACTAGATGCTAGATTACTATCTGAAATATATCCATCATAACATTTTATGACATGTCTATTACAGAATTCATGTTTATCTCTAACATTTAGAAATAAACAATGAGTGTATTCTAATATCTAAGTCATAGAGACATTCTCTAATACTAATGGCTCTCCCACTGAAAATATGAAGTCTATCTATCTAAAAAATATGAAGTCTATCTATCTAATAGAGATTGTTGCAACAATTGCATCAATAAGCAACCAATTGCTATTTATAGTCTTCTAAAACATAAGCAACCAATTGCAAGTGTTATTAGAAGAATGAGATACAATTATTAGACTTTGATCTTATCAAATAAGAAAGTCAATTTCAATGATTAAATGTAGATTATTCCGATGCACTATCCAAGTCCTTCTCTAAAGATCCAAGATAGTCTAGATAGTCACACTATCAATACATCGACTTATTGCAGTATTGGCATTCATCCAACTCTTTGGATGTCATATAGAAGTCATAGAAGTACAATCAACTTTTTTGACTTTCCTTCTTACTTGGGTCCGACCCATGCTTCCACCGTGCTCCTTTCATCTATAAACAATCATTGCTTAAGATAAGGGATCTCTTATGTTCAATTCAAAAGATTTCAATATAAGAGCATTTCAACATTTATACATGTGCTTCATTCAATTCATACATTATGAATATTATGAAGCTTCATGAATGACCAGAGTCTAAACAGTAGAATGATGACACTCATCATATCTACATCCATCTAAACTCCTAAAGCATTGGTTCAGGTAGGTATTCAAACATTTTGAATACATCATCTCTTATAGAGCCACCATGTCATTCATGATTAAGAACATCTTCTTGGATTTTATAAGGATTAATTGACAATTGCAATCATCATCGACATGTCACTTCCAAAGTACATTCGATGAGAGATCAAGACTGTAGAGACATACAAACCCTAGGGTTGTCCTATTGTCTACTTAATTGTAATTCCTCATTATTATGAGGAAGACTTGCACATTGCAACCACATACATTATGTATCCAACTGCAAGTACAATATCTTGATCATGGATCCAATCCATGAAAATTTATTGGTTATTATTGAGTATAACATTGAGTGGGTTTAATGAATGATTATCTGAAATAAGACATTTGCATATATTTATATATAAATATATATATACACACACATTTTACTTTAATTTAGGAATTTTTATATCAAAGTTGTCTTACCTTGTCAACACTGAAAGTTCATTCCCCTGATCACTTTCAATGTAAGAGATATACTTACCATTATATCTCAAGTAAGATCTGGGATCTCCTTCCTTATCTTCGTTACATCCCAATAATATGAGAACCTGTAACTCGGATAAAAAGAAGCGGAAACGCATTCCACCTTACAAGTCCAACTTGCATTCCCAATTCGGTCTTTAACACCCAAGCCCACCACCCCTAAGGTGATGTTGACCCGTTATTAATTGAACCAACCGTCAACAGGATTAGAACTCGCTATACGCAATCTAATATTGCCCCAATAATATGAGGACCCGATATTGGGGTCATTACGTATACAACCTTACTCTTTCGAGAAGCAAAGAGCCTGATCCATATGCGCTTGCATACAGGAGCTGTCACTTCGGACAAGCGTCTCCTACATACAATCCCTGGCGACGGAACCCTTCGCCTTGACGGGAGACCATGGATGTCACTTATGTGATCCTCATCATATTCAAATTCTAATTAATTATCATGAATCATATTCACATAATTAGTTCTTGCAAGGGAAATAACACATCTATTTATAATGGAGTGTCTCAATTTTAATTGGATTCCAATTAATCTAATCATATTAAATTAATGATCCAATTAATATCCAACAAATATTCTTAATTGTTACTTGAATTATGGTATTATCTGAAATACATATTATTTCTAATTTAAATAAATAGAAATACATCATGATTTCTTAAGCATTATACCAACCCTACCCGCTGTCATGGCCAGTAACGGCAGGAGTAGGACAGACCGCACACGGTGCAACCTGCTACCGCAACGCTCCCCGACTAGACACCATATCCGCCTCGGGAATGGATATTGCAAAATAGATCACTTTGTACTTGAGATGATCATCGGTTTTTCAACCGAAATTATACCATAAAATAATAATAATCAAAACAATTTTGATTAACATTATAATAAGATTTGCTAAATAAATCCCAATTCATATTCAAGCAACATTGTTTGTTGGAAAGTAGATTGTATAACCAATTGTGATCTAGATCATATCTAATCAATTATTGGTTAAGGCAATGTTATTTAAGGAAATAATTATCATCAAATATTTCAAAAATATTTATCTATAATTATTCCAATAAATTAAACTATTTAATTTCATTAATTAATTAAATGACAATCACAAGATTCTTGATTGCGAAAGTAATTTCCACCAGTGACCCTCACTTACCAAAATTAACATATCTCAATCAATTTAAATCCAAATTAAGCAAAGTAAGTTTCCAAAGTTTGATAATTTGATTTAAAACAGAACGTAAGTGATTTTCATGTATTTCAAGGCATTTCTAAACAGTAATTAACTCCTTAATTACGTTGAGATTCGCAGTCCCCGAAACAGTGGATACATGTTCACTAAAATGACCATAACTTGAGCAAACGGATTCGAAATCACGCAAACTCAGATCCTACGGTTTCCTTATTTAATGGAGAACGAAATATAGTTATTATTTTCAAAAATTTAAAAAGGTCCGCAAATAATCACAAAACAGAGATGCGAAAATGAAATGCGATAAAACTTTTGCAACCCTAACGAGCCCAAGTCGGCTTAGTTTTACGTATCGTATCCGAAAGCTTCAACCTAAGGCTCTGATACCACTTGAAGGATATGGGAAGATACTTAAGCACATCATGGAAGCGTGTGGATCGCATCAAATACGATCGGGAGTGACTAGTCGCACTAGTTGCTGGAGCAGCAGAAATTAAACATTTTCATGTGACGAAACCACATGATCCAAGAACACTTCTCGGATCATTTCGTCTAAACCACAAACAAGTAATTGGATTACCTCTTGAAGCGTGGTTGCGATCGAGTCTCTAAACGAAGAGGCCTCCTTTCTCATGTCCGATCCGACGGAGGAGACGCTTGCGAGCGTGTTGATGAAACACATGCTTCTCGCAATCCATGTTGATTATCCAAGCGGAGGATCTCCTGATCTCGACACACAAGATCCGACGTATTCTTCACGAGCGAGGCGCACCGAAGGAGACGAAGATCCACGAGCAAATGATCGGGCAACATAACGACGACGCTGTGACGATGAAGAACCTCTCTAGGGCATCCATGGTGGACGACCACATGAGAGAAGAAGAGAGGGCATGTAGAGAGAGAGAGACTTATGTTCTCATTGTGTAAAGAAGAGCAAAGGGGGTGCCTCTCCTTTTATAATATTTTGGGATCCATAGATCTCAATCCATGGATAACACAAATCCAATGGCTCTCATGATTTGTGTTTCTTTTAATGGCCAAGATTTGTAATGGTAAAAACCAACAACAATTAATTTAATAAAATCAAATATATATTTAATATAATTTGATTTATATCAAATCAATCTCCTTTAGAGAAATAGGAAGGAGGCAAGCCTCCTTCCATAAGGAGGGTGGACGGCCACCACATTCCTTATGGGAATTGTGGCCGACCACTCTTCCTATATGGAAGGTGGATATCTCTCTCCTATTACTTGAGATTACATTATCTCATGATTCTCTCCAATATTTGCAACAACTTTTGTTGCAAATTGCTTCACAAAAATAAATCCAATCTATTTTGTGAACATTGCAATCTTGCCATTAGAAATTTGTCAATCACATTCGCAACCCAAAATAAAATGTAAATTACATTTTCAATTTAATGTCCAATGTGAATCTAATTCACATCAACATTTAATTAATAAATGTAAATTACAAATAGCTCTCTCTCTCTTATATATTATAAATCATATTTATAATATATATGAATAATATGGATGGTGCTATCCACATTATTCATATCCATGATAATTAAATAACATTTAATCATCTTGGATCTCTATTCTCATGTTCCCCAATAATATGAATCACATTCACATTGTTTACATCTTTGATAATCAAATCACATTTAATTATCTTAGATAACTCTCTTTATAATATGAATCGAATTTATATTAATCATGATAATTAAATCACATTTAATTACCAATTTACTCAATGCTTGATACATATATCAACAATGAAATTATCCTGAACTCGTTTAAGGATAATGTGCTTTCTCCGTGAATACTTGGAGATAAGGATAGGACGATTGTATTGTTCCACGTATAGTGACTTGGATATTGAATCACATCTCAAATCCAGATCTCAGGCCTCCCATAGATGCTTGATTAAATCAAGACCGTAAATCTAATCTTCTCATCGCATCTGAATCACATTCAAATCAATGTCCAACATTTGGACCAATGTCAAATCACTTCTTTACTGAGAGGAGTCACTAAAATCCAGATCCGTTTCATCACTTCCTAGGAATGGAAGCGTTATGGTTATACAATCGTTTATGATCACATCACCCTCAGGTATTCCCAATACAAGTACATCCTGCATACTGGAAGACTCAGAATAAACCTGAAGTATAAGATCTCTTTTGCACTATCCACTTCAGAGTTTTATCATCAAGTTTCTCATTCGATCATTGGGAGTCGGTATCGATCATATGCTTTCCAAAAGCATATATCTAAACCAGGTGTTGATCATATACTTTCTAAAAGTGTATATCAAGCCTACAAATTCAGTCAAGCTTCCAAAGCGAGACGACGTTGCACGGAATTTGATTCTTCCCAATATCTCATGAGTGAGCTCATGTCTTCTGGTTCAACAATGAACCTTATGATCCCTTTGAGAGATTGTATTACTCATATGCCCTTATATGCACACCAACATGCCGGTGTATAGACCTTGACTAGGTCATCAACCTATTGGTCTGCCAAAATGTACATACTCAGACATATAGTAACACATCTGTCTCCGGTCAGATGATGTGTGCCTATATCGTGGCAGCATACGTCATAGGACTTTGGTTATCTTGATCTCATTAAGTCAACTCCTTGACCTAACTTATCTAACACCTCCGAATCTCTATTCCTATGCAGAGGACTTGCATCAAGAGGCTGGTTAGATATCAGCCTAGATGAGAAAGGATTTCCATCTCCTACGCAGGCTGAAGATCATCTCTTAACAATCATTTGACAGTGCTTGATGAGTCCTTAATATACCTCTTTAGATATTCATCCAAGCACCAGCCTCTATGATTCAATAATTGAATCAACAGCTGTATGATCATCAAGATGGCCATGGTACATAACCCTAATTGTACTAAGGGACCTATTATGTAAATTATTTATTCTTCATTTCAGATCAGGGAATGATATTCGCAATAACATTTATTGCGCAATGGCTCGCCGTGGGCTCGCATGTCCAACAATAGTATACAATACATAAATGTAAATGTAAATATCTTAAAAATAAACGTAAAAATTATATATATTTTTATATTTTGCTAATGTTTTTGTGAATTTTCTGGTATTTTTACATATTTTTTGTGGGATTTTAAATAATAGATAAAAGCAAAAAAGGGAAAAAGCTATACACTCAAATAATTTTTGGATTTTAAAAATAGCATAATCATTTTTAATATATACTATATTTATAAGAAAGAACATAATAGAAGAAAATTCAATATTTTTGGTTTTCCAAATAATTTTTCTGATTTTTACGAGTTTTTGAGTGTTTTTAATTTTTTATGCTTTTCTTTATCTCTTTTAATGTGATTTTTGGTCTGGAGTGAAAATATAGTGTAATAAATGTCATTTTTTTATTTTTTAAAGGTGCTTTAACATTTTTTCTGATTTTCCAAATAGGGAAAATAAAGGCATTATTTGATTTTTAATAATCAGTTAAATGCCTAAAATTCCAAATTAAAAAGTATGATAATTAAATGCATCATTCCAGACATTCACCATAATTTTTGCAAATAAAAATTGAACAAGGGCTATTTTTCACAAAAATCCTAAGAAAATACAATGCATTTACTAACAGGGACCAAATTGCAATTATAACAAAAGTTTTCTTCATTTCTGAACACTCAATACAAAATCCAACAACATTCATGCAATTTTCACGCAAGTACAAAAATATTATGCACCAGGGAGGGGTATACATCTAAGTAGACAAATTTTTTGGTCCTTTGTGTAATTTATCCACAAATATATACCTTACATATACAAATTCTTGGATTAAATATAAATACAGAAAATCGAAGGGGTATGCGTGCAAATTGCCGAACCTCACGTAGTATCCCACGGGAGGTGAGCTGGCAAGTATAGATGGGCAAATACGAGAAACCTCCGAGGCTTTATTGTAAATTTTCCTAAGTATTTTAAACTCTAAACACTATTTATTG
Source organism: Ottelia alismoides (assembly GCA_037367405.1). Lineage (NCBI taxonomy): Eukaryota > Viridiplantae > Streptophyta > Magnoliopsida > Alismatales > Hydrocharitaceae > Ottelia > Ottelia alismoides. The sequence goes on from JAZKJV010008591.1 coordinate 18,694, forward strand.
TACTGAAAATAAATATTAAAATACGGAGGGGGTACTATGGAATTTACCCCTTATTGTGCACTAACAGATGTCCAAATCATATCACTTAACGTGAATAGAAGGCTCAAACACACGTCACTTCACCGCTGGATCAACGGATGAGATTGGAACTTAGTGCGGTAGTGATCCGATGACTGCTGCTGCTCAGGAAGAACGTGGAAGAACAAGCCCTCCCCCGTCCTTTGATTGTTGATTTCTTTGTCAACCGACGGCTTTCTTCGATGTTCTTGGTCTCTGCACCTCTGAGAGTGGCTTCCACATCGATTGAGGTGCTCAGGAGGATCTAGGACCCATTGATGGGGTCCTGGCATACCGGCAAAGCATAGGAACCTTGAGACCCTTCGAGTAGCTTGATTTCGACCCAAGAGGGGTCAATTCATCCTGGAACCTACACAAAGCGATTCTATGGCTCGAGACGATCGTCCTCATCCCGTTGTGAAGCTGAAATGCACAACAGATGAGGGGGAGGAGAGGATCCGATGAAAAGTGGAGGGGAGCCTCGATTCGCCGATCCAGCAAGGATCGGGGGGTCCAGATGGGTTGATCAGGTATATAACATGTTGAGAAATGAAATGGAATGAAAATTGGAGGCAAACACATGCGAAAGCACGATGGAATGGCCGGAGCCCTGGCATCTTCGGTGACCTAAAGATCTAAAATTACGCTACCCTACTAAATCAAAGATGAAACTAAAGAAAGAGTTAAAAATGCAGAATGATAAACTACCTAGAAATGTAAAAAAATGCATAGCTCTTATACCTACTAGTGGGTAGGGAGCAGGGCGACCGAAGGTCATCATGGATCGTCGCCTCTTCCTTGCTTTTCCTTCTCCAAGCACGGGGAAGATCTAAGCTGTCACTCGAACTTCAATACACATGCAATATCACTGAGCGAATCTCGGAGGGGGATCATATTGGCATGAAGACTCATGAGTTTATTTGTAGGTAAGAGGTCCGATGAACTTCAAGGAAGAAAATTCTTGGCTCGAGAATTATTCGGGAAATCTGATGATTAGGCGTGGAAGAGGGTTACGAGATGCATGATCTTCATGAAGAGCTCGAGGTGAATCGATCAACCGGGCGACTTGGAAAAATAGAGGAAAATGTGGGACTCGAAGCTTTGACACAAGTCAGAGAGAAGTCTGGGAGTTGAGCTGGGTCAACATTCCCTACGTTCTCATTGGTCCACATGGGATGCTACAGGACAAAATAGTCCAAATTATTGGAACATAATTAATTTAAAGTAGTAAATGATTTTATTAGTTTTTAATTATAAAATAAAAAATGTTTATTATTTTATATAGTAATTTATTATGTTTTTATTTATTTTTTAGGGTTTATTTATTACAAGTTAATTTTAAGGGTATATTTATAAGTATATTCATGTATGTTTTTGTGATCTTATTTTTTTTGTAGTTTTGATTTTTATTAAGTTATTTTCTTATTTTATCACGACCCCAATTCTGGGCCATCGGATCCTCCCATATCCAGATGTGGTTACTCAGCAATAATTTATTCAGCAATTACAACTAACATTCAGAAACATACTGCAATTAAAAATACTCAGAAGGAAGTATTTCAACACTTTTCCATTCACAAAATAAGGTTCATATGATACATTATCCCACTATAATCATTTACATGTACACCAGCTGTAAGGAAATGCACAAAAGATTACTAACTACCTTACAGAATAAAGATACTATGGCTAGTTGGATGACTATGTTAGTTGGATGGATTATTAAAGTCCTTGCGATGGCTCACCGGCACTTGTTGGGTTTTCCATATATCTAAGGATAACAAGTAGCGAATGCTAAGCAACAAAGAAGAGAAAAGCAAACAAATTGTGTAATTTTTCAAAACTTGTTATCATAAAAAGTTCATTCCTTTCTATTCCACGTTAGGGATTAGTATAGGGAATTACCTCACCACTATATGGACTTCGAAGCTGTGGACACTTCGGGATTGGAGATTGAGTTGATCTTGTAAGCTTATGCCATCGCACGTCGCCTCAACTAATCCTCCAATACTACCCTGACAATTTCCATTTCTTTTATTAATCAGGGTCTCAAATCCTTAGCCTGGCAAACAAAGGAGCACATCGTCCTTGAGGATCCGATTGCTTAAAACCTTAGGCTAACCTTTAATCACATAACCTAGCGGCTTTAAATACATATTATCGTGACCCAGCTGCTATTGAACCACCCGTGCCTCCACATGCAACGACCACATTTTCCATCGTTCAACCCGAATATATTGGCTCCCGGTACCACGCGTTGCAAATCATTCCCTTCGTGCACACTTATCATAACAGGGCAACCGCATACCACCTAGGTAGGGCAATGCCAATACAGGTTCCTTCCGACAAACCTACAGGTTACATGCCCGACCTGTAGTTCTACTCCTAGTCATTCTTAACGTAAGACATAATCCTTTTCAGGATCCAACTCAAAACACATCAATTCCCATGATGTAAATCTTTCGTTAGGTCTCGATTTGCATAAACATAAATATCGAGTATAGACTTATACATATATTAATTCATATAATTATATACTCATATTTATGCTTATTTTAACTTCCAAACCCTAACTTTCCAAACCACTACATCCATCGATGCTTAGACCTTATTTTAGTTGAAATCACAAAGCAACCTTTCATACTTTCTAAAAAATAACCAAATTAGGGTTCATCATAGCAAGGAGGATAGATATAGAAATCTCGACGATCTCATACGAAAGCCTAGCAATAAAAGGAAGGATTTTGCTACCTAATCGAGCTCTCTCTCGTGTATGCAATGCTTTATCATGTTTCTTTTTCAAAAAGGATGATTAAAGGCTCTTGAAATGATCGAATTTCATTTTCATATCAAAAACATTAAAAATGTGCCAAGAATGCGAAGAATGCATGAAGAACATGAAGAACGTGAAGAACACATGAAGAACGCAAAGAACATGTTTTCTCTCAAAATTTTGGCAGAGCTTCCCCTTATATGGGGTGATATTTCTAGGAAAATTTCGATAGAGTTTCCCCTTATATTGGGATATATTTCTATAAAAATTCCGGCAGAGTTTCCCCTTATATCGGGACATATTTCTAGTAAAATTTTGGCAAAGTTTCTCCTTATATTAAGATATATTTCAAAATAAAAACAAAAATAGTTTCCTCTATAAAATCAATCGAGAGGAAAACAATAGCGAAGCTGAAATAATATAATCATACTGCAAGCGATGGAGAATCGATAGACACCATGCGTCTTAGGTGAGTGAATGTGTGACGAATCACAAGGCTCATTGACATGCATAGCCTCCCGCACCTTAGTAGGGTATTACACGGATTTCTCCACAAAATAACTTTAAAAGCATAAAAGAAAGAATAGAACAATAAGCAATGGAGAATCGGTAGACACCACACGTCTTAGGTGAGTGAAAGTATGACGAATCACATGGTTCACTAACGTGCATAACCGCCCTCACCTAAGTAGGGTGTTACACAGATTTCTCCTTGAACCATAATAGAAAGCAAATCGGAAAGAAGATGAATCGAAAACCAAACTAAAAAAAGAACATGAATCGAAAACCTAGCTCACGAAGCATACTAAGAGAGGATCGTACCATCATCCTCCTCGTTCTCCTGGCAGTGCTGCACTAGCGCTCCTTCCTCGCCTCCCACCCCTCCTCTCGACCTCTTGACCCTAGCCCTTGGGGTGGTGGTGGTAGTGGAAATTGTAGAGAATGAATGGGTGGGGGGGAGGGGGTATTTATAGGATCCAGATTACCGCTAACCATGGTTAGAAAACCATGGTTTAGACCTTAACCGTGGTTAGCGGCCCATGGTTTTGGGCCATGATTTTGGCCAAAACTTATCCGAAACTTAGGGCTTAAGTTAGAACATTCTAGAGGATTCTAGATTCGTTAATGATGCTTAATTAACGCTAATTGTGATTAACATCACTAATCAAGATTTGACTTTCACGGCTTACGTTTGTCTTTTGCTAACTATTGATTAGTGTTCGCTAATAGTCATTAGCAGTTTTCAATTCATCATTAGTTTATTTAATCATGCTTAATTAGTCTTAATGACCGTCATTACTGGTTAATGACATTTCAAACCTCCTTACTTCTCTTTCTTCCGAAAATTATAACAAATCGAAACGAAGTCCGATTCGCACGAAACAAATTCCGTCAGTTTCCTCTTGACGAGCCGTATCTTATTATATAGGATCCGAGAGATGACAAGTTCAAGGATTTACAATTATAACAACCTTAAAGAAAGTCTCATCCTCGAGACTAGAAATGCATGCATAACAACCTTAAATCGGATTGAAACCATAACAACCTTAAAGAGAATGAACGTCATTTCATTTATAATAAAGATATAACCCGTACATAGTGTTAGCATTCAAACAAGTACATGTATTTTTCTCTCATTTCTACCTCAGATTCCCATGTGGCTTCTTCAAACTCTTGGTTTCGCTGCAACACATTAACTAGAGGTACCTCTTTGTTCCTCAACTTCTTGATATCTCTGTCCAGTATTTGCACAGGTAATTTCTAGGTATGTCAAGTATGGCTCAACATGAAGATCATCATAGTTTGTCTTATGCTCAAGATCCTAAACCTTTGCTCAGATACCACAAGTTGTCATGACCCGTCCCGCTAACCCGGACGTACCGCGACAGAGATCTTTCTTTTCTTGTCTCCTCAAAGTACACATGTGACAAATCTTATCAAATACATCACCATTGTATTTAAAGTTCATTTTACAAAGAAGTGTCTTACACAAGTTCTATACATCTCCTTACAAAACAACAAACAGTACAATATATATATATATATATATATATATATATATATATGAGACCACCTCTTGCTAGTGTATATACAGTCCTTCCTCCTTCTGGTTGTGATTCAGTTGATCTGTACATAATAATAATATCTACATCTTATTTTTACATACACAAATATATTTTTATTTTAATTTTCTGATGTTATTTGTATGCTTAAATAAATAGTGGCGTCTATTATATATGTATAAGTATAGGTATTTCATCTATATATTTATATAGGCTATTTTCTTTTTGTGTTTTCTTTATAATTTTATTGTAGTTTTAATATGTACATGCATTGTAAATTATATTTACAAAATTATAAAAATACAAAATTGTAAAAATAATATAGAATAAATAAAATGAATATTTTATTCAGGTATACTATATAATAGGGGTCCAAAACCTAACTTTTATGCATTAACTCCAAATTAAATGAAACCGCATTCATTAAATAGTTTATTAAAAGTTCTATACAATTAAAGGTGATTTTGATACATTTTGAGTTTTCTTTAGGAGATATGGGTCTGGGAAGTTTTGATTTTATCTTTTTAATTTGAGTTTAATTTGTACAATGTATATTATTTTTGTGTAAACTCAATTTGTATTTTTCAATGTATTATTATCTACAACTTTCATGTGCAAAGTTTATTGATTTTATGAATAAAAATAAAGAATAAAATGATTCAAAAAAAGAATTATAGATGAATAAAAGAATGGGGTTTTTATTGTATGTTTGGTCCTTATCTCCCCCTACGTTATTCCTTGTCGACCAATTCAATTCTTTACTTAGTCTCAGGGTTTAGGGTCCTAAATACCTTTGGTATTTTTTTTCTTTTTCTTTTCTTTATTATATAGTTTTGGCATTAAAATAATGTTTTATATATAATAAATGGAACAAATAATGAATGTCAATATGTACAAAATAATGTTATTTACATGCACTGGCTAGGGTTTTTAAGGCCAAAATGATAGAATAAAGGTGATGAAATGGAGATTCATCAGTGACGTTTCGACTTGACTCTCATGATTATAGGTACAAATTAAAAGTCATATCTCTTATAATATATGCATGAACAGAGAGTATGAATAAGAGGAGTTGGATTCCTTTTGACTAGAGGTTGGATGAGATTTTAAATTTAGGACCACTAAAACCAAAGATTCTTATTGCGTCAAGTCATGAAATTCACACTTACACAGTTAGGGATTTAACCTTCTAATTCACTAAAACTTGCTTAGGGGACAAGCAAAGAGCTAAGTATAGGGGTGTAATGAATCCATGATTCATCAACTCTATATGGATGTTTTTAGCAAAATCCCCTTAATAAATCACTAATTAAATCCCTTGGAATTGATTAATTAACATTCACAAACTTTACCAAAATTATGTTAACATATCTAATTAAATAACTCTTATTTTTGACATAAATTGAGCCAATTATTTTATGTACAAAAATAACTTATTTTAACTAAATTCTTTATCTAGATTATTCTTTGAGTAATCAACTAACTTGACTTGAAAATCCATTAAAAACAAAAATAAAAGAAATAAAAAAATATCTGACATTGTATATTTTGTACATATTTTATCTTTGCTGACTTTATTTTACAGTTTTCTAACCTACAAAAAATCCATAAAAATTAGATTTATTATGTATATATTGTATACAAAATAATTTACTAATTAAAATCAAATTAAAAAAATACAAAATAAAAAATTCAATATTTTATTATATATAGAGTACCTCTAAAATACTTTTTGTTTAGTTGACCTCTTTTGATTTTAGGTCCTTCATAAAAGTTGTAGATCTCGCCGAGACAAACAACTTTTGTGTTGAAAACTTTTTGATTTGACTTCAATTTTATTTTTCCTTTTGAATTTAATTTTTATCTTTATTTTAATATTTCACTTTTCCTTAATTTTATTTTTATTATTTATTTTAATTTTTAATTTTATTTATTTAACTTTTATTTTTTAATTTATTTTATTCCCCTATTTCTCTCTCTTCCCTTTTCTTCTTCTTCTTCTTCTTCTTCTATCTCTCTCTCTCTCCATTTCTCATTCCAGCCTAGGTCACTTGCAGAGCACGTGACCCACCCTCTCTTCATTTCTCTCTCCAATCACGTGCTCCGCACATGACTGTCGTCTTCCATCCGTCTGCAATGCCCCTGCTCCGTCCGCTTCTCTTCCTTGCCATTACACCTCCCCTCCCTCCTCCGCGTAAGACCATCTCCTACCCGTTTAACCGTCGAGCCTCGACCTCCACTATAAAACCTCGCTGCTGCCAGCCGTCATCCTGATCCACCACATTACAAGCGAGCTCCTGTCCAGCCCCCTCCTCCTTCCAGTGACAGGTGAAGGTCACTAGGGAGTGCGATGAAGACTCAAGCTCCTGATGTGATCCAGGAGACGTCCCCCTCCTATTGCGGCCGCATCTCTTCAGCTGCTCAAGCCTCCTTGTATGCCGTCAAGTTGAGGTGACGATGGACCTCATCGAGCTCCTCCCTCAGGTATCTTCTCTTTCCCTTATTCTCTACCTTCCTCCCTTCTCCTCATGTTCCTCGGCTTGCCTTGATCTGTGAGAGCATCATACCACTTCGCCTATCTCGTTCTAGACCTCTACACCTTAATCTCCGACCTCACAAGGGTCGGAGCTTTCGTTCCTCATCCATCGCAACTCCACCACACTCCCCCTGCTACGCCATTGTCCTTCACATCAAGATCCTCCTTCACTGTCATCCTCTCAGCCTATTGACAACCAACACACAACAGTTGTGCTGCCTCGACATCCACCATCGACCAGTTGGGCTCCTCTGCCCTTGGCTTACAGATCCTCTCCCTCGCCTCCTTGCAACAGCTCCAGTCAGCACCGCACTCGAACCTCACCTTCGAGCCTCGGTCGTATGCCAACTAACTGCTCCTTCTCCAGTACCGCCTTGCATGGCTGCTTCGCCTAGAGGCACCATAAAGTCCCTCGGCCCTCGCCATTGCTTGGATGAGCCCTCGCCACCATGGAGGCCCGTCATTGCCCAACTCCACTCGTTGCCCTCGACCTTCAGCCACCTTTGGATCAAGGATCGATCCTTGATCCAACGGCTACAAAGATGGAACGCCATCGTCCTCGAGCCTCGAGGATCGGGCCCTTCGAACCTCCATCAGACCATAAAATACTTATGCCCCGAACCACCTACATCATGCCACAACATGTGCATGCGGGGGGGGGGGGGGGGTAAATTGCGCTCCACTCCCTCCGATTCTCTAGATTGATATAAATGCCCCCATTGGGGTAAATTGTAGAGGTCTCCAGCCTATTCTCGATATTTGCAGATAAGCCCATGGAAGGTCTTATTAGTGATAAAATCCCATAATTTATTTGCATTTTAGTCCATGCTACTTCATTTTATCATATCTTGCCATTTGAACTCCGATTTTTACGTGCAATATATTGTTTTGAAGCTTGTTCTGTGCTTTTTAATTCTAGATATTTTGTGGACCCATTGGACCATGTTTTTAATTAAAAATCATTTGAGAATTCATTTGATCTTTGTAGGATCAAAGATTGACTTATTTATTCAATGATGTTTTGAGGAGTTCGATCTGTTGCAAGGGCCTATTTAAGGCGAAATAATCAATTTATTTCCTTGTTAGTTGTGATCATTCCTTAAGGAATAAATCTTTGGGAATTTGGAGATCATCATTCTTTGGAAATTATCATTGATATCTTTAATTGCAGGGGCTCAATTGGGGAGGAAGGATCAATTTATTTCCCTAATATGTTATGAGATTAAAGTCCTATATTTGAGGAGCAATATACAAGGAATTTAGAGATCAATTATTCGTCGATAAAATCATTGTGTGATATCATTAATTGCAGGATTATTCATAGATATATTTATATTCTTGCCTACATCTGGTATTTGTTTGAATATATTTCTCGATAATTAATATCTTTTAACCTGTGATAATTTTTTGAGGATATTGATTAATATTATTTGGATTAAAATTAAATCATAGATCTTGATCTTTATCTTTGTTTATTTTTACATGTATTTTCATCATCACATTTTATTTTATTTTCATAATATTTCATGACACATAAATTAACCTAGCATTGAATTAATTATTGGAATCAATTTTAAACCATGCAACTAAAAATTGTTGTTCCCTATGTTCGACCTTGGTAGGCTTACCAAGTAAAAATTCTCCACAACATTCAAAGATTGTGGTTTTTCCTGAATTGAAAATATGCCTCCTATACTACAATTATCGATTATTAAAGATATGAATTTCTGATTCATCAAGTGGATCTATTTTCAATCTTATGCTAGCTTTGCTACTCATAGAATTCAAGATAAGACCGCTTAAACCAACCAAGATGTTTCTGTAGTTCACGAACAAATCAGTCAAGCAACCTAGGACAAGTTGGAGGACGTAATCGTCACTGTTCAAGGGATCTGATTCCCTGTAGATTTTGTTGTGTTAGACATGGACGTCTCCATAGGGTTTTAATTATTAAGAAATATGTGCAGTGACGTTGCAACCATAAAAATCCCTCAAAAAAATTATTCTATTCTCAAGCAAAAATAAATAGAGAAAATGTAGCAAGAAAACTTTGTTATTTTATTTACATCTATAGTTAACGGGATCGAACTCAGGGAGTCTACAAAAATCCTGAGGGTTATTCTATTAATTGAAAAATCAATAGAAAGAATAAAGGTATTTCTATACATATTGTGCTTGGTTTTTGTGTTTTTTTAATTTTGAATTTTATATAATTTTAATTTTATATTTTTATTTAGTTCTCTTATTTTTATTTTTTTATTTCAATTTTTCAAAAGATTTTTTATTTTTAAAATCAGTGGAGTAATTATTGAAAAATAGGATACAAACGCTCAACCACTTTTTGAAAATGAAATAAAAGCTAGGGGATGGATGCAAATGTACCCTTTATTAACATGGTGCTATGGATGGTTGGATGGTGATGATGCTTGGATCTGACGGTTGTTGATGAAGCGTACTTGAACGGCCTCAATCAGATCTGAAAGATGGATATCGCAGCTCAGATTTGGGGCAAAATGGACGGACAAGATCACAACTGGGCAGAATGTTCTAGATCGAAGGGATGCGAGATGATTTGAATGACCTGGGAAGCGCTTGAGCCCTGCTGAGCTTGATCTGACTGAATCTCCTTCATTTCAACTCTACTCCTTGTCTAATTGGTCTCAGATCAAAGCCCTTAGGATTCCACGTATGGTGTGCACCTTGGATTGTCGTGAAATCACCACATCATAGATTTGGAAGGTGATGAAATATGTTGCTCTAGGAACTTACTCCAGTCTTGATTTTGTCTCTTCATGTTATCTTTGGCGCTCTTTCGACCTGCAAATGATAGCCTGTGCTCAGAGGTATCCTCCGACCAAGAAATTAGATAAATATCATGGAATATGGTGGATGAATGGGGATCTCCAACGAAGTGTGATCAAAGTAGAGACCAGACTCCATATCTGTGAGGATCTGAAGGTGGGCAGATGGTGGGAGAGATGGAGAAGGTCAGGCGAAGATGTCGTGATAGTTGGAAGTTTGTGAAGGTGGTTGGACCCCCTGCGATCATGTAGATCAGAGGTTGAAGATGTTGATATGATCTAGGAGATTTAAATGAAATAAAAGCGAAAAAGAAAAACTAAATCAAAGATATACTACATAGGTTACCTACGGAATGGAAGAAGGGAAGGTATCACCTCGATCTATGACTGATGGCGGAGAGGATGGACGAGCAGCGGCGAGCTCTGGAAATGTGGTTGAATCACACATCTAGGAACCAATCTCACACTCCAGATCGGGGATCTACTCCTCTGTCACAAGAGCGCAAAACCCGTCACTCGATCGTGGGTGATCTTGCGCTAAAATTGGATTAAATCTCATGGTGGAGTTGGAAGGGTATTATTTATAGACTCAAGTCCGATGTGGGTTTGAATTCAAAATGCACATAAATCAAGGTGGGGTTGTGGATCTGAAGGGCTAGCGATGGAGTTGAATGATAGGGCTGAAAGTTCGGAGGAGGAATCGGGAGGCGTTGGTGAATAGGACTTGTGGGAAAAGGGGGCAAAGGAACGTCGGAACGTAAGAAGAACGGATAGACAGCGGGGACCAGCCAGTTGACCCGGGTCAACAGACCTGGGCTGGCCAATCAGAGGGTGCGGAGAGTAAGAAAATACAATCTAGACGACAAAAAAATCCAATAAAATGTTAAATAATCCAATTAAAAATCGAAAATGAATATATTTAATTAAATAATATAAATAAAAAAATGTTAATATTAAATTAAAGTTAATTTCAATGATTTTTAATTTAATAAATAATGTATATAGAAGGGTTAAAATAAATACAAGGTGCTATTTGTATGTATGTATGTATACTTATATATATAAGATTTTGAATTTTAATTAATTATTTATACAAATATATAAATAATTTTATATTTTATTTATTTACAATATTTATAAGGGTTTTTATGAAAATTTTATTAGATTTTTAGGAATTAAATTTTTAGGTTAAATAAATAGGAATAAGTACAATATATGCACGACGATACATATACAATATGTACATTATTTTATTTTTGTTGATTTTTGACTTTGTGATTTTTATTTTATTTTATGTGAGTAAAATACAGTATTCATAATTAATAAAAAATGAAATTTTCATAAATATGTACAATAAAAAAATAATTAAATAATACACATAGTGTATGTATGTATATTATACAATAGTGCCCCAATTCGCCACATTTCACACTTAACTCTGATTTTTATGAAATCACCTCCATTTTAAAGTAATTTAATTTGGAGTACAATGAAAGTGAGTTTGCTGAATTTGAAGTTTTTATGGAGAAGAAATTGTTTTTACAAGTTTGTACTTTATGGCTTTTGGAGCGTGTTTTTCTTTATACAATATATACAAATTTGTATTGTAATTATTTTTATTATTTACAAAATAATTTTATTCACAATGTTCAAATAGGAATAATTTTTGTTTACAAGAATTTGGTGATGAATGAATTAATAAAAGAATGTGTAAGATAGATAAAATTGTACAGGTGATGAATATATATATACAAGTGATAAATAATTTTTCTGGAGATTTCTCATAGTTAGACCTTATCTCCCCCTACTTTATTCCTTGTCGATCAGGTTGTCTTGACATTCTCTTGAGGTCTGATTTAGCCTGTATCTATTGCATATATACAGTCTTTTATTTTCTTTATTTTTCTTTTATTTATTTAATTATTTTAGTGTAAAATAGTAATAAATATATATTTTTTACACAAGAATTAGCGTTAGTAAAAGAATGAATTTAGTGATATTTAAAGGTGTTTTATAAGAGATTTTAAGCTAAAATAAATGAATAAATATGATGAAATACAACTTCATCACATACTGTTACCATCCTTTGCCAGTCGTTCCTCTAAACTGTCAAAGCAGTAGTGAACTACGACACTAGAGATATTACATTCAGCTCCAATAGCAACAAAGTGCATATAGAAACTATACTTGAGCAAAAACCAATTGAGGCTACATCTGAGTTGAGTGTGCTTGCACCTAACTGCCCTAAAGACTGCGACTTTCTTATGGAGATTCAAGATACAAATCTATTCATGGACGACATTGAGATCCATGAATTTCTTTTTCCCAAGGAAGGATTGGAGAGAGCAGTCGAATTCCCCTCTATCGATGACGACAGATCTTTGTTGATGCGCTTGATGAGTTTTGTGTGGGACCCCTAAGCCTCAAAGACCTAGAGTAGATTATCGAGGATTTATGCAATTAGGTGGATATAATTGAACAATTTTGCGAATCATTGAATGAAGAAGATGAACTGTCAAAGGTGGATACTGAACCGATGAAAGAGCCAATACATACAGTAATCATCGAAGTCACGACCGAAGTAGCTACCACTCTTCCAGAGCTCAAACCTCTACTCTCCAGCATGAAGTGCACCTTACTTGTAGGAGAACCGAACTTGTACCTGGTCATTATCAATGCCCATTTGACTGAAGAACAAGAATCTTGTCTGTTGGAGGTTCTTGAACGAAACTGCAAGGCGATAGGCTGGAAAATATCGAATACCCATTGGATCAATCCATCCTTGTGCTCGCATCACATTTACCTTGAAGATGACAGAAAGTCCTCCTGCAATTCTAGAGAAGACTGAATCAAAACCTTCAGGAGGTTGTAATGAAAGAAATTCAGAAATGGTGTGATCTGGTATTCATATATCTCATCTCAAACAGTAAGTGGGTGAGTCCCCTACACGTAGTGCCCAAGATGTCCGGGATCATCATTATTACCAATGATAAGGGAGAGGAGATTCTGACTAGAGTGTCGACCTCGTGGCGAGTTTGTGTATGCTACAAATGTCTAAACCTCACCACAGAGATTGATCACTTTCCATTACCCATCATCGACTAGATTCTCGAGAGATTGGCCGTGAAAGAATACTTCTACTTCTTGGATGACTATTATAGATACAATCAAGTAGCAATTGTGCTTGAAGACCAAGAAAAGACTACGTTGACCTGTCCATTTAGGATGTATGCTTTCCGACGACCGTTCAGGCTGTGCAATGCCCCAGCTACATTCCAGTGATGTATGCTAGCGACATTTGCTGACATGGTGGTTAGTTTCCTAAGGGTAGTCATGGATGATTTCTCAGTCTATGGAGATTCATTTGATTAATGTCTGGATTATTTAGATCGAGTTTTGCAGAGGTTTTACAAAGTGAACCTCGTGTTCGCATGGGAGAAGAGCAACTTTATAATGATTGGGGGATCGTGCTGGGTGACGTTGCATCGAAACGTGGAATGGAAGTTGACCCAGCCAAGGTGGAGGTAATTTCAAAACTTGAGACACCTACCAATATCAAACAAGTCTAGTCATTCCTACGACATGTCGGTTTCTACCGATGATTCATCAAAGATTTTATCAAGCTTGCCAGACCGTTGACTGAATTTCTAGGCAAGAAAGACAGATTTTATTATTGATGACTGTTTGCTCCAAGTATTTACATAGTTAAAAGATCTAATCACCCAGGCACCTGTCTTGCAGCCACAGGATTGGACATTACCGTTTGAAATCATGACGGATGCGTCAGATTATGTCATCGGTGCTGTATTTTGAGAGAGAAAGACAATGTATCGTTTGCTATTCACTATGCTAGTAGGACTGTAGATGAAGCTTAAAGGAACTACACTATCATCGAGAAAGAGCTGCTAGCAGTAGTTTTTGCCCAAGAGAAGTTCATATCCCATCTCCTTGGATCTAAAGTCGTAGTCTAAACTGATCATGCTACCATTCGATACCCGCAATATATGTCAAACCATGCCTTATTAGAAGGATCTTTCTACTCCATGAATTTGACCTCGAGATCTGGGATATGCCTGAAGTAAAAAATATGGTGGCAGATCATTTATCAAGATTACCCGAACCTGAGTCTCCTGAGCAGAATTTGAGGTTGATCACTAAAACCTTTCCAGACGAAGCCATATTGTCAGTCACCTCGCTCCCATGGTATGATGATATTTTAAACTATCTTATGTATAAGAGAACTCCATAAGATTGTCAAAACTGAAAGTAGACAAATTCTTGTCTTATATCCATTTCTGCCAATGTGAGGGTCCATGTCTCTTTCGTGAGGGGGCATATTGTATCTAGAGGAGGTGTATTCCTCAAGATGAAGTTGCAAGTGTCCTAGCACATTGCCATGATCAAGAATCTAGAGGACACCATTCAGGCAGAAGAATGGCAACAAAAGTACTCCATTGCGGCATTTGTGGACGACCTTGTTCAAAGACGCAGAAGATTATGTGAAGCACTACACTGACTGTCAAAAAATGGACAAAACAATCAAAATGAGAGTCATAATGCCCCTGAAATATATCCAGATTTCAGACATGTTTTATGCATGGGTATTGATTTCATGGGCCTAATTCTGAACAGTCAGGGATTCGAATACATTTTTCTCGGTGTTGACTATGTCCGTCGTTGGGTGGAGGCTATCCCAATCCGAGACACCGACGGTTGCACCGTCTATCGTTTTCTGAAGGATCATATCATTTCAAGGTTCATGATTCCTAAGATTCTTATATACGATGGTGGTAGCCATTTCATCAATAAAGAGGTGAAGAAGATAACTCAGGAATTCTGTATTGAACATCGTGTAGCTTCTCCCTACCTCCCACCATCCAATGGCTTGGCAGAATGATCAAACAGGGAGATTAAGACAATTCTTCAAAAGCTTGTATGTTCGAATCGTAAGAACTAGTCTCAGTTGCTTGACTCAGTTATTTCGACTTATAGAATAGTGTACAAGTCACCTTTGGGAATGTCTCCCTACTGCTTGGTATACGGCAAGCCATGCCATCTGCCCGTGGGACTCATTCATAAATCCTTGTGGGCAATTAATTTTTGTAACCTGGATTCTAAGAAGGTCGGGAAAAACAGAAAGTGAGATCTGAACAGATGATGAATATTTGATTCATCACTCTCAAAGTTGAAAATAGAGCCTTGTTTCCAAGCATTTAATAGCATATTTCCCTTTATCTTGCATAAATAGCATTTATACATGCATCCATAATACAAGTATTTTAGCATTCATAATTGCATTAAATAAGAAGCCAAAAATCTGTAAAATTCACTTGTAAATTATTCACATAATTATCTTTATTTTATACCTCCTCCAAAGTCAATAAAACCTTCCTTATAATGTGCATATTACTAGTTAATAATATAAGGAAAAAGGACAAAATTTCAAGCTTGTAAATTACCGAATAAAACCCCAAACACAGTTAGAGACCCCAGACCTTAGAGTGCACATATCTCTCTCATACAACCTCCGAATTAGGTCTACTCAATTTTAGATTAATACACATTCAGAGACCTTTAAAATGAGACCAATTTCATTAAAATTGGAGCTTGCAAAACTTGGGTTTTTGGGTCCTTTTGTGTACTATAGGTATGTATATTTGTACCCTTGTATTTTTGTACCTTATTTGACCTCATCTCCATTTTTGGCAACATAAAACTTGTAGATCTCATCGAGACCTACAACTTTTATTTTTTGAGTTTTTCCAAATTCGGCCTCCTTCTCTCTCTCTAAATCCATATTCTTTCTCAGCCACTCAGAGCATGCCACGTGACGCCCTCTGATTGCGCTACGCGGCCACCTCCTTTGCGCGCCATGCGCCCTCCATCTCCGCTGTCCGATCACGCCCTCTCTCTCTTGATCTGGGCCATCCATCTTCGCATCGCTTCTCAGCCACCCGATCAAGCCCAAATCTAATCTAGGCTGCTCGCCAGCGCCTCGACCTCCATGCACACGTGGCGACGTCCGCACCCTCCGATACTGGCCAGAAGCCCTCCATCCTGGACACTCATCTCGCGCACCATCAAGACCTTCGATCAAAACCCCAAGCATCATCACAGCTGCACGCCAGCGCCTTTACCTACGCCCTCCACGTGGCTCCATCATGACCCTTCGATCTCACCCCTCTGATCTTATCCTATCCCTCCTCTCTTGCCCTCCTCCTGACCGTTGGATCGCTCGATCCAATGGTCAAGACGTCGTCTTCTACCTCCTGCAAGGCCCGCACCCCACATCGCCCACCTTGCGCGCGAGTTGCCCCCTTCCTATTTTGGGAACCACTCCGGCCACCCTCTCCGGCCTCCAACACCTCCACCTTGCAGCCCACACTTCCCTCAACCTCGTCGACCCCCTCAAACTCCATGAATTGCGCCCACATCGCTCCATGACCTCCACCAACTCCATCACTTCGTCACCTATGCCGTCACCTTCCACCTATAAAAACTCCATCCCCGTCAACCTTCGACCCCATCCGCCACTCCAGAGAGAAACCCCTAGCTCCAACCTTCATTTTGGTGACATCAATTCAAAGTGACGTTGAGCGAAGACCGAGATTCTTCTCTGGCGAGATCCACAGCCAACCCCACCATGCCGCAGCCTCCCCTGTGAGCTGCATGAGCTCAGGAACCTCTACCGGCCTTCGAGCGATGACCAGGAGCACAAATCCGAGCTCCATTCCCCAGGTAGCAACCTCCATCTTCCCTCTGATCTTCTTCTTCATTTTTCTTCTTCTTCTTAAATTTTATTCGCCTCCTTCTCGAATCTTCACCTTCTTCTGACCATCCTCTGAGCTCCGCCTTGGAGCTGGCACCTTCGCGCCCATATCCATCCTCTCAAACGACACACAACACATCACACAGACTAGAGCTCCGCCACCTTGGCGGAGCAACACCACCGGAGCACTCACATTCATCCCACGATCACGTTGCATGCCTCGGCTATTCGAGCTAACCCTGCAGGTACTCTATCTTTGATTGGTCGGACGCCTCATCGGAGCTACCTTGACCTTCATCGCTGCACTCCTCCATACTGCCCCAGCCTTAGCTGAGACCTCCGGCAGCTACCTGACGCCTCCACGATCCTTCTCAGCTACTTGGGAGCCGTCGACGAGCTTCATCAATGACTGGAGGAGGAAGAGGAGCTCGAGCCTTTTCGCCGGAGCGCAGCCACCTCCGCCGCAGGAGGTGGCAGACCCTTTGAGCACGAAGCCCAGTAGCCGTCTGACCCCCTTGATCGGACGGTTCCGAGAAAGACACGTCTTCATCAGCCCGTAGTCGTCGGATCAGGAGGATCCCACGCTCCGCGTCATGCCACGTTGCCACTCGCACCGAGCTTCAGATGCCGTTGGATTCAACTTGATCCAACGGTCGTTGATTGTCCACGCCTTCATCTCAGGAGCCATCTTCCGCCGTTGGATCTTCATACGATCTAATGGATCCGGGTGCGCCACATCTCCAGCCATTAGCAACCGTTGGATTGTCACTCGATCTAACGGTCCAGAGAGTGCCATGTCACCGCCTCCGAGCCTCCACCCCGACCACTAGGCTCGGAGCCCCCGAAGCTCTCCCGAGCCAAGTCCAAGCCTGCAGTGCCTCCGAGGTCACCCGAACCTTGGACCTCACGTGTCTTTCGCGTGCGGTCTGGGTAAATTTCACTAAGGCCCCTAGAAGTTTTACAAATTGCATTTCAGCCCCTTTCAGGAGCACCACGTGAGGCGCACATGTTTTGTGGGCAATTTGCATATGTCCCCCTCATTATAGATAATTTCCTATTAGTCCCTGTCAGCATGTTTGATTTGTAGCAATTTTATTTTCTATAATTGCAATTAGGCCCCTATCTTTGCATGCATTTTTAGGTATTCATTTGACATCATTTATCAAGTTTAAAAATTACATTGTGTAGCTTAACTTGTCCTCTTTCATATGTGAACTTGTCTTATTTTTATGACATTAGTGGAATTTATTATTAATTAATTGGTGAAAATTTGCTATATTTTGCCCATTTAAGCCTTTTAATTTGTAGAAAATTCTCTGTTGCTCCAACAATCACCAAAAATTCACATTAGACTTAGGATAAGTGAGTTCACATTGTATCTAAAAATCATTTCATTTGCATGCATCCTGAGGCCTGAATAAATCATTTTGTGATTTCCTTAGTTAATTTTTAATAGTTCTAATTCACATAGAATTTTAGGTTTATTACTTTTCCTGGATTCTTCACACTTAGATCTATCTAGGATAATTTTTCTATCTGAAAATATTATGTTTTGGTATTTAGTAAAATTGATTTAGTCAAAATCACCTTACATTCATTTTTAATTCATAGTAAATTCATATAGTGCCAGAAAAATAAAAAAAATAGTGTAGGTTAATTTCATTGCATTCCACATTCTGGCCACTTTCATAATTTTTGGACTTAGTTTGACTATATTTTCGATATAACTTGTAAACTGGCCTGAAAATTGCATGTGTCTTTTCTTTGTTGCATAAAAATTATTTTAAAATACCAAAAATATCTTCTGAAAATCTGACCTCTTAAATTCACTTAAAATCTACCTAAGGAGACAGCTGCCTCGTTGAGTTCGACCTTGGGCTTGCCCAAGTAAAATAAATTTGCCGCTCGTGATCAATTGAACATTAATTAAAAGTGATTTTTGATTAGTCCGTATTACCTGACTACAATGAACGACACAACATTAATTCTAATCATTAATTTGGAGGAATTAACAAGGGTAGTACGTGACACTTCAAAATGGCACCGTTGCTGGGGAGGCACGGCTTAGGTTAATTTATAGTTAATTTTTGAGTATCTGATTTTCCATCCACGGGTAGTCTGACCCCAGGTTTTCTTGTTAATATTTTCTCTCATTTAATTTTGAATATTTTTGTGCCGTCATTTATCTGACCTCAATTTGTTTTTGTACGAGGAACACAAGGAGTCCCGAGGTGCTTATAGGAGCTTGCATTTTTAACTTTTTGAGTGATTTGAGAGGATTTGTAATTTTTCATTTCTTTATTTTTGCATTATTTCCAGCGGTTCCCGTTTGAGTTCTTGCGTATGTAAACATAGTGGAATCGTGTCCCCGTGTGCTGTATGGATTGAATTTTTAGACTAGGCTTGCACTAGTGTCTCCTCGAGCCACTCTAGGATTTGCTTGTGATCATAATTCTTTAGGACCACACATCACTTAAAAGACGCACTTAGGCCGTAGATCTAGTCAAATTTAACTTGTGCTTCAATCGCTAATAGAACTGCCTGTCAAGGAGCGGATTTTGTCGTCTGCATTTGCATGTAGTATAAAAGCTTTCAATTCTATTTTGCATCCTGCATAAAAGCGAAGGGACCACTGTAAGCATTCTTCACTCAGCATAAGAATCATTAATTTTTCGTGCATTAGCTTTTCTCGATTTCTCTCTCTCTTGGTTTTTTCAAACTTAAGTAAAAGGAAATTGGGACTGGACGATAGGCGTGCTGTGTGGATTGGACTTAATACGTGATAACTTAACTTAAAATCGAGACTGCTAACATTATTGACCAAAAAAATCAATAAAATCGGAAATTCTGCTTGCGGGAGATTAATCCCCGACCTTGTTTTCAGGCTGAGTGAGGGTACTTGAATGTGTGTGAACACCTTAAGGCAGAGCCCAAATCCCCGCCTTCCATATCATGTACCGACTAATCATAGCAAATATCACAAGTTGAATTATTCAGGTTCACTGAGTAGTACCAAGTAGCCTCCGCTTGTCACAGGTAGATAGGGA
Organism: Ottelia alismoides; assembly: GCA_037367405.1. Classification (NCBI taxonomy): domain Eukaryota; kingdom Viridiplantae; phylum Streptophyta; class Magnoliopsida; order Alismatales; family Hydrocharitaceae; genus Ottelia; species Ottelia alismoides. The sequence continues at coordinate 38,740 of JAZKJV010008591.1, forward strand.
CGAAATTGCGGTACTTCACGACAAGTTGCCAGTAACCCCCCGAGGTGAAGTTCCGGCCTTGTCAGCCTTCGCTTGCTTGCAGGTAGATAGGGGCAGGTCTTTGAATCCATCAACTTGGGATAGGAGCGAAGAAAGGAAGGACGCTGGTATCTTAGGCGACAGGTTAAACAGGGAAGACGCATCCAGCTTTGAGCTGACTTCCCTATAGGCTGCGTAACTCCTTGCTATTTTGCTTGAAAATCACACTTAAAATCAACCAGATTAATTGGACTCGATTTCAGGTCCTTCACCGTGTTGAGTGTGAAAATACATGGTTTGGATTGAATTGCTTGCTTCAGGTAGTAAAATCCTATCTTCACTTAGACCTCCTGATTCTTCTTGCCAATCCAAGATGACTGACTGGGGGGATATCGACTCCTTATTCACCAATCTCTCTCTGAGCCCCCCACAAAACTCATCTTCACAGGCCCAAGTGCAACTTGGATCACCTAGAGCTCATGAACCTCTTGAGTTTTGTATCCCTTTCACCCATGGCGGTTACTCTCAAACCAACCTTTTCCTCTCCTCTGAGCTTACCCAGGAAGACCATCGCCTCAGTAAGAATCCCTTCCTTGATTTGTCCTCTAACCCAGACCACGTTTTGTCCCTAGGAAAAGAGGACAAATTGCTGAAGAAAAACCCCTGACGAGGAGGAAAACAGAGAGGACCCCATGATTCAAGTTTTAGCCCGGCTAGCTAGAGCCGAACAGTTGAACATAGAATTAACAGCAAGACTGGGACAGGTGATCGAAGCCGAGGGAATATACCGGCAGATGGTAGACGCCTATAATCTAGCAGAGAACAAGATACACAATTGGCTAGTACATGAGGTACCCTTTGAAGCATTCGAGCTGAAGCCCTACTTCCTAAGTCTGCTGCCGAAGTTCAATGGAAATGCGAACGAAGAACCACACTCCTTCCTCAGAGACTTCGAGCTGGTTTGCAACAACCATAGCCACCATAGGGTTGGACAAGATTACATCAGGCTGAAGGCCACCCTGTTTGCCTTAGGAGATAAGGCAGCTCATTGGTTGAAAAATCTCGGGGTGATGTGTACAACCCTGATGCAGTTCAAGGACCTTTTTCTGAAAAAGTTCTACCCACTTAGTAGGACTAATCAAATGAGAACAAAGATCGCAAGTTTCTCCCAGGGACCCAGCGAACCATTCCATGAAGCCCGGGATAGGTTTAATGACCTTATTCAGAAATGCCCCTGCCATGGCATTTCAAGAGCGATCTTAGTCCAGACCTTGTTCTGTGGTATGACCCCTGAGATGCAGGGGTTAGTGAGTGCCTCCTGTGTAGGAAGCTATATGAGCAAAAATGAATATGTCGTATGGAAGATCCTAGAGCAGATGGCGGAAACAGGCAGATCTCAGGCCACCAGGGCCTATCAGTTGACTCCTTCGAGCCTCACCAACGAGACAACCCGGAGGACTGTAACGAATCTTACGGATGACCATATCCCTAGCATGGGGATAATAGCATACAAATTAACCATGGTCGAGCAGATTCATAAGAGGGTCACTGACCTTGAGTCTCTCTCACATTTGCCAAAACAAGTGGAGGAACTTAGTGAGAGGGTAGATAAGATAAAGCTACAGGCCCCTTCTGCACCACCTGTACCTGTACACCGAGTTCATCTTGTACAGGAACATGTACCAGGGCCTCAGAGTGGCTGGATAGAGGCGTAGATTTACATCAGCAGGATCAGCACGCACCCTCACAAGTGGAGACAGGATACGAGGAGCCTTTGCAGGTGTTCGAGATCAACAGGTTGTGGTACAGCCATGACCCCGTCGGCAGACAGTCGGGGATAGGGAACAGTCAGCCTCACTGACCTTCCCTAGCTTACCAAGAAAATGGCTCCGTCCCCGCACCGTGCTTTGTTCAGTCCAGGCCCGAACGAGAGTACCAGCCTCAACAACACCAACAGCAACATCGCACATTCCACTCGGGTCAGCAGGGCCTGTCACCTTCCCATCAGCAGCAGCAGTACCGGCATGGCCAGCAGGGCCAGTACAGGATCTCATCCTCAAGTCAGCATCAACTAGCCCAGCCCACCGAATTGGAGTCCCTCACCTTGGCGATCCAGACCCTGACTGATAGGGTCCAACAAATCCAAAATGACTATCTAGATATGAGAACTGATCTGAATCGTGTTTCTCGTACCCAAGACCAGTGGATGGTGCCAAAGATCCCAATTACCACCCAGGTTCAGGACAACCCGAACAGCTTGAATCAAGGCCAGAACCGACCACGAGATCAGGTATACTATTCAGATAATTCTTTATCTGTACATGAGATCCTTTCGTACGATAATGTAAACCATATGTCCCTCAGGAGCGGAAGGACCGTGATCGTACCTGATCGGGCATGGGCACCGAAGGAAGAAGCCGCCAAGTCTCTACCTGAGGAGAACTTGGAGGCAGAGGAGTAGCACCACGTCCATCACCGATAGAAGAAGAGGACTTCTGAGTCCTCGAATAAGCAAGGGAACCGCACCAGTAGGGAGTCCACTGAAACCGATAAAGAGCCCGCACCTCCATCTGAGGATGATATTCCAGCAGTCGCGGAGAAAGCATCACCGGTTTCGTAATAACAGTTTTCTTTTCATAGTCAGAGTCCGAGTCTGTCTCAGAGTCTGAGTCTTGTACAGAACTCAGTTCCCATTTTGAATGAAAATCTTTCAGTTTTAGAATCTGAGTTGGACTCAATAATCCCTTTCCCCCGAGCTCTTAAGGGTAGAAAGAACAAAACTAAAAAAATTCAAAAAGATGACCCTGAGTTGGCAGAGTTTTGCAACAACCATATCAAGGTCACAATCCCCTTTGACAAGTATGTGGAGATGACACCTGCATTCCAAAAATACTTTAAGGAGAGATGCACACCTACTAGGGTTAGCAGGAAGATCAAAAGCCATGTTGAGAAACACGTTTTGTCAGTAGCCACGTCTTGCGTAATAAAGAACTCGTTTCCAAGGAAATGAAGAGACATGGGTGCACATTATGTGGTGAGTCATGTTGATGACACTGCGTTTGCATGCCCTCTCCTGGACAACGGATCCTCCATCAACCTAATGCCTACAACCCTCTATGAGCGGCTTAATCTCGGACCTCTTAGGAAAGCCAGAGCTCTCCTTTAGTTCGCTGATACATCAACCAAGAGGTCCCAAGGAGAATTGAGGAATGTTGTCATCAAAGTCGAGGGTCAGGAATACATGGTGGACTTTACTATCCTTGATATGGAAACCCCTCGTAATTTGAGAGATTCCCAGATCATACTAGGAAGGCCCTTCCTTAGAACAGTAGGGGCCTTGTTTGACTATAAGATTGGAAAAATCTAGTTCCAAACTCCAGGCGGAGATGAGGAGATAGAGATGAAACAGACCAGATGGTAGAGACCTGATTCAGAATCCAGCACCGAGTACTCTTCATCCGAGGCAGACTGCATTCACGTAGACACTGTTGGGCCATGGATACAAAACCTAGCCAGCACCGTTGAGTCGCTCCCCTCCGAAGAAAATCCTGTGCATGAGTCAATTTGCGAGGTCCTTAGAAACGAGTACAGCTCAAAATCTGCATCCCCCTACATCTTCGATGACTTAGAAGCCTAGCTGGGCCTGTTAGTCCTTCCCTCTTTAGGAAAATCAGAAGATGAGATGACGAGTCGGACGTGACTTTTACCGATTGCATGGAGACCTTTGACGATCCGACTCCAGAGCCAAATGAATTGGTGGCAGCAATTTCAAGGACAGATCCAGCCACTACCAACACTGAACCAGATTCGATTGAGCCAGACTTACTCGATTATCACACACTACCGAGCTCAAACCTTTACCCACAACACTCAAATATGCATTCCTTGCGGTACAAGAGAAGAAGTATCCGATCATCATCAGTTCGCGATTGACTGAGGAGCAAGAATCTCGCTTGCTAGAGATCTTGGAGAAAAACCGCAATGCGATAGGATGGAGCATGTCCGATCTCCACGGGATAAATCCTGCTCTGTGTTCGCACCATATCTACTTGGAGAATGAAGCTAAACCCTCTCGTGGGTTCCAACGTAAATTGAATCCAAATTTATGAGAGGTAGTGAAGAAGGAGATAGAGAAATGGTGCAACACGGGTTTCATTTATCCCATCTCCGACTCCAAATGGGTGGCCCTGATCCATGTTGTCCCGAGAAAGTCGGGAATTCAGACGACCACCAACGAAGATGGAGACGAGATCGTGACGTGAGTACCCACGTCATGGCGTGTCTGTGTGGATTACAGACGCCTGAATGTTGCAACGAAGAAGGATCATTTCCCCTTACCATTCATTGATCAGATCCTGGAGAGATTAGCGGGGAAAGAATTCTTCTGCTTCTTGGGTGGGTTCTCGGGCTACAATCAAGTAGCCATATCTCCGGAGGATCAGGAAAAGATCACGTTCACATGCACCTTTGGTACCTATGCTTTCAGGCGCATGCCCTTTGGGTTATGCAATGCTCCCGGTACTTTCAAAGGTGCATGATTGCTTTATTCGCCGAAATGGTCGGCGAATTCCTGGAAGTCTCCATGGATGACTTCTCGGTCCACGATGATTCCTTTGATTCCTTTCTTAGGAATCTGGACAGAGTCCTCTAACGTTGTTGTGAGGTTAATGTGGTGCTCTCCTGGGAGAAAAGTCACTTCATGGTGACGGAGGGCATTGTGTTGGGGCACGTCATCTCCAAGAGAGGAATGGAGGTTGACCCTGCCAAGGTGGATAAGATCAGATAACTCCAGCCACCAACCAACATAAAATAGTTGCGGTCGTTCCTCGGGCATGTCGGATTCTATCGGAGATTTATCAATGATTTTTCTAAGATTTCCCGACTGCGAACTGAGCTTTTAGGCAAGGACATGGAGTTTGCCGTTGATCACAAATGTCGTGACGCCTTTAAGCTATTGCAAGGAATATTCATGGACGCCCTGATCCTACAAGCCCCAGATTGGTCTCTGCCTTTTGAGATCATGATGGACGCCTCAGACTTTGTTGTTGGGGCCGTGTTAGGACAGAGGAGGGATGGCATCCTGTTTGCAATACACTATGCAAGCAAAGTGCTTGATACCGCTCAGCATAACTATACAGTTACAGAAAAGGAAATGCTTGCAGTAGTGTTTGCCTTGGACAAATTCAGATCTCATTTAATCGGATCCAAGGTAATTGTGTTCACTGACCACCCAACACTACATTTTTTAATGGAAAAGAAGGACGTGAAGGCACGCCTTCTTGGGTGGATTATGCTTATCGAGGAGTTTTACTTGGACATTCATGATAACCTGGAAAGAAGAATGTAGTAGCTGATCATCTCTCTCGACTCGAAGATCTTAATGCTTCTGAGGATTCACAAATTCGAAACTCCTTCCCCGACGAGTCAATTTTTGTTGTCGACTCACTCCCATGGTATGCCAATATCGTGAACTATCTTGTCTCTAATAAGGTTCCCGAAGATTGGCCCAAGATCCACATAGACCGACTCAAGCCGGATGCTAGACACTACCATTGGGAGGATCCGATCCTTTTATTTGAAGGACCGGATTGTGTCTGGAGATGGTGTATTCCTCAGGAGGAATACCATAGTGTCCTTTCTTTATGCCACAGCTTGGAGGTAGGAGGACACCACTCCGGGAAGAGGACCGCATGGAAGGTACTTCAGTGTGAATTTTATTGGCCGAATCTGTTTCAAGATGCCATCACCTTTACGAAGTCGTGTCCAGTATGCCAGTGAATGGGAGGAACCATTGGTTCCAAAGATGGGATGCTGATGCAGCCTATCATCATTTGTGATGTCTTTGATGCATGGGGCATCGACTTCATGGGCTTATTCCCTGTTAGCCATGGATTTGAATACATCCTCCTTGCGGTAGATTACTTGTCTAGGTGGGTAGAGGCTATCCCAACCCGAGCCGCAGACAGCAGGACTGTCTGTAAATTCATTAGAGATCACATCATCTCTAGGTTCGGGATCCCCAAAATGTTGATATCAGATGGGGGTAGCCACTTTGTGAACAGAGACGTGAAGAAACTCTTGAAGGACTACAGCATTGAACACCGTATCGCTAGTCCTTACCGCCCACAAACTAATGGTATGGCTGAGGTGTCGAATAGGGAGGTAAAAACTATATTGCAGAAGCTTGTCCGCCCAGACAGGAAGGACTAGTCCCAGATCTTGGATCAAGTCCTATGGGCTTATAGGGCAGCTTACGAGACACCGTTAGGAACCTCCCCATTTTGGATGGTATTCGGAAAGCCGTGCCATTTGCCCGCAGAATTAGTGTACAAATCAGAATGGGCAATCAAGAAATTCAACTGAAACACACACCTAGGGTAGAAACAGTGAGAAATGGATCTGAATGAGCTGGTCGAAGTCAGAAACCGAGCATACGACAACAGTGTAGTGTACGAGGACAAAGTCAAGCATTGGCACGATAGATATATCAGACGAAAGACCTTTAATCCTGGACAGAAGGTATGATTGTTTAATACAAGGTTGAAAGTCTTCCAAGGTAAGTTGAAGTCCAAGTGGACGAGCCCATTTATTGTCCGTACGGTGCATGATAGTGGATATGTTGAGATCTCAGATCTCACAGATGACGCACCGACATTCTTGGTAAATGGACAACTATTGAAGCACTTTGTCAAATCCAATGAACAACTAGTCCATATTGAGGAGATTGTATTCATGTGCGAGACAGGTTTAGCAGATACACATTGAGCCACGCATGAGACCTTACAACAATGAACTCTGGCCATCAGCAGCATCTAGAGAGATTCAGACTGCACTCCTTTTATATATCCATCTCTCCTGTACATTCTCCCCCTCACTCCCGCGACTCTAATCACTCACCCCAACTTCATATATCTTCATCCACGACTATACTTAGGATGATCAGATCCTAAGTATAGGGGGGAGAGTCACCTGAATTCGTTCACTATACATCCTCCGCATCACATCGATCCTCATGTCCTATACTTAGGCTGACCTGAGCCTAAGTATAGGGGGACCGATGCCCGCCTTGTATATATTCATCCACTTCTCCTTTTGACCTCGTCCACCTCATTTTTGATCTTCTGCTACACTTAGGCTTTCAAGAGCCTAAGTATAGGGGGCAGGATGACTTCTATACATTTTTTCTTCTTTGGCTCTCTTACGCTTGGCACGAGCTATGTCTTCTTCCTTGCTTTTCGTGCTCTGAGGACATAGCACATGCTAGGTATAGGGGGGCGTGTATATATTACATATATACTTTACCCATAGCTCATACTTTCACGTATTTTTGTATATATTACGCAACAAATATGGGATGGGTAAAATTGGAGAAATGTTTTTGTAAAATACACTTGTATAATATGTATAATACTCATAAAACTCTTGTAATATAGGAGGTATACCAAATTCTTGCAAAAAAATGGAAAAATCAAAGGCTTCTTATTTTACTCTTGCACATCATCTGCATCTGAAAAGAAAAGAAAAAGAGTATTGCATTCATCTACATAGCATGTCATCTGCACCTCATTTGCATATCTTGCATATGCAAGGTGAAAAGCTAATGGGTTATGAACCAAGTTATGAGTAGATGTTGAGGAAGGACTTGATTTGACCTTAATCCACCTAATTTCAGAGGAACCTTATATGAACTGGATTTAAGATTTCTCAGGTCAAGTGACTTAATTCTTTGAGTCTGCAAGCCTATGTTCACATGTCATTTTGATTAGTCTAAGTAGAATATCTCGTGCACACGCATGATTCTTATAGACAGTAACCTAACTTGGACAAGCACAATGCACGTAGCTCTTCATTGATGAGGTGGTGAGGAGGTAGAATCCTTTAGCTTGGAGTAGCACACGGGTGGAAACATCCGTCCTCCTCTAGGGAGGGTAGTGCATCTCAACCTAGTCTAGTAGTGTTGACGTCTAAAGACGGGACACTGTGGGTTGCAATAATGTTTCAAAAGAGGGATAGTCTACTGGCTCAAGAGGAAAAACTCTTGATGTACATGCTGCACCTTGTATATAGTTCCAAAAAATGCAAAAACTCTAAAAAATCAGATAGGTCCAAGTGAAAATAAAATACCTGTCGGAGTATGTATATTAGCAAAGTAAATGCAGCTGGATGACTTGGCTACACTGGTCAGGAATCCCGGGATAGGTAGCTACACTGGCTACCGTCCATTCTTTTCTCTACCATCTCCACTTGAGCTAGTTGCACTTGAACTTAGAAGGGAATACCCCACTCCTCGAGGAAAGAGTTACTGGACTGGGTAACTAGAGTTACCTTGTTAGAGGAGGTTAGTTCTGAGCCATTTCTGATGTGGAGAGTTACATATCACTTACAAAGTACAAGTAAGAATCATAGTCATCATAAATTTGCGTATGAGGATTTGTTCTGACCTAACTATTGAGAAGTCTTGAATAAAAGACTTGTGGAACTTGAAGTCTGTTAGGTCTTAAGTTCAGATCCCAGTAAGGTTCTGCCACACAATTAATCCAAAGGTCGAGTCAAGCTCCATATTCAACTTTTGTTCATGACCTTGGTATGGAATCCAAAATCATTTCACTCTTGCATTTCATTTAGTTGCTCGGGGACGAGCAAGGATTAAGTATATGGGGTTGATGAATATGTGATTCAGCACTCTTAAAGTTGAAAATAGAGCCTTGTTCCCAAGTATTTAGCAACATATTTCCCTTTATCTTGCATAAATAGCATTCATACATGCATCCATAATACATGCATTTTAGCATTCATAATTGCATTAAATAAGAAGTCAATTCATCTGTAAAATTCACTTGTAAATTATTCACATAATTATATGTATTTTATACCTCCTCCAAAGTCAATAAAACCTTCCTTATACTGTGCATATTACTAGTTAATAATATAAGGAAAAAGGCCAAATTTCTAGCTTGTAAATTACCCAATAAAACCCTAAACCCAGTTGGAGACCCCAGACCTTAGAGTGTACATATCTCTCTCATACAACCTTCAGATTAGGTCTACTCACTTTCATATTAATACACATTCAAAGACCTTTAAAATGAGACCAATTTCATTAAAATCGGAGCTCGTATGTAAAACTTGGGTTTTTGGGCCCTTTTGTATACTATAGGTATGTATATTTGTACCCTTGTATTTTTATATTGTATTTGAACTCATCTCCATTTTTGGTCAACAAGAAGCTTATAGATCTCATCGAGATCTACAACTTTCATGTTTTAAGTTTTTCCAAATTCGGCCTCCTTCTCTCTCTAAATCCATATTCTTTCTCAACCATTCAGAGTAGGCCACGTGGCACCCTCTGATTGCGCCACACAGCCCGCTCTTTTGCGCGCCACGCGCCCTCCATCTCCATCGTCCGATCACGCCCTCTCTCTCTCTTGATCTGGGCCATCCATCTTCACAGTGCTTCTCAGCTACCCGATCAAGCCCTGATCTAATCTAGGCCGCTCGCCAGCACTGCGCCCTCCTTGCGCCACATGGCGACATCCGCACCCTCTGATCCTCTCCAGAAGCCCTCCATCTTGGCCACTCATCTCGTGCACAATCGTGACCTTCGATCAAAACCCTAGGCATCATCACAGCCGCACGCCAGCGCCTTTACCTACGCCCTCCACGTGGCTCCATCATGACCCTTCGATCTCACCCCTCTGATTTGATCCTTGCCTTCCTCTCGCGCTCTCCTCCTGACCGTTGGATCGCTCGATCCAACGGTCAAGACGTCGTCTTCTACCTCTCGCAAGTCCTGCACCCCACGTTGCCCACCTTGTGTGCAAGCCGCCCGCTTCCTATTTTGGGAACCACTCCGGCCACCCTCTCCATCCTCCAACACCTCCACCTTGCATCCCACACTTCCCTCATCCTCGCCGACTCCCTCGAACTCCATGAATCGCACCCACATCGCTCCACGACCTTTACCAACTCCATCACTTCGTCACCTACCCTGTCACCTTCCACCTATAAATACTCCATCCCCGTCAACCTTCGACCCCATCCGCCACTCCAGAGAGAAACCCCTAGCTCCGACCTTCATTTTGGTGACAACAATTCGAAGTGACGTTGAGCGAAGATCAAGCCTCTTCTATGGCGAGATCCACGGCCAACCCCGTCATGCCGCAACCTCCCCCAGGAGCTGCACGAGCTCAGGAACCTCTACCGACCTTCGAGCAACGACCGAGAGCACAAATCTGAGCTCCATTCCCCAGGTAGCAACCTTCATCTTCCCTCTGATCTTCTTCTTCATTTTTTTCTTCTTCTCGAATTTTATTCGCCTCCTTCCCGCATCTTCACCTTCTTCTGACCATCCTCCGAGCTCCGCCTTGGAGCTGGCATCTTCGCGCCCATATTCATCTTCTCAGACGACACACCACACACCACACTGACTAGAGCTCCGCCACCTTGGCGGAGCAACACCACCGGACCATCTTCACACCACTCAAGGCCTCTCTCCGCACTCACGTTCATCCCACGATCACATTGCACGCCTCGGCTATTCGAGCTATCCCTGCAGGTACTCTATCTTTGATTGGCTGGACGCCTCATCAGAGCTACCTCGACCTTCATCGCTGCATACCTCCAGACCGCCCCAGCCTCAGCTGAGACCTCCGGCAGCTACCTGACGCCTCCACGATCCTTCTCAGCCACTTGGGATCCATCAACGAGCTTCATCGACGAATGGAGGAGGAGGCGGAGCTAGAGCCTCTTCGCCGGAGCGCAGCCACCTCCGCTGCAGGAGGCGGCGGACCCTTTAAGCACGAAGCCCAGTAGTCGTCCGATCCCCTTGATTGGACGGTTCCGAGCAAGACAAGTCTTCATCAGCCTGTAGTCGTCGGATCAGGAGGATCCCACGCTCCGCATCATGCCACGTTGCCACTCGCTCCGAGCATCAGATGCTGTTGGATTCACCTTGATCCAACAGCTGTTGATCATCCACGCCTTCATCTCAGGAGCCATCTTCTGCTGTTGGATCTTCAGACGATCTAACGGATCCAGGCGCGCCACGTCTCCAACCATCAGCAACTGTTGGATCATCACTCGATCTAATGGTCCAGAGAGTGCCACGTCGTCGCCTCTGAGCCTCCACCTCGACCACTAGGCTCGGAGCTCCCGAAGCTCCCCCGAGCCAAGTCCGAGCCTGTAGTGCCTCCGAGCCTCCATCCGAGCCTCCGAGGTCACCCGAACCTGGGACCTCATGTGTCTTTCACGTGCGGTCTGGGTAAATTTCATTGAGGCCCCTGGAAGTTTTACAAATTACATTTCAGTCCCTACTAGGAGCACCACGTGAGGCACACGTGTCTTGTGGGCAATTTACATACATGTCCCCCTTATTATAGGTAATTTCATATTAGTTCCTGTCAGCATGTTTGATTTTTAGCAATTTTATTTTCTGTATTTGCAATAAGGCCCCCGTCTTTGCACGCATTTTTAGTATTCGTTTCACATCATCTTTCAAGTTTAAAAATTGCATTGTGTAGCTTAACTTGTCCTCTTTCATATGTGACACTTTTCTTATTTTTGTGACATCAGTGGAATTTATTATTAATTAATTGGTGAAAATTTGCTATATTTTGCCCATTTATGCCTTTTAATTTGTATAAAATTCTTTTTGCTCCAAAAATCACCAAAAATTCACATTAGACTTAGGATAATTGAGTTCACATTGTAACCAAAAATCATTTCATTTTCACGCATCTTGAGGCCTGATTAAATCATTTTGTGATTTCCTTGATTAATTTTTAATAGGTCCAATTCACATAGAATTTTAGTTTTATTAATTTTCCTGGATTCTTCACACTTAGATCTATCTAGGATAATTTTTATATCTAAAAATATTGTGTTTTGTTATTTATTAAACTTGATTTAGTCAAAATTACCTTACACTCATTTCTAATTCTCAGTAAATTCATATAGTGTCAGAAAAATCCAAAAAAATAGTATATCTTAATTTCATTGCATTCCACATTCTGGAAAGTTTCATAATTTTTGGACTTAGTTTGACTATATTTCTGCTATAACTTGTAAACTGGCCTGAAAATTGCATGTGTCTTTTCTTTGTTGCATAAAAATTGTTTAAAAATACCAAAAATATCTTCTGAAAATCCTACCTCTTAAATTCACTTAAAATCTACCTAAGGAGACAGTTGCCTCCCTGAGTTTGACCTTGGGTTTACCCAAGTAAAATAAATTTGCTGTTCGTGATTAATTGAACATTAATTAAAAGTGGTTTTTGATTAGTACGTATTACCTGACTACAACGAATAACAAAACATTAATTCTAATAATTAATTTGACGGAATTAAGAAGGGTAGTACGTGGCTCTTCAACAGACTTCTTGAATTCTGTGAATAGGCATATGACAACAACCTGATATACAACAATAAGTCAAGAAGAGGCATGACAAGCACATCCGCTGAAGATTTTTGAATTGGATTAGAAGGTCTTGTTGTTCGATGCAAAGTTGAAGCTTTTCCCAAGGAATTGAAGAGCAAATGGACTGGACCGTTTATAGTGAAGCATGTGTGTGACAATGACAATATAATGATATTAGGATTGCCAGCTGACTCAGTAGACAACTACCGAAATCGTATATGGAGCATGACACCTCCTGTCCGTTGTAGATTCTATTCAATTTGTGTATGAAAATGAGCTAAAAGCTGCCACATACGCTGAATCGGACAAATCAGACTAAAACATTTTTGAATGATCTTTCTTTTCTTCTTTTCCTTTTCATTTCCCAAATCTTTCCGAAAAGATGTTCACCCCTTTCATCACTGCTATACTTAGGACGTACTTTATCCTAAGTATACGGAGGTGCTCACCCCGAGTTGTTCATTCTTTGATCCTCACCTATCCCATCAACTTTTGATATCTTGTCTATACTTAAGGATATTTTACCCTAAGTAGGGGGAGGGGTACAGATCGAGCCAATGATTTTTTACATTCCCACCCTTGACCCTCCCTGCCTTGTGTACAACCTTCCTATACATAGTATTATTTCATCCTATGTATGGGGGTGGTCAACTTCTCATTCGTTCATTCTTTAGTCGTTGTAGTATAGATTGTTCTATACTTAGTACGAGTTATCTCCTCTCATTTTCTCTCTGATATGTGAGGGCATAGCTTAATTAATAAAAATTAAAACACACATTAAATTCTTTATAATTACGGTTAATAAATCGATTCAAAATGTTTTATAAAATGTTTTAGTGGTTTGAAAATCCTTTCAAAAATCTTTTAAAAACTGTTTGGAAAATATTTTGCAAAATATTTTCAATATTTTTAAAAATGTTTTGGTTTGTAAAACTTTCTTTTCCTTGTTTGATTTTTTTTTGAAAATCTAATTGTGAATGGTTTGAAAAATAGTTGCAAAAATAATTTTAAAAATCTATACATACTATTCGAAAAAACTTTGCAGAATGATTTCAAATTTTGTAAATGTTTGCAAAACTTATTTATCAAAAATTAGTTTGCAAAATAAGGTCTTCAAAATGTTTGCAAAAACATTTTCAAATTATTTTGGGAACTATGTGCATAATTCAAGCAAATAAAGATCCTTTACAAACCATGTATATACAAACTTGTAAATTCCTAAATCCCAACTCTTGCAAATAATAAGAAGCACTCCCGTATAAATAGTTATACATATTCCCTTTTTTAAATCATTTTGTTTGAAAAATCTCTAAAAATTTGCAAAATTGAAAATCCACAAACAAAGTATTTCCAAAATTGCATAAAATTTGCAAAACCTTTTCAAAAAATCCATAAAAAGTTCAAAATTAGAAAATAGCATCATAAAAATATTTTCCTTGTATTATTCATAGCATTTGCATTTTTCAGATTGAGATTAACAATTGAACTAGTCTAAGTAAAATCTGAAGATTGGAGCTTGGTTGGACCTTAATCTACTTAATCACAGGAACCTTATAGGAACTGTAATTGAGGCACTTCACGTCTACTAGATTTAATTCTTTGATATCACGAGACTTGGTTCAATGTCATCTTGACTGCCTAAGTAGAATATTTCAGAACACACGCATGACTCTTGTCGACAGTGACCAGCTTGCACACCTGCACCTTTCACTTTTCTCACCTCAGTTGAAGTGGTAGAGGACTGGATTTGCCAGCATGAGACATAATCCAATGGAAATATCGAAAGTCACACATTTGTGGCCATTGTATTCCAACCCGATCCAGTAGACATGAGGTCAAAGATAGAAGTTGTGGGTTGTAGTGAAGCTTCAAAAGAGGACAGTCTACTGGCTCAAGAGGAAAAAGTCCTTATGTAAATGCTATTGTATATAGTATTCAAAAAAATGCAAAATCAAAAACTCCAAAAAGCAAAGACTGGTAAAATTCCAAGAAAAATCAATTCCCGTCAGAGTATGTTTATATTTGTATAGTCAATAAGCAAGCTTGAACATCAAAGTCAACTGTATGTGATCCTGCAGCCGGATGACTTGACCACACTTGTCAAGCATTCTAGGATAGGTAGCTACACTGGCTACCATCCATTCTTCTGTCCACCTCCTCTTCTTGAGTCAGTTGTACTTGAACTTAGAAGGGAATACCCAGCTTCTCAGGGAAAGAGTTGTTGGATTGGGGAATTAGGGTCACCATGTTGGAGAAGATTAACTTTTACCGCTTCAGCCGAGGAGAGCTACATAGCACTAACATTGTCCAAGATAGATTCATAGTCATAAGGGTTTGCATATGAGTTGACTTATTCTGACCTGCATATTGAGGAGACTTGGGCATGGTCTTGTGGGTCTTAGAGGCTGTTGTAATTTAAATTTGTTTCCAATAAGGTTCTGACCAAACTTAATATCCAAAGGTCTGACTAAGCTCCAAACTTTGAGTTTATGAAGACAAGAGTTAAAACAAATCCAAGTTCTTTCTTTTTCTTTTCTTTATTTTCTTTTCTACATAGGCATAAGTCTTTGCTAGGGACTAGCAAAGGCAAGTATATGGGGGTGATGAATCTCCATTTCATCAGCTTTATTCTTTTAGTTTTACCTTGAAATCCTAGCTAGATGCATGCATATATTGTTATTTTGAATGAATTAAGATCCATTATTTATTATATAAATACTATATAAATTAAATTGTTTAAAGTAAAAATAAAAGAATAAAGAAGAGAAAAGGAAATAAAATGCCTTAGGTATTTTATGACCCTAAACCCCGAGACCTAGGCATCATGATGATTGGGTAGACAAGGAATAAAGTAGTAGGAGATAAGGACCAATTACATAATAAAAACCCTCATTTTTATTCTTTAATAATTCGGTTTTGGGACATATTTTATTCTCTATTATTTATACTCAAATAAAGAAACCTTGTACATGAAAGATATACATAAAAATACATAGAAAAATAAAAAATTGATTTCACATTAAAATAATATATATTGTATATTTTACACTCAGAATAAAATTCAAAAACCCAAACTTCCCAAACCCATATCTTCTCCAAATGAACTCTAAATGACTTTAGTTGTATATAACTTTTAATAAGCTATTTAGTGAAGTTAGTTTCATTTAATTTGGAGTTAAGATGCAAAAGTTAGGTTTTGGATCCTTATTGTACAATATATCTGAATAAAAAATTCATTTTTATTCTTTATATTTTCATTATTTTATATTTGTTTTATAATTTTTTAAATCTTTTTTATAGTATATGTACATATTTAGAATAAAATAAAACCATAAAAATACACTGAAATAAAATAATATATAAAAACGTATATATGAATGTACTATACATAAAACTATATAATTAATACTTATAATAAATTAAATGTACAAATAAACTCAGAAAAATATAATAAAAATATATTTGAGTGTATTTAAATATGTTATAAATATATAAAATATGTAGATTATATGATAAAATCGAGAATAAAAAACATAAAATACTTACTATATAAGTAATTATACTTATATATACTTCTAAAAAATAACCCATAATAAATTAAGTTGTAAAAATAAATAAAAATATATTAAAATACTAAAAAAATTTATAACCATTTTTATGTTTTAACCAAAAATTAATAAAATCATTTATTATTATTTTTAATTAATAAACCTATTTTTTGTTGTTTTGTCATTTAGTGTGCATACATGACTGACAGAACCAAAATTTGATCTTTTAACAAATCATTTTAATGTGTTGTAGTCGGTCGAACTGGATCCATAAAAAATCTCTTAGAAAATTTTATCGATTAAAACAAAGCGGTTGATTTTATTTTTCTTGAGCAAGCCCAAGGTCGAACTCAGGGACACAAGCCTCTTAAGTATATATCTAGACTCTCATCATTCATATTAAGTATGAAATTAAAAACTCATAGGTCAACATGCACACAAAGACAATCAATTTAGACATATGCATAGAGAAACATGAAGCAGACACTTTTTGTTGATTTTTAATATGCAAAGAGATGCAATGTTACAATGATGCAAAAAAGCCCTAATCAAACATAACAAATGAGCAATAAAAGATAATCAATTTAAGGATCCATTTATAGAGCATTTTTCATTGATTAGATAATTGATGGCATAGAAATCATTAAGCATGTGACACTATGTAATTAGAATTATTCAATAAAATCCAAAGTGTCAAAACAAAAATCTATCCATGCCATTAGGAATATAATGAAACAAGCTTTGAAACACTAGTGAAATCGACTAAATTAGAGTTCGGATGCTCAAGATATCAATGAAAGAATCCAGGGGCATAAATGCAAGAAAACATGTAAAATAAATAGGGAAATTATTACAAACAGGTTCCTGGGAGGACCTAAATGCAAATAAAATAAGGTACGAGGACTTCCTTGTAAATTTCCCACATGCGTGGGGGTATAATTGCAATTATTAAAACTTGGAGGGGGATGATTGCAATTTACCCTAGGCGTGTGTCGATTACACGTGCTTCAGGACCTAAATGCAATTTGAAGAAGTCTCCGGGGCCTCCATGTAAAATTCCCCATCCCGCATGTGACTGGCACGTGGGAGCGAGGCTCGGTGGTTTTCACATGGCTGGATAGAGGCTCGGAAGGTTCGGGTGAGGCTCAGGCACCCCGAGCCTAAAGGTGCGGAGGGGAGGCTCGGGACTGTTGCGTGGCTTCATTTGGACCGTCATATCATAGAGATCGGACGGTCCATAGGGCATGCGAAAGATGTTGACGTGACTGAATATCAACTGTTGGATAAGGACCGTGAAGGTGCCATCCAACAACATCTGTATGCCTGGGGTTTCTTCCTCTGCTGCGAGACCTGGCGGCGATATATGGGCTACGGTGATGTTGTTGACACTCCGCCTCTCTTCTCCAGGCTCAATGGAGCTCCATGGAGCATCCTGGAAGCTCGTCGAGGTAGTTGGAACCCCGGATGAAGCGTCGGTCGGCCTGGATGGGGCCCATGACGTCTGGACGCTGGAGGCGGAGTTTGCGAGTTTAGCTCCGATGAGGCTCCGACCAATGAGCATTTAGGTACCCGCAACGTTAGGAAAATAGCCAAAGCACGGTGCACGAAGTGTTTGGGATGGGGTCTCAAGAGGGTGGAGAGATGGGAGACCGGAGCTCCTCTCCAGCGAGGCGGAGAAGAGGTGGGTCGGAGGTGGTCAGGTCTTGGAGAAATGGGAGATGGCTATCGGAGTGGTGCACGAAGGAGGTGGAAGCATGATGAAGCTCGGGGGGTGAATAATGGTTGGTGAAAGCATGTAAGCACAAAGGAGGGAACCCTCGGCGCGATCCGACGACCGGGAAGCTCCCACGTGGATGATCGAACGACGGTGCTGCAACGTGGGTCTGTGAAGGGGGGCCTGGCTCGGATCGGACGGAGGAGGTGCAACCACGTGCTGGATCTGACGGCTGCAAAGCGTCGTGGCTAAACCTCGTTGAATCAACGGTCGCGATCAGACCTCCACGGATCTACGGTGTCTGCAGCTCCTCGTATGGACGGATCAGATTGAATCTGGAGCGTCGAGGCCGATCGGACGTCTGGGGAGGATGGTGGAAGAATAGTTGGCCGGCAAGCTTCGCCGGCCCGATGCACGCACTATGGTCCTCCCCTGCTGCTCCTGAAGTGCGGAAGAGCTCCGCCGTGAAGGTCCGCAGCTGATGCAATGCTCCGATGAAGGCAGGGAGCTCTGGAGAGCTCCGACGACGATGAACTCCTGGAGCTCATGTGCTCTGAAGTCCCGACCTCCAGATGAGGTCGGTTCGGCCTGATAGCTGCACAGGAAGAAAGAGGGGTCGAGGGCAAACTGCCTCGACCCGTTAGCGTGCAAGAACGGTGAAGGATGCGTCGATGTGACGGCCCTCCGGCGAGCGGCGGAGGTGGAGGGTCGATATCCCTGCTCCGGGGCGAGCCAGGGGGGATGGGTAGGTGGAGAAGGTGCGGAGGAGACTCGCGAAGGTGGTGGCGGTGTCGGATAGGCTGATGGGTAGACGGAGACGAAGGGCGGAGGCGGCGGAGCTACACTAACAGTAACCTAAAAAATCTAATCTATGCTAGACTAAGGGCTAATAAGACTACCTGGAGGATGCTATCGACTGGGCTGAAGCTCGGGGAGCTTCTGGGTCATGGCCTGCAAGGAGTCGTCGTCTCCCCGAGGCTGGGCGTGCTCGCGGCGGCGCACGGCGGCGAAAGCTGCCGGATCAGTGGCTCCCGGCTTCCCGGGCCTCGCTGCTACTCCCACTCACTCCGCTGTCGCTCAGGCAAGATGGAGGAGGTCACAGGCGTCGAGGGGGAGTTCCAAAGATGAAGGAAAAGGTCACCGGAGAATATGCTTTATATGATACAGGGATCCGATAAGATGATGATCAGGTGAGCAATCCAAGGAGCGGATCCCTAAAAGAAGGTGCACGCAGGGATCATGGATCTTCCCTTGGCAATCGGAGCCCTGGGTTTGAGTGGATGGAGATCGGATCTGATCGCTAAAAGTTTGAGAAATCGGGTCGGGAATCCGCAAGGGAAGTGGTCCACAGGGGGGAGTTGACCGGGCGGTCAACATCCCCCGTGGACCAATGGGAGAAGGCCACCTCAGAAAGAATTGAAAATTCATTTAAAAATAGAGGATAGCCGAATTATTAAAAACTCAAAAAATAAAAAATGTTTATTTTATTTTTCTCTATTTTTTGGTGATTTTTAATTGATTTTTTAAAATAAAAATAAAGTATTTACATAATAGGTATATACATATAGGTATATGTACAATATAGGGTTTTTATTTTTTTGATTTTTAATTTGTTATTTTTGTGCATTATTATTCCCATTTTATATTTTATTTTTTTATATCATAAAATTAGGAATAAAAGGGTATTTTTATTTTATTTTTATTATTTATATACAAGGGGTAAATAAATACATATGTACATATATATACATGGTATATATACAATGTTATTTTTGGTTTTTAATTTTGTGCTTTTTATTTTGTTTTTGTTTTAATGGTTTTTATTTTATTTATTTACAATATAAAAAAGTAGAATATTTACAAAATTTTTGGAGATTAATTTTATTTATTTACAAGGCTAAATAAATATAGATGAGTGGACTATATACAAGTGACTATGTACAAGTGTTCTATTTTTATTTTCTTTTTGATTTTTCTATTTTTGTTTTGATTTTTATAATAAATATATACACAATATATACAAGTCATTTTATTCTATTTTTTTAGAGGAAAATATATTTATTTTATTTACAGGTATATTTACACACATGAGCCCCTATCTCCCTCTACTTTGGCTTTTATGCGGTCAGGCCCATGCTGAGCCCTCCCTTGGGATTAGGTCGCTCAATATTTATTCTAAATATTTCCCTCTTTTTCTTTTTGTTCTTTATTCTTTTATTTTTGCACAAAAACATGCTAATTATTACTTTTTACACCATACATGCTTTTGGTAATTATTTATATTTACAAATATATACATGCATTTGCAAAGGTTTTTGTAACTAAAATATAAGAATAAAGAGTGATGAATGAGTATTCATCAATTCACACGTCATTTTTATATAAATTGTTACTAAACTTAACAATGATTAGAAGAAGAAAAATAAAAATAACCGTTGTTGTTATATGATTGACTATTAGGAATATAGCAACGAAAATAATAATCATGTGAATTTAAAGAATTACTAAAGAATATTATAATTATTATATATTAAACAAAAGAAGATTGGAGAATGAATGTTAAATTATTCATTTCCCTATTTCAATTATGTTGTAATGGTATATTGTAAAAAAGAGTGTGCTTATTCCAAACGTAACAACCTAGATGTATTACTTAAAATTTTCTTCGTATTATCATGCCAAGAGGGAAGCTTGGCCACAAACAATCATAATTTAGGAACTCCATCATATAGTGATCCAATTTGAGCTCCCCTAAGTAGCATTTTCTTATCTGAACCATAGGATGCAATATCACCGGGAAAGGTACTGTCAATCACTATTTATTTAACGTCAAACTATATCAGGATTCTGCGAGCACCACCAAGAAGTGGAAGTTTGTATTCGGAGACAATTATCCAACGAAACAAGGATGAAGTCAGGAATTTTGTCTTTGGTGGTTAAGTAGATTAGAAAGGCATATGTTTTTTTTACTGATATATATTTTTTATTTAAAATGAAAAAATATTTTAACTTAAAATCATATCATTTTGAAAATATCCACAAAAGTTACAAGGGATTTGCACATATGTTTTTTTGAAAGTTTTCATTAACCCTTATATCCTTAAAGTTTTGCAATTGTATTAATACCCCTATATTCTTGTAACATTCATAATAGTGTCCTTTCATTTTGTATTTAGGCCTTTATATTATACTAATAGAAGGAAAACATTGCCAATTTTGTAAAAATAAAGGGACATATTTGTTACCAATAATAGGCAATTCTTCATATAACAATAGGTATCGCTTGCCTTGAAGTATAAAAAATAATTTCATAATAGATAAAATTTTTATATATTTAACAATGAATTATGTAACGATGGATTCCAAAATATGCATCTCTATAGCCATATGTGTTGTAGTGTTTGAATCGCAAAAAAAATCATAAAGTAAAGTAAAGTTCAACAAAAAAATTTCCTTTATATTGTTGATAAGTATTCCTGATATAAAAAAATCAGGTTATTTGAAATATGTATTGTGAACTAACATGTCTAATTTCCTGTGAAATAGAAATTTAAATTGTTAACAAAATTCCACATGTTAATAACAAAACTTTCGACGTTATCCATATCCAAATTTACTAAATAATGCTTCTAATAAATTGCGCGTGCACGCACATATATCATGTTATTACTTATCACAATATACAAGTTCAATTTTTTATTCATTCGTTACTAACTAAGTACTTATACAAACTAAAAATATTTAAAAATTTAGAATATTGATATCAAAGATGAGAGGATAGAATACTAATTCTTTAATTGTGTAATTCCTTGATAACTGCGGAGATTGCAACTTCAACGAAATTCTTAAGGGTTGTACGTGGGGAAATGGAAGTGCATTATATTCTATTCACATGATATAATTAAATGAGATTTTAATTTTTTATTTAAATTAATAAAGAAGGTAGTAATTATTTACTATTTCCAATTCTAACCTCTCCCTGTGTCGCTGCAACCAAAGTCAGGTTTAACCAGTAAATCTAAAAATTGATAATATCAATCTCGTTTGTCACTACATCAAAAAACCAAACTAACCAAAGGTATATTAAAATAAAAAAGGTCAACAAATGCATGAATTTACCCATGTACACCAATACCCCCAACCCAATATCCATCCCATAGATCAGAACCACATCAGAGCACCTGATCTTCATGCATTATATTGACTGATGCTTCCACACGATATGAGGATTTTTCCTAAGGGGTACGGGGTTCAGAAAAATGTTCACGTGATGAAAACAATTCTCACAATGGGTATGAACCACTAAATGATTTGGCGCGGCATGCACGTGCCCATTCCGAGCATTTTTCTCAGCCTCATGCCCATGTAGGGAAAATACTCAATTTTTGAGGTGTATTCTTCCTAGGGATGCAGATGAACAGATACAGATATCTATAGGTGTTACGATATGTTTATCTTTTCTGAAATTTGGATACGGATACGGAATTAGATATCTTTCGGATATTGAAAATCGCAAACCATAATTTTAAATATGAATACAGATATGGGAACAAATAATCATAATCCGGATACATATATTTTACAAGCGTATACGGATAAATTTTTTCCTAAGACTTAAATTCAATGTCAAAAGTACACAAACTACTAATACAATAAAATAAAAAAGAAAACAAAGTTTCCTATCTAAAGAAAATTACACAAACTACAACACACTTTTCTAAACGCGGAGCGGAGAACGATAGACATAGGAGGTGCACGTGTTCATATCGAGCTTGTCGTCACCGTCGAGGATGGGGTGGTGGAAGAGGAGGATGGACTGGAGGAGGAGAAGGTAGGTTTTTTTATTCATGTTATGCCCCTCTTAACTACACAATGGTTTGAATAAACCATGGTTTCGTTCAAGTAGTTGACATCTAGACTAACGGAACCGACAAGTGATCATTGTGGAAGAAGTCAGGGGCAAGACTGATATCCCAAAATAGAAGGAGCATAACTAATATTACAATATCGTATAGAGGCACAATTGATAAAAATGCTATTTTTTTTCTTATTTATAAGAATCATGTCACATTCTTCCTCCAAAAAATCCTCCCAATTTCTTAAAAAAGGCACAGCAATCGTTGATGCCACTATCCTAATGCTGACGTCAGCTTCGTTTAGATACAGATTTATTTGTATTTATACGCTATTGTATCCATTTTTTTACACATATAATGTGCATTTTCTATTTTAGCGGATGTATATGACTTTTTATTTTATATCTTGAAATATTATAGCAAATTTTTATTTAAGGGAAAACAATAAATTTGCTTAAAAGTATCTTTTTTTATGAAAAACAAATGGTATTCAAGATTGAATTTTAACATACTAAATTTACTGATAATTTATTACTAAGATTTCAAAGCTCATATTTTTAGACACAAGGCTTTGTAAAAAATATCTTCTTGATATTTTTAGACACGATATATTTTAAGTAATCGTTTTGACTCAAAAAAATCCGTATTTCTTTGCTATATAAGTAACCCTTCCAAGTCGACAATCCTGGCTTTGTCACTGTTGCTACCTGTCACCCGCCATGATTCCCCTCTCTCCAATGTCTAGAGACCTACAATTTTTTTGTTATGTTTATCGTCCACCACCAACTTTGGCATGAGAGATGGTAGTTAGGGGAGGGACATGAGACGTGTTCACGGTAATGAGGGGCATTCAAGATGTGCAATAGAAATATTTCTATGCAATTCTGCCTAAACCCGATTAATCTAAGACATGCTATAGAAGATTGATTTGCTTATGTGCATGTTTGATTTGCATTCTACTTTCGCCACATGCAACCTAGGAGAATGTTTGCTTTATCCAATTTGAGGTCTGAGGATCTCTCTACTGGGTGCCAACATGTCTAAACCGCGTTAGATTCTTAAAATTCTTGAGTGATGTTCTCTTGGTGGACGACACAAAATGCTAAAGATCAAGGTCGCCTTGCCCTACTTTGCTTGGCTTGGGGAAATAACCTTTGTTTGAAGAGAACAATCACTTGCGCAAGTTCCTCTTAGATCCACGGATTTGAGTCTAGTCTATATGTCTTGCAATCAAAAATCTGGAAAGGATCTTTATGGGACACATGCCTATCTCCTAAGGATATTTCATCCCTCACCACAACTTCAATTGCAGTTGATCTTCCTTTTATGTAATATATAAGAACATAGAATTTTATGTAAAGTCTCCTTTCAAATTTGTAAATACAGAGTGATTCTTGCACATGATGTTTCTTTATGGGTTTTTAGGTAAATCAATTTTCATTTTTCCAGGAATTGATACACAGTCAACCTTGCTAACAAAACAATCAACCGAGATATACAAACCATGCTGTCCTTCTCATATACTACTCTCTCCTATTAGTCATGATTGGATATATATAATTTATCTAGCAATCTAAGCACGTGGAATAAAGAAGGTACAACATTATTTAACTTTCAAGTTCCAAAGTACATTCCACCATCAAAGTTAGGTGGCAAGTCAAGAAAAACATGGACTATCCCAAGCCATACATATGGGAGATTTCACAGGAGGATACCATTGTGGCAATAGAAGCGCATGTCGTCCTTCTATTATCATCTAGGTCTCCTGCATACTACAACACATTATCCAACTAACAGCAGCTCTGGGGATCACAACCAGTTTTGAGATTGCAGGAAGTCACCTTCTTCGAGGACTCCAGTCTTGTCCTCTGTGTCGGTCTTGTACAAGGCAATCTCATCTATCTCGAAGCTCAAGTTGAGGATGCCCCCATCAAGATATGTCACCTTCTTCCTGGCTTCCTTTTTCTTCTCGTCGGTAAGGTCCCCATAGAGAAGGCTCAGATGTGGCATGTAAGCTGCAAATGTTTCCACAATGGTATAAAATCATGCTTTATTTGAAGCACGATTTAGTTATTTTCATTCTTGAGATGCAGTGTGACCGTCAGTTGGAAGAATGAAATACAAATGCAACGACCTTACAAGGCCTAAACGACTAGATCTCTTAAACATAGTTATCAAGGGCTTATTCAGAAGAAGCTGGCATCTATGAGACACAAATCATGCTTACACAAAATCCGATATAGATTCCATGTTGAAATAGGATTCATATACCCCAATGCACCCTCTACTACGTAAGGAGGCAATAAATTAATTATTATCTGAATATGCAAAATACTTATCCGTTTAGGAATAAGCGCCTCTTATTAAGAATCTAGAGAAAAATAAAATTCTGTATTTTGCAATAACTAGAAGTGGGCCCTCAAAATTTGAATTACAGAACCGGAATTTTCGATCCCTCAAAGTTATATTCTGAAAAGTAGAAGGAGAATGTGCGTTTGGATATTGAAGATCTTAAAGAAAAAAAACAATTGATCTTATTTCATACAGAACATCAGGCTATTGCAAAAGAATGATAGACCCGCATCAACAAAACATAGTTTATAGATCCGAGCTTTAAGTGCAACAAAATGGATCTCAAGAAAACACCATGAAACGAAGTTTCATATAGATAATGCATATAACCTTGAGTGAACTTGATTTCCAGACTGTGGACTCTCAAGAGTCCTCTTCCTTTATTGGACGTACGTAGAGAAAATCGTTCAAGAAGCTTTTACCTTTTGATTCCACCCGCAATTTGTTCGTTATATGGAGTCAAAAGACCATGTTTGCTCAACAAGGTAAATAGTGCAATTCATGACAAAAGGGATGGCATACAACCATCATTGAAATGCTGACAATTATAATACCAAAGGACCCAACTAGATCATTCATCTAAAGAGGAAGAAACCCTTTTACCCCCCTCACATAAGGTATCAACGTTTCTTTCTAGTACTAATAATAATTATACATCTCTTCAGATTAATTATCAGTCTTGAACTTCTCTACAGCTTGTTGCATCAGTATACAGATGAAAAGATGCAGTAATTTTTTCTTCAGAAAATCTATAATATGCCAATAACAATTCTAGTTCTACGAGTGATAAATATGTGTTAGAGATTTCCTGAATTTTAAGCTGTAGAATGTCAATTGCTAATGTTATATGCAGAAATATAGCACAAACTTGATTAATAATGATATATTGGGAAATTTCCAGGGACACCATATATAGTGAAGAGTAAGCACGTCGAGCATAAAAAAAGAAGTGTGTGGTTGAACACCAGGAAGCCACATTTTATGGTATAAATTCACAAAAAAGACTGATTTGATCAAGGGATACTCACGTTTGGATCTCTTGCATTCAAAGTGCTCGCAGCAGTAATCACTAGCCTTCTTCACCTGTAGGATGGTAAGCATATAAGAGTACTTCACTGAAATTAGATCTATATCAAATTTGATCAGTGAATTGTGCAAATTATTCTTGTAAAATTTCAAAATAAGACTAACTTTGTGCCCATTAGGGGCCTATTGGAGGAATTTAACCTAATTAGCATAATGCATGCGATCATCAAGGAAGAGATGTATTGGTTCATAATATTTTATGATATTAGTCCGTTCTTTGAGCTGTATTGGATCATTAAGCCTTAAGGCCTTATGTGACTATATTGATGTTTTTCTAATAAAAAAAGGGGAACACCTCGGTTGGTGCCTGCCCCGAAACATATTAAAGCGATAAACCTATAGTGATGTTTTTGATGTCACTAGGAGGTTATTCGAGTCTCTGAAGTTTATGTGCCATAGTATTTAGCTAATATGAAGCCTTGTAGTCCAATTGGAGATCTGTCACAACTTTTGTATTCTGGAACGACTTATAAGTTTATAATTTGAGTCATCTTTGAAAATGCATTAATTCTTGAGTTACGGGGATTTCAAGGATTCCAATAACTTCTTCTAAATGTAATCAAATAAGGAATTTTCTTGATTCCAGTTCTTATCAGTGGCCTATCAGAAAACCTGTCTGAAATATACCATAAGCAACACAATCTATCTGAAGTTATCTCTTGGTGTCCCAGGACTCTGACGGAAAGAGAAAATTAAAAATAGAAGTTCAGGATGCTTACTTCTCATGTTTCCTCTACTTTTTGACCACTTCTATCTAACGACACTTTAGTATATTGCATTTCTGAGAAAGATTTCAGTAAGATTGAGTTATTAAGATACTATATCTACTAGTGGCTAAGTTTTCTCTGAACTTCTCCAGGATGGTGAATAATGAGGAAGCTTTCCACACCCTATTTGAAAGGCTGATATAAATTTCATAGGCAAAATTCATTCATCTTGACCATAAGCTAAGAAATTGAGAACCATTGGCTGCACATATAGGTTTCTTAAGGCCAAGCTTTTCATAAAGCGCGCTTGGCTACATACACAAGTGTCTAATAACCAATCTTGACAATGTTTTCCTATACCGGCATTCAAACTCTAACAAGAATAAAATCACGATTTACCATATTTCCAACAACTTTGCAACTCCAAGCAGACTTTGTGATGCAGCGTGGACTCGACATGTAGGGCCGTCTAATTATTTAAATTGTGGCCGTTAATTTTATTTACGTTTTTTAAGTTGTCGTAATTTTAAATAAAGAGATCGCGTGCGATCTCAATTAGTCTTAATTTGAATTTCAAATTTCGTAGTTAGTCAGTTAATTAGTTAGAGTCAGTTTAGGATAATTGGTTGTCGGTTTAAATTATTTTCTATTCTTGTAATGTCATCCCTCCTATATAAAGGGATGAGGGTCCAATGTTTTAGTCAGTTCAAGATGTGATAAAATAGAGATTTATCTCTCTCTCCTCTCCCCTCTCTCTCCTTCTCCTCGCGTGATCTACACGTGTTCTTCTTCTCCCAAACCCCCCGTATTCCCGAGGAGTCTCTTCTCTCTTCCCCTCGCGGTTTACGCGTTTCTTCTTCTCTAACCCCGCGCATCCGGCGTGTCCTCTCTTCTGAACCCTTCCAATTTCTTCTTCTCAACCCCTCTATTTTCTTCTACCATCGAAAAATCCACCGTCAAATCTATTTCCCGCACCGCGCCGAATTCCATTTTGCATCAGTTGGTATCAGAGCATGGCAACCGAATCGTCCCTACGATTCGACGATCCCGTCGCGCATTGGAAGATGCAATATGATTTGAGTTGCATATCTCATGATTCGCGTTCACGCGCACGTCGACACAAGTTCATGAAGCGCCTTATGTCAAGCCTCAAAGTTCAAGCACTTCGTCGGGAGACGAATTTTTTAAAAGCGGAGGAGAGTTGATGCAACGTGGACTCGACATGTAGGGCCGTCTAATTATTTAAATTGTGGCCGTTAATTTTATTTACGTTTTTTAAGTTGTCGTAATTTTAAATAAAGAGATCGCGTGCGATCTCAATTAGTCTTAATTTGAATTTCAAATTTGGTAGTTAGTCAGTTAATTAGTTAGAGTCAGTTTAGGATAATTGGTTGTCGGTTTAAATTATTTTCTATTCTTGTAATGTCATCCCTCCTATATAAAGGGATGATGGTCCAATGTTTTAGTCAGTTCAAGATGTGATAAAATAGAGATTTATCTCTCTCTCCTCTCCCCTCTCTCTCCTTCTCCTCGCGTGATCTACACGTGTTCTTCTTCTCCCAAACCCCTCGTATTCCCGACGAGTCTCTTCTCTCTTCCCCTCGCAGTCTACGCGTTTCTTCTTCTCTAACCCCGCGCATCCGGCGTGTCTTCTCTTCTCAACCCTTCCAATTTCTTCTTCTCAACCCCTCTATTTTCTTCTACCATCGAAAAATCCACCGTCAAATCTATTTCCCGCGCCGCGCCGAATTCCATTTTGCATCAGTTGGTATCAGAGCATGGCAACCGAATCGTCCCTACGATTCGACGATCCCGTCGCGCATTGGAAGATGCAATATGATTTGAGTTGCATATCTCATGATTCGCGTTCACGCGCACGTCGACACAAGTTCATGAAGCGCCTTATGTCAAGCCTCAAGGTTCAAGCACTTCGTCGCGAGACGAATTTTTTAAAAGCGGAGGAGAGTTGATGCAGCGTGGACTCGACATGTAGGGCCGTCTAATTATTTAAATTGTGGCCGTTAATTTTATTTACGTTTTTTAAGTTGTCGTAATTTTAAATAAAGAGATCGCGTGCGATCTCAATTAGTCTTAATTTGAATTTCAAATTTGGTAGTTAGTCAGTTAATTAGTTAGAGTCAGTTTAGGATAATTGGTTGTCGGTTTAAATTATTTTCTATTCTTGTAATGTCATCCCTCCTATATAAAGGGATGAGGGTCCAATGTTTTAGTCAGTTCAAGATGTGATAAAATAGAGATTTATCTCTCTCTCTCCCCTCTCTCTCCTTCTCCTCGCGTGATCTACACGTGTTCTTCTTCTCCCAAACCCCTCGTATTCCCGACGAGTCTCTTCTCTCTTCCCCTCGCAGTCTACGCGTTTCTTCTTCTCTAACCCCGCGCATCCGGCGTGTCCTCTCTTCTCAACCCTTCCAATTTCTTCTTCTCAACCCCTCTATTTTCTTCTACCATCGAAAAATCCACCGTCAAATCTATTTCCCGCGCCGCGCCGAATTCCATTTTGCATCAATTGGTATCAGAGCATGGCAACCGAATCGTCCCTACGATTCAACGATCCTGTCGCGCATTGGAAGATGCAATATGATTTGAGTTGCATATCTCATGATTCGCGTTCACGCGCACGTCGACACAAGTTCATGAAGCGCCTTATGTCAAGCCTCAAGGTTCAAGCACTTCGTCGGGAGACGAATTTTTTAAAAGCGGAGGAGAGTTGATGCAGCGTGGACTCGACATGTAGGGCCGTCTAATTATTTAAATTGTGGCCGTTAATTTTATTTACGTTTTTAAGTTGTCGTAATTTTAAATAAAGAGATCGCGTGCGATCTCAATTAGTCTTAATTTGAATTTCAAATTTGGTAGTTAGTCAGTTAATTAGTTAGAGTCAGTTTAGGATAATTGGTTGTCGGTTTAAATTATTTTCTATTCTTGTAATGTCATCCCTCCTATATAAAGGGATGAGGGTCCAATGTTTTAGTCAGTTCAAGATGTGATAAAATAGAGATTTATCTCTCTCTCCTCTCCCCTCTCTCTCCTTCTCCTCGCGTGATCTACACGTGTTCTTCTTCTCCCAAACCCCTCGTATTCCCGACGAGTCTTTTCTCTCTTCCCCTCGCGGTCTACGCGTTTCTTCTTCTCTAACCCCGCGCATCCGGCGTGTCTTCTCTTCTCAACCCTTCCAATTTCTTCTTCTCAACCCCTCTATTTTCTTCTACCATCGAAAAATCAACCGTCAAATCTATTTCCCGCGCCACGCCGAATTCCATTTTGCATCACTTTGCTTAGCTTTTAACTATAGTTTATTTATTTTTTGAGGAAACAATCGTTTATTTACCTTGGTCAAAAAGAAAGTAAATTAGCTAGAATGTGCAACTAACGTCTAGAATAAATGTTTTTCAAAGAATTTGCACCTAGATCATCTACACTGGTTACAACAATAACCTGATTTAAATATCAATTTGTCCCTTCCAGCATGATAATCTTTCTCGGTTGAATTTCATGTAAAAGTAGTCGATCAAACTAAAAATTTTGTCATTCCTTTTTAGGAAATGCCCCTTGGAGCATCCTTGATGCTATTGCGTATAGTTCAAACTTCTCTGGAATTGATATCCAAACTCACATGGAAGCAATTGATATCCAATTTAAACTACTCCAACACGCAAACATCTAGGAATAGAGTACATAAAGATGAAAATATGACCAAACCACTAAAACACATATATGACATCAATTGAATTACCTTGGCATTACGTGGAAACTCCTATCTAATTCTTTACTGCTCTTGATGTCTAACCAAACAACACTGTGTTCGATTCTACTTTATACAATAATTAGTCACAAACTCCATGATGCAGCGTGACCCCAAATTATAGGGTCGTATTTATTTAATTAGTTAATCGTCAATTTTATTTACGTTTTTAGGTTGTCGAAATTGTCTAATTAAATAATGGAGATCGCTTGTGATCTCAACGTTTATTTCGTAGATTTTAATTTGAAATTGGGTCAATTAAGTAGTTAGAGTCAATTTAGGCAAGTCGGTTGTCAATTTAAATTAGTTTGCTATTTTTGTAAACCCATCTCTCCTATATAAAGAGAGGGTAGTCCCATGTTTTTATGCAGTCAAGTATTAATGAAAAATTGAGATTGAGTTATCTCATTATCTCCCCCTTTCTCCTCTCTCCCTCTCCATGCGATCTCCGCGGTTCTCCTCCTTCAACCTCTCGTATTCCCGACGAGTTCTCTTCTCAACCCTTCCAAGTTCTCTTCTCAACCCATCTCGCTCTTCTACCAAAAACTCACCATAAAAAAATACTATTTTTCGTCTACACCGATTTCGATTTGCATCATTTGGTATCAGAGCATGGATATTGAGTCGTTCCTACGATTCAACGATCCCGTGGCATATTGGCATCTCAAGCTTGATCTCAACCGCATATCTCATGGGCCGCATGCGCATTCGCGTCAACGGAAGTACAAAAAGCGTCTTACGGCATCCCTGAAGGTTCAAGCATGGCTGGACGCGCTAACCGACGAAGAAAACATCGCCGAAGAAGACGATTCGGCTGCTGTCCAGCACCTTCCAGACTCGATTTCGCCACCGAAATCGGTCCCCTTGGTCCCGTCGACCGTCCCGGCACAACCCCAGCCTTCCCAGGTACCTCTCCTGCCCTCCCCGGCCCGCGCGGCCGTCAGCCCCACCCCGACAACCCTTCCGACAGCCCCATACCCCCCCACGACACCACCACCGACCACATCCCCGCCATCCCTCATCTCGCAACCCTCCAGCCCCTTCCCCGCCAACCTCGCGGAAAACCCCACCAGCCCGTGCCACCACCCCTACCGCAAAACCCCCTCCACCCACAGTTGCACCCCCCACCGTTCCCAATCCCTTCCCAAAGCCCTTCAACCACCGCCTCTTCCCATCGCCTTCCCCCTCCCCTCCCCTTCTTCCCCGCCGTTTGTCACCCTCTACCTCGCCGTCGCGGAACCGCACCACCATCGTGCGCCACCTCTCGCCCCACTCTCACAACGCCGCCACCCCTCGGAGCCCTTCTCTCGCCATCGCGACCCGCACCTCTCGTCACCGCCGCCCCACGAAGCCCATCTTCCTCTCGCCAACTCCGCGTGCAGCCCAGTGCGCCTGCCAACCTCCCTCGCGCCGACAGCGCCCCCGTTCCCAGCGCCTCCACGATCGCGCCCTCCTTCCGCGGCCGCGTTGAAGAAGGGAACCCTAACTGGGGGTCCGAGTCTTACGGGATGGCAATCCCATAAATTGTGGGATGGGAGAATGATTGGGAAAATTTGTGAGAAAAATTTCCAGAAACCCCCTATTTGCATAAGGATCAAAAGGAGGAAGAAAGTAAGAAAAAATGAGGGGGTGCGAAATTTGCGCACACACCCCTGGCGGCGGAAATATTTAAAAAAGAGGGCTGTAATTGGGAAATCAGGGGATCCTCCTTATCCAAATAGGACTAGGGCCTTGGTTTTTCCCTATATAAGAACCCCATGGCTTCATTCCTTAGCCACATCTCCTCTTCTCCTCTCCTTGTGCCATTGCTTCATTATGGCTTCTCCAAGGACCCTATTCTCCATGCCACATCAATTTTTTGAACATCACGGGAAGGAGACAACAATCAAGACGACGCCGCCGTTCGCACCGCACATATTCTTCGACCACGACGACAGCGGCATCTACGCCCGCGTATGGACTCCGCCGTTCGCACCCCACATGTTCTTCCAGAAGACAATTGAAGCCGCCGATTCATCCTCTAACCCTGCAGTTCCAGCAATTCATCAGGAGACGAATTTTTAAAGCGGAGGAGAGTTGATGCAGCGTGACCCTAAATTATAGGGCCGTATTTATTTAATTAGTTAATCGTCAATTTTATTTACGTTTTTAGGTTGTCGAAATTGTCTAATTAAATAATGGAGATCGCTTGTGATCTCAACATTTATTTCGTAGATTTTAATCTGAAATTGGGTCAATTAAGTAGTTAGAGTCAATTTAGGCAAGTCGGTTGTCAATTTAAATTAGTTTACTATTTTTGTAAACCCATCTCTCCTATATAAAGAGAGGGTAGTCCCATGTTTTTATGCAGTCAAGTATTAATGAAAAATTGAGATTGAGTTATCTCATTATCTCCCCCTTTCTCCTCTCTCCCTCTCCACGCGATCTCCGCGGTTCTCCTCCTTCAACCTCTCGTATTCCCGATGAGTTCTCTTCTCAACCCTTCCAAGTTCTCTTCTCAACCCATCTCGCTCTTCTACCAAAAACCCACCATAAAAAAATACTATTTTTCGTCTACGCCGATTTCGATTTGCATCACTCCAACTCTTCATTTAATAAGAATTTTAGACTCTAGATCTTATGCACTTCTTGCTATTCACTACAAGAGAGCATTTTCCCTTGTAATTTAACTTCAGATCCTTATCTTGGGGATCAATAACAAAACCCATAGCCGACCTCATTCCTCCTTACTGCCACAATAAATTATCCATGAGCTTTGCAAAATAATCAGAGATTCGGTAATTCTATCCATCTTGTTTAGTGGCTAAAAATGGAGAGATTTCAGATTAGATCAAAAGAAGATGCAACAACTTGAGTTTCACACATTGTTCCATTCTGATTTTTGAATTTTACAAGCTGCATTATGTTCGGTTTTCCCTTATAAAGATTGATTGGTATCGCATATGTGCGATCTTTTTGTAATCTAATGTAACCTGGGAATCCAGAAACTGAAGTATTTAAGATTTACCCGAGAATGGTCGTTCATTATACTCTCATATTATTTTGTTGGTGAAAGAAAACAGAGATGAACTCCGATCGATGATGAAAGAAAGGGCAATCACCTCAGGCGTGGGGTCAATTACGAGGTAGACACACTGGTAGAAGAAGTCACCGGTAGCCACGGCAGAGACGGTGGCAGTGTAAGACTTGAGGTCAGCACAGGCGAGCCGGAACCTGCGGATGGCCTCATCCTGGGGGAGGCGGGTGGCGCCCACCATGGTGATGTGGGGTTCGAAATGGGGGCCCTTGAAATCTGATCCAAGGGTGCTTATGATGCCGCGTAGGCGGTCCCTCACGTCCTCCGAAGGATGAGCCCAGACGGAGAAGACGTCGCCGACGGTGGCGGTCGCCATTGTTGGGGGGAGCACTGGAGCTTAAAAGGAAGACTGGAATTTCCATTTTTAAAATCGGAAGTGGGGAGGGTTAGCTGGAGGAGGATGAGGAGGCAGTTGCGGGCAGAGGATGCTAGGGAAGGGGGAGGAGGAGGGAGAGGAGTTGGTGAAATACCATTCAATCCTTTGTTTTAATTTAATACCTCTGTGTCTCCAAAGTTAACATTCCTTTACATTGGAGTCTGACATCAACTAATCTGAGGAGCACGTGTGATATAATGACAAGAAGTCGAGGGCACAACTAATATTGCAAAAAAGAAGCAGCATACCTGATATTGCAATATCTCATAGGAGCACAAATGATAAAAACCCTATCCTCTAGTCATCCAAAATCTATGGGCGATCATTTGTAATTATGATTTCCTAATCCATATTTTTTCACTTATTCCAAATTTTCTTATTTATTGAATATATATTTGCCTTTTTTCCCCTACAATTAATCTTGAAATAACTATTCTCATCCATTTGGTTTAATAATTATTACTATTTATCCTTAATTCACACGGTATATTTTAAAATAACCATCATTTATTTCATAATACCTCAAATAAATGAATAATAAGAAAAAAATACTTTATTGTGCCTTTATCTAACAAAAATGGAAGGGCATAAATAGAGAATAAACTTGTCACTTTCTTACTCCACTTCCTTCTTCAACATTGGTTATTTCTCAAGTGAACGGATCTTGATGAGGGATAAAGAACTTGGCGTAGATGATGAATAAAGAATAAGGTAATATAAGAAATGAATGAGATTTATCTTCCATTCTTGATCAATTTGATTTGTGGGATAAAAAATGATAAAATTACAAATACATATAAGTATTTTTATACTCATAACCATGTTTGCTTTCAATATTACACACATAACCGTCCATCACAAATTACACCCAAAACTTTTAATAATGACCCCGTCTTACACGCATGCCTCTTCGTTAGTGTAATCCATTATCCCAATTAGACCCTAGAGTTATTCTAACATATATTCAATCCAATGGCTATTAATAACAACAAAAAAGGAAAAAAAATAACAACTTACACCGCCTCCCCCTTCCTCCTCTCCCGACATCTTCCTCAAACCCTCAGGCAGCCTCTTCCTCCGCCCTCACGCCATCCAACCCTTCCCCTTAGCTCCCCCCTCTACCCATTTCTCTTCTCCCACCCCCTCTAGCTACCACCTCCTCCTTCCCTTCCTCCGCCCACTAACCTCTAGCCCTCCCCCTCTAGCCCCTTCCTCTGCCTCTCTTCAGCCCCTTCGACCACATAATAATTGTTAGTGCAATTACTGAGCTCTATTGGGGGCGTTGCGTCGAAGGCGATGAGGTGGAGTTTGAGATGATATTCAACCTTGACTCTTTGATCTGATGGGTTGCGATGAAGTGGACCGTGGTTTGGCTGAAACCCCTCTTGGATGCTGGAGCTGCAGCTCAATGATAGTGCCTCCAAGGTGGTTGTGGAATCGATGGCTCATCGGAGGTGCAGTAGGAGGAAGGTCCGGTGACTACTTCTAATTGATGGAAAATCATGGGGTTTCCTTAACCAGTCTTGCAAAGGATGGCTGGCAGCGGAATGTTCCCCACACAAGAACCATACACAATAATCGTAGCACAATAATCAATCAATCAATCAAAATTTTTACGTGGGAAAACCCTCCTCGTTGTGAGAGAGGAAAAAAATCCACGGGGCACAATGACACACAACAAAACCCACTAGATCGGAAAAATGAGAGGGCATAATGTCTTCTCAGTTTTGTTGCCCAACAAAATCGAGGCTCAGTTACAAGAATAAAATCATATAACTGTCACCATATACTTGGAGAACACGATACCGATGCTTTTCCTCATCATGAGTTGTCCCTCCTCAAGAACGAACCTTCTTGGCAGCTGCTCCTCACGCCTCTAGCACAGACGCTCCTTGCGGATGCGACTTCTCTTTGCATCCTTGCAGGCTAACTCTTCGTGCCTTGCACGAACTTGCTCCTCATGCCTTGCGTGAGCTACTTCTTTCCTTGCT
Organism: Ottelia alismoides; assembly: GCA_037367405.1. NCBI lineage: Eukaryota > Viridiplantae > Streptophyta > Magnoliopsida > Alismatales > Hydrocharitaceae > Ottelia > Ottelia alismoides. Next base: position 74,641 of record JAZKJV010008591.1, read on the forward strand.
TGGGGAGAGAGAACTAAAAGAGAAGAGAGGAAGATATGCTTGAGTTGGGATGATTCCCAAAGCCATGCATGGGGCCTAATTTATATCATCTTCCTCCACCTATATCTCTCCTAATCCTATTTGAAATAGAATCCCAAGGGGATAATTGTCCAACAACCTCCTCTTATTTTAGAACTGGATAATTACCAACAACCTCCCCCTCCAGTCCCAATGGGGAGGTGTCACCAAAAAGATGATCACTAAGAGATGCTGCTCAACTCTCTATAGAGCTACAACTTGTCACGACTTACGACCTTTGTCAGCATATCTGATGGATTTTTATCTATGTGGACCTTCTTCAAAATGAGATGCTTCTTGTCAATAGCATCTCTCAGCCAATGGTATCGCACATCTATATGTTTGCACGATCATGGTGCATCTACTCTTGCTCAGATCAATGGCACTTTAGCTAACACAAAAGACAATTGGCTCATTGTCTTCACATCCAAGTTCACTAAGGAATCGTTGTAACCACATTACTTCTTTTCCTTCTTCTACTGCTGTAATGTACTCGACTTCAGTCGTTGTGAGTGCAGTGCATCTCTGTAACTTGGACTGCCACAAAATTGCTCCCCCTTCGAAAGTGAAAATGCATCAGGAAGTTGATTTCCTCTGATCCACATCTCTTGTCATGTCAGAATCTGTGTATCCACAGAGTTTGGGATTTGACCTCCAAAAATCAGACACACAGTTGAGGTCCCTTTCAAGTATCTCAGAATCCACTTACCAGCTTCCCAGTGATCCTTCCTTAGATTTCGACATGAATCTGCTCACTACACCTACAGTATGAGCAATGTCGGGTCTGGTGCAGGTACATAAGGCTGCCGACTGCAGACTGGTAAGGAATCTTGGTCATCTTAGCTTTCTCCTCAAGAGTAGATGGGCATGTCTCTTTTGTCAACTTGAAATGAGCGGCAAGGGGTGTCCCGAAGGGCTTCACATTCTTCATGTTGAACCACTCCAGAATACGTTCAACATACTTCTCTTATGACAATCACAACCTGTGCTTCTTCCTGTCACGAGTGATCTGCATCCCAAGCATGTTGCTTGCCTTGCCCAAATCCTTCATCTCAAATTCCCTAGAGAGTTCCCTTTTGAGCTTTGCAATCAATCCGGGAAGACATCGAATGTACACACATGGATCCGCTATAGTCCTCTTGAAATCTGCTTTGTCATGAAAGCATCAAACTTCAAGTACCACTGTCTAGGGTCTTGCTTCAAGGCATAGAGACACTTCCTCATCCTACAAACCATATGCTCTTTCCCCTTCTCCTGGTATCCATGTGACTGGTCCATGTAGATCTCTTCCTTTAGATCACCGTGAAGAAAAGTCGTCTTCACGTCCATCTGCTCTAACTCAAGGTCTAGGCTTGCAACAAGACCTAGCACCACTCTCACAGAATTCATCTTCACAACTGGTGAGAAGATCTCATCATAGTCCACACCCTCTTTCTAGTTTAATCCATTCATTACCAATCTAGCCTTGTACTTCAGTTGCTTGCCAGCATCATTTGACTTCAGCTTGTAGACCTACTTGTTCTTCATTTCTTTCTTGCCTACATGAAGCTCAACAAGATCATAGGTGTGATTTTTCTTCAGAGATTGCACCTTTCATTCATTGCATTCCACCAATGATCTCTCTCCTTATGCTCTCGTGCCTCCTCAAAAGTGCATGGCTCATCATGATCAGTTAGCATCATGTACTGGGAAGTAGGGTAATGGGATGATGGATGATCCGCCCTCCCAGATCTCCTGACATGAGGCTCTGCTGCATCTGCTTCTTGATGAGGTTGCTCCCCCTGCCCAGGTTCCCCTGGACCTGCAACAACGAAGTCTGCATTTGGCTCATGCTATTTGGCTGTGCATCTTCTCCTTTTGTACCATATAGTGGAGAAGAATCTGAGTCCTCATCGCTGTCATCATCCATAGCAATCCCATCTGAGTTACTATCACCAATGTCATCCTCAACCAAAGTCTGGTTCTTATAGAAAATCACATTTCTATTCCTGGTGATGGTCTTCTTCTTTGAATCCCAAAGTCAGTATCTGAAGTCCTGATCTCGATAGCCAAGAAAAATGCAGGGCATTGCCTTGTCATCAAGCTTCTGCCTTTATTCCTTTGGTATCAATGCACAAGCTTTGCATCGGAACACCCTCATGTGAGCATATCAGGGATCTTTCCTAGATCAAATGCGCTCAGGGATCTGAAAATTCAAGGGAACAGATGGAGATCGATTGATCAAATAGCAGGCGGTTCGAACCGCCTTAGCCCAAAAGATCTTGGGTAGTTTCGCTGTCTTCAACATGCAACGAACTCTCTCCACAATGGTCTTATTCATTCGTTCAGCGACACCGTGGTGCTGGGGTGTGTTGCGCTTTGTCCTTTCATGCCCGATCCTATGCTCTACACATTAGCTCTGGAGGTTGTGAGAGGTGTACTCCCCTCCATTATCCGTGCGCAGACACTTCAACAATTTATCTGTCTTGTGCTCCACCATGGCATGAAAATTTCTAAAGCAATAAAAAACTTTATCCTTCATCCTCAGCATATAAACCCACACCTTTCTTGATGCATCAACAATGAAGGTCAGAAAATACTTGTTACTACCTAAAGATGCTATGTCCATGGGACCGCACACATCGGAGTGAATCAACTGCAAAAGGTCTTCTTTCACCTTTGATCTGGTCTTGAAAGGTGCACTCTTGTTCTTTCAAATCTCACATGAATCACAAGGTGACACGCGATGTCAGTGTGATATGGTATCAACTCCTTCCTACTCAAAACTTGTAATCCCTTTTGGCTCATGTGTCCGAGTCGACGATGCCAGAGATCTGACGTGTCGGCCTCACTAGCATGTAGGCTGCCATCCATGACCTTTACCTGAGTCTTGTAGAACGTGCGACACAACCTGCCTCTGGCCATGATAAGAGAACCCTTGATGATCTTGCATCTGTTGTTGCCAAACTTCAAATGGTAGTCCTCCCTATCTAGTTGAGAACCAGATATGAGGTTAAGCCGCAGGTCGGGGACATGCCTAACATTCCTGTCAAGTCATTGCACATCCAATATCAGTCTGAACTGAGATGGTCCCTGTGCAAACGATCTTGGAGTAACTATTGTTCTCCATCTTGACTCTCCCAAAATCTCCCTCTATATAGGAAGTGAAGAACTCTCTGTGCGGAGTCACGTGATAGGAGGCAGCTGGTGTCAATGATCCACTCGGAGTCATCCCCTGCATGTAGACACTACTTCTGAATAGTGAGAACCAACTGATCCTCATTGTCATCGATCACTGCTGCAACAATGTTCTCATCTTCATCTTTCTTTTGATTCTTTTTGGCTTCCGCTTGCTCTCTTTTCTAGACTCTACAATCTCTCTTCCAGTGACCAGGCTTGTTGCAATGATGGCACTTTCACTTGTCCTTAGACCTCTCCCTGGTTTTCTCTCGTGATTTTCCCTTGCTATTGGGCCTGCCTCTTTTTTCAACTGCGTACACATGTGAAGAAGAGGATTCTCTGGATGATCGTCATCTGATTTCTTCATTCAGGAGACTGCTCTTGACCATAGGTATGGTCAGCTTACCGTCTGTAACAGAGTTGCTCACGATAATCAACAGTGTTTCCCACCTGTCTGGTAGGGAACCTAGTAGAAGAAGCGCCTGCAATAGCGCCATGTTCACGGTACTCAATCGATTGATAAGACTCTGAAACTCATTCAACTGCTGAACAACCTTCAGACTGTCCTTGTACTTTCGATTCACCAACTTCCGAATCAAGAATGCCTTGTTGGTGGCCGTCTTTTGCTCATAAAGCTATACCTGTTTCTCCCATAGTTTTTCGCATCTGTATCTTCTTCTACATGGTGGAATACTAATAAGTCCCGCCATTTCCGGATGGTGTCGACCGCTTTCCTGTTCAGCTTCGTCCAGTCACCTGCGGATATGCCCTTAGGCTTGGTTGTTTCTCCTTCCACCGGATCATGGAGGTCCTTGCAATACAAGATGTCCTCCATCTTAGCCTTCTGTATTTTCCAGTTTGTGCTCGTCGGCTTGATCATCGTGCCTTCATCATCCTTCTCCATCTTGACAACGCAAGCTCTGATACCACTTGATGGGAAATCACAGGGTTCCCTTAACCTGTCCTGCAAAGGATGATTCACAACGGAACATTCCCCATACGGGAACTAAACACAATAATCGTAGTACAATAATCAAGCAACCACAGAGAGAAAAGAAATTTATACATGGGAAAACCCTCCTCGATGTGAAAGAGGGGAAAAACACACGGGGCACAATAGCCTGCAACAAAATCCACTAGGCCAGAAAAATGAGAGGGCACAATGTCTTCTCAGTTTTGTTGCCCAACAAAATTGAGGCCTAGTTACAAGAATAAATCAGATAACTGTCACCTTGTACTTGGAGAACACGATACCGTTGCTTCTCCTCGTCACGTGATGCTCCTCCTTGAGAACAGAACTCCTAGAAGGTTGCTCCTCGTGCCTCCGACGCAGACGCTCCTCGCAGATACAACTTCTCTTTGTGCCCCTGCAGGCTAACTCTTCATGCATTGCATGAAATTGCTCCTCACGCCTTGCGTGGGCTATTTCTCTCCTTTCTTGGGGATAGAGAACTAAGAGAGAAGAGAGGGAGTGATGCTTGAGTTGGGATGATCCCCAAAGCCATGCATGGGGCTTTATTTATATCATCTCCCTCCACCTATATCTCTCCTAATCCTATTTGGAATAGGACCCCAAGGGGATAATTGTCCAACAATCCCCTCCTATTTTGGGACTAGATAATAACCAACACTACTAACTGTCGAAACATCAATGGTTTGCTGGAGGTTGATAATCGAGATTTATCGTGGGTCTAAATATGTCTCACACCGGGCGGAGACTCAATCGTTATGGTGACCCATAAGAAGCCTCAATTAGTCAACAATTAAACCACAAGTATATATAAAGTAATGCAAAATAAATTGTGGTGTTAAAATTTATTATAACTACACAAATGTGTGTATATGTGTATGTGTAGAGTGTCAAACACATTGAACAAAAAAGATAGACCGGGCAATTAAGCACGGAAGTGATTGTGTGATTCTTTATCTATTTTTATGGGGTTTTTAATTATATATATATATATATATTATTTTATTTTATATTTTGTTTTTATATTTTATATTTTTTATATTTTCTTTTTATATTTTTAGCTTTTGTATGTTCTTTTTCTTTTTAATATATAGTATGGGATATATAAGATTATATATACAATAGTAGATAATATAGATATAATATAATTACAAGTAAATAAAAAATACTGAATTAAATATTTTTAGGTTTGAAATGATTTTTTTACTATTTTTGTGATTTTTTAGAAAATTTATCGATTTTTATATATTTTAGTAAAAAATAACTTAAATCAGGGATTAAAAAAATATCTAAAATTGAAATGAAGATAAAAAATAGAAAAATAAGTCCAACATTCTTCAAATCAAATTTAATATAAAGATAATAATATCAAAAAAATTATAAAATAAAAAACAATATTTTTGGAATTAAAGGGAATTTTATAGATTTTTATAAAGGATTTTGGGGATTTTTAATTTTTAAGAGTTTTCCTTTTCTATTTTTAATGACTTTGATTTCTAAAGTTGCATAATAGATAAACATACATGAAATATATTTTTCTATTATTTCTAAAAACTTTTTATATTTTTTTGGTATTATATACTGTAGACAGGGCAAAAATGTGCTCAAAATGATTTTTTTGGAAAATGATAAAAGTGTCTAAAAATGAGATGCAAAATTATGGCATAAATCTACAACGTAACACGAGCTTAATGCTATTTTTGATGATTTTTTGGAGCATGGTAGATATATTCAATAAATAGAGAAAACACTAAAAAAATACAATTGTTGGTCGGGGCAGAAATGTAATTAAAATAAAAGCTAGGGTCCTTGCTCCAAGTTTTCCAAAAAGTTACAACAACATATGAAAGTTTTAGGATCGAATCTAAATAATAAAATGCACGAGGTCCCGACCACAAAATAGCCAATCCCACATGCATAGGCATGCAAGCTTTGTTGGCACGTGTCAAAATGCAAATATAATAAACTATGACAACATGTCTGCAAATATTACAACTATTTAACATGGCAGATAAATGTTTGAATATTAAAATCAAATTACAAAAACTTCTAGGTTAAGTTTGCAAATACCCAGACGTTGCGCGATCTAACGGTTGATCTCTTCCCACTTCTACAAGTGTCAAGCCCAGACGCAGCGATGATGATTCACAATGGAAGGTTGGGATTATATCCCAGATCTTGATCATGCGGCTGAGGCGAGAGTCGATCGAACGATGGCTGGACCGCAGGAAGAACAAGGGCCAATCCGACCTCGGAGGCGGGCAATGAATGAACTCGGAAGAAGCCTCGCATATGCGAGTATCTTCTGGCTGGATCTTCCCCCTCCGGCACTCTTGCTGCTCCCAAAACGACCCGAGTGCTTCCTGCAAGGGTCCTTTGATGGCCAACATCTTCAAATAGGCATGAGGAGTGCTGATGCACCACCGCGAGGTGGAAGAAGGGCAACTGCTCCAGGTATCTCTAATGAATGCCAAAAACAACCCCCGAGGGATCTGGAGCTTCCAGGACCTACAGTGAAGCACACACAACAAAATGGGTGTCTTGGGGCCCCTGATGGGTGGAATGGACGAAGGGAGAAGGGTGGCGGAGGTCCTCCGATGTGACGGTGGAGTGGGAGGCCGAGATCCAGATCCTCGGTGGATCTGGATGAGTGAGAGGTGGCTGGGAGAAGAGAAACGTAAGGGGAGGCGAATGAAGGTGGTCATCGGGTTTGTCAATGGTGGATGTATGTTGGGAAGGGTTCCCGAAGCTCAGCTCCGGCGAACTACGAAGGGGCTATGTACGACTGAATCACGCAATAAAATTGAAAATAGAAGCAGGAAATTGAAGCTACGCCTAAAACTAAGCTAAGAAAATAAGAAAACGTACCGCGATCGACCTAAACCATGAGATGAACCCTGCGACATCGATATATGCCGGAGATGGGAAACGTCCCTTAAACATGCCCAACCTCGCTTCAAGTAGCTGGAGAAGGAGCTGTCACCATCCTTCGATCCAAAGCACACGAAAAGGGTGGTCAAGCAGGCTAAAGGAGATTCAAAATCGAAGGAAGCTTGGAAGTGGGGTTATGTATAGGGTGATTGAGGCGTGGGGAAGATCGAGGAAGGCTATCAATTCAGTGGCCCATTTGCCAAGAAATCAAGCCTGTGAGTATGTACAATGATCGAGGAGGAGGAACACAGAAGAAATCGAGCCCAATCGATGATTACATCGATCGGGGAAAAAGGTAGAAAACGGGTCAAAGCCATAGGCATGTCAGACCTAGGATGAGGGGCAAACAGTTGACTGGAGTCAACTGACGTCTCAACTTGGGTGGTCCACATGGACCAACCAGGAAAAATCATCCTGGAAATTATTTATAAAATCTAAATCAATTAATAAATGACTTTATTAATTTTAAGTTATGAAATAAAATATGTTTGTTATTTTTTATATTATTTTATTATGTTTTTTATTTATTTTTTTGAGGTATTTTATTATAAGTTAATTTTTTAAGGTTCCATTTATAGGTATATTTACCTATATTTTGAGTATTTTATTTTTATTTTCTAATTTTGATTTTATTATTTTATTTTCTTATTTATATATTTATAACTTATTTTTATATACATAAATATATTTTTATTATTTTTTTCTAATATAATATATACACTTAATTACATAGGAGTATGATATATATATAAATGTATGTATTTTATTTTTTTAATATTTTTTATTGTTTTATTTTGTTTTTAATATGTATATATATTATAAATAATATTTACAAAATTATAAAAAAAATATAAATTATAAAAATAATAAAGAATAAAATGAATATTTTATTTAGGTATATTGTATAATAGGGGTCCAAGACCTAACTTTCACACCTTAGCTCCAAAAAATGTGAAACCACTTTCATTAAATAGCTTATTAAAAGTTATATACAATTAAAGGTGATTTTATACATTTTAAGTTTTTATTTGAGAGATATGGGTATGGGAACTTGGGATTTTAGAATCTTATTTAGAGTTTGTACAATGTATATTATTTTTGCATGAAATCAATTTTGAATTTTTCTATATATTATTATCTACAATTTTTATGTACAAAGTTTCTTTATTTGAGGTATAAATAGTAAAAAATAAAATGGGTCTCAAAAATGCATTATTGGTGAAGTAAGAAATGGGGTTTTTATTGTATTTCTGGTCCTTATCTCCTTTTACTTTATTCCTTGTCAGTCTAGTCATCAAGATGCCTAGGTCTCAGGGTTTAGGGTCATAAAATACCTTTGGTATTTTATTCGTATTCTTTTCTTTTTGTTATTATATAATTTTGGCATTAAAGACAATATTTTATATAGTTTTTATACAACAAAGAGTGAATGCTAATTTACACAAATTAATGGTATTTACATGCATTAGATAGGGCTTTTAAGGCCAAAATGATAGAATAAAGGTGATGAAATGGAGATTCATCAGAGGTGCAGGAGAGGAAGATCCTTTGACAACTGCTAACGATGTTTGGGATATTGATCTCAATTTGATCTAACTTTAGGAGCTGGAAAGTAACAACAAAGGATGGAATCGCCAGTTGGTGTAGAGCTCCGATGCTCGATAGGATACAATCGAACCTGCAATCAAAACCAAGACTCAAGTCCATAAGACTTGCTTAATTATCAAATGTGAAAGGGATGGGTGGAGTTCCTGATCATTGGCTAATGAAGTGTAAAGTGATGGAAGGATCTGAAAAGAAAGAAAGGGAAAGCGAAGACGAGGACATGGAGATGAGATCGGTTGTGGTGTTGGGTTTAGATGAGATGGGATTTTGATTAGGACAAGGAAGAAGAGATCTGGGATAAAATGGCTTTATTGGGTTTAGATACGATGGGATTTCGATCATAACAAGGAAGAAGAAAAATGGGACAAAATGGCTATTGCCAAGGGAGAAGTAAATAAAAGGATGAAGAAGATGGAAAAGAGGTAGAAGATGTGATGAAACCCAATTTCATCATCTTAATTTCTAATTATTAACCCCCTTGCTTAGCTTCATGTCAATAAAACCCAGTTAATGTCCTGTAATTATCTAAGTCTCTAATAAATTAAAAACCACAAAAAATGGCAAAACTAAAATCTGTGGTATTTTTAGCCTTAAAAATACCCTTAAAAATATTTCGAGTCTTTGTTTTATCTCATCTCCAGTTTTGGTCAACATGAAACTTGTATATCTCATCAAGATCTACAACTTTCATGTTTTGAGTTTTCTCAAATTCGGCCATCTTGACCCTCAAAAATCAAATTTTCTCGCTGAATAATCTGATTGGGCCACTTGGCCCGTTCTGGGTGAGCCACGTGGCCCGCCCGCCTTGTCTTATCCGCTCGCATCTCCAGCCGTCGGATCGCCTTCATAATCCAACGGCTAGACCATCTCCATGTCCGCTCTTTTCCTCAGCCGTTTGATCTTCCCTCGCCTTTAATCTGATCCGTACGCCAGCGCCGAGATCTCCACACAACAAGTGGCCCCATAGTAACCCTTTGATCATACCACCTGAAATCCCAATTCGTTAGCGCCAGACCCTCCACCATCCGATCCAATCCATCTCATATCCATACTATTCGTTAGCACTGCACCCATAGCCTGCCACGTGGCAGGTCAGCAGCCCTCTGATCACGTCGCCTTGGATTTTATCGTACCCGTTGCACAGCGCCCAAATGCTAGCCGTTGGATCTCAAGATCCAACGGCTCGCATATCATCTTCCACCTCCAGCCCACATTCTCCACCTCTCGCATGAGCTGGCCCCTTTCCATTTTCCCCGAGTCTCCAACCACCACCTCCACTATCTGGAAGCTCCACGACCATCTCCAGTCATCCATCGTCCTCACCAGTCATCCATTACCCCACGAACGCCTCTCCACTCGCCCCATTGCTTCGTCGAAATCCACGATTCTACCACCAGAACCGCCATGTTCTTTCTTCAAATACACCGTCACCTCCCTCGATCCACCTTGTCCACCTGTACGTGAGTGACCTCCCAGCAAGTCCCCGCCCCCCGGTGACAGCGAGGGGGCGGAGAGGAGCGCAAAGACAAAGATTATCTCTGGTGAGACCCTAAGCCATGGTAGGCTTAGCCAGCGGAGCTCCGCCTCCGCCAAGCTGTCCCTAGTGGGTGCAGGGATCCAGCGATGACCCCGAGGTCCTCCGATGACCTCGAGCACAAGCCCATCGGCCGCCCGACGTCAGGTAAGCTCCTTCTTCTTCTCTTGTCTTTTTTCTTTAATTTCTCTTAATTTTCTAGGTCTCCACAATCGTCCTTGACCTCCATTAATCGCCTCCCGAGATCTGCCTTTCAACCACCTTTCACGCGCACGCTTCCGATCAACCATTCCCTCCGTCTTCACCCCTGACCGATTCTGACCCATCTCCTCCGCCCTCACGGCGGAGGAGCCCTTGAGCTCCCATCCTCTTCGTGCCATGAGCTCCCGTTCCATTCACATACGCGTCCCACTCTTGCTTCGGCCATGTACTAACGATGCAGGTCTTCAAACTCGCAATGGCCGGAGTTCTGTCGGAGCCCACTTCATCAACGTCGCAGCATCGATCAGAGCTCCGATGACTGAAGCCAGAAGCTCCAGCACCTTCCCTGAGCTCCGAGCTTCATCGACGATCATTCAGGGAGCTCCGGGGAAGTATGACATGTCCAAGATGGAGCTCCTTCGCCGGAGCGCGGCTTCCGCCGCCAGCCGCAGATGAGGAGGAGAAGCAGCGACCGTTGGATGGCCATCTCCCGGAGACCATCCGATGGCCCAAATGACGCCACGTCTTCGCTCCGAGGGACGCACAGTAACCATTCGATCACCACGATCGGATGGTCCACCATAAAGCCACGTGTCATCTCTAGAGCTGCACCGAGCCTTCGCCTCCGACCCTATAGACTTCGATGACCGAGCCTTCTCCGAGCCTACACCGAGCCTGAACCAGCACCCGAACCAAGCCGAAGCATACCGAGCCTCTACCAAGCCTGACCCGACCTTCGAGCCTGGATAGCACGTGCTTGGCACGTGCGTATCTGGGAAAATTGCAGAGACACCCTACCAACTTCTCCATTTTACATCCAGGTCCAGATCACGTGCATACCTCGTGCGTAGGGGGTAATTTGCATTAAAACCCTCACGGGTTTTAAAAATTGCAAAAATACCCCTTTGCGTGAGGGTAACTTACAGGGAAGGTCCCGATCTTTTTCATAATTACATTTTAGTCCCTCCCAGGGACCTGTTTGTAATTTTGTTTTCATGTTTTCTTTTAGTTATGCCCTTATCTTCTTTCTTGCATATCTTGAGCTCTGTGTGTCCGATTAAGTTGATTTCATTTTCATTTTAAAGCTCGTTTGACGTACTTTTTAATGGCATATTTGTTCTCTTGTTTTGACACTGTGATCTCAATGTATTTCTTTAAACAACTCGAGTGTCTTTTATGCCTTTATGACTAACCTTGCAATTTATGTCAAATGAGTTATTGCTTGATTAAGTCGGAAATTAATTACTGGTTTAAGTAGCTCATGATTTTTAATCAAGGGCCTATTTGTGATGCATTTCATGGCATTTACTTGCATAATAAAAAAATAAATTAAAAAAATGCATGCTTATTTCTTTAATGCATTGTTGTGCCCTTTTGCATACTTTGACCTATATGTTCTTTAATTTAACGCTTAATTAGATAGATGGAAATCTGACCAATACGAGAGAGACTCGTATCCCTGAGTTCGACCTTGGTATCTTACCAAGTTAAAAAAAATAAAAAAAAATTACGACCATCTCATTTTGATTGATATATTTAAATAAGATGGTCTTTTGATGAGCCCATCTCGGCCCGACTGCGACGACATTATCAAGTGCTAATTCATCACTATTAAACAGACGATTTACCGGTTTATCAAGATGCTCACCTGGAGTTGGGTTTCGTTGGTGCTTGCGGAGAGTCTGAGGATTTCGGAGATGTTATCTCCTCATAGAACAACGACGAGGTCCTATTCTGAAGCTGGGTAATGACCTTGGATAGAGACTTGTATCTGGTTGCTCTTCGTTAGAGGTGTGCCATGCTCGGAGGAGAGGAAGAGCGAGGGGGCAACCATATCCAAATCACCCAAGGGGAGGAGGCAATAGGAGTGGCACCATTTGTAAATAATATGAACTTAAAGGATAGAATATGTAAATATTTGACGGATTTCATCACAGTTAATGAAAAAATGGATGGAAGTTAACACATTATAATGCCAAGTAAGAGGTGAGCACTATTTAGGATTCTGGGTGTAATTCGTGATTACGGAGGATTTTGTATGTAATATTGAAAGTATATAGGGTCATGGATGTAAAAATCCCTTTAATATGTAATAGAAGACTAATCATGATCATACCACTTTCCATGGAACCACTTATCCCGAAATAAATCAATTTACTCTAAAAAACAATAATCCACATTAAGAAAGACCTTATGAAAGAGTCAAGAATAGTTGAATGGGATTTTCAAACATACATGATATTTTTCAATAAAACTTATACCCCTAACTTTTTTGCAATTATACTAGTGTCCCTATATTCTTACCTGTATAGTATTGCCCTTCTTTTAGTGTAATATATGAGGATACATGTTATGATAACCCAAATATAGTCAGACATCTAAAACTCATGAAGCATGAGAGTGTGTTATGAGAATGAGGGATTATTCCTGGGCAACTTGAGCTTAATCATTCTGGGTGGATGTCAATGGATCCAAGTGAGCTAAAACAAGCTGTCAGCGTTGGTTTTCCTCAATGACGATCCATCAACCTAAGTCCGGGATGTTACAATTACTTTTTTGTGATGGAATATTAAGCCACATATCTGATTTATCTTACTAATATATAAGCTATATATATTTTTCAGAAAAGAAATCAAGTTCATTCATTACAATGCCAAAAATTTTGAGGCAGCTAGAGCTATGAAAAAGTACACGAGCTGAGCAAAAAACAAACCGTCCAACTACGAAGAAGAACATAAATACAACAATGAAAAGCCTGATAAAGTTTTAAGAACTAAACTAATAAAAAGTTTCTTTTTTCAAAAAATAACCCTAAAGGGGAGTTCACACTTCTAACGAGAGAGCTGGACAAGGAACCACCGAGAGTAGATCCAACACGATTTCTGACAGTAGTTTGATCGGAGTGAATTTCTTCTTGGAGCCCGACGACTTCCGAATACGAATAGTTCCCATCTTAAAGGAAGAAAGAGATTTGGATGGGTGATTCAATGGTACCTTTCCGTGCAGCTAATGACAAGGAGATGCACCGAGAATGTGTCCTCAAGGGTAATCTTCTCCTTTAAGACGAGCTCTTCTTCCATGGAAATCTTCTCCGTTAATATATCCATGTTAATGAGAAGGGTGGATTCACTCTTTTTGTTAAATTGTTCACCAAAACATCTTAGGGCAAGAAGACTCATATATCCCTATTGAGAAAGATAGTTTCCACCGATTGAATTTTGAAGCACATTTAAAATTTAAATAAATAATACCAAATTACATAAAAATCCTAAACTATGCACCCAATTCCTACATCACACCTAAACTTTAAAAAGTTACAATGTGGTACTTGTTCCTTATGATTTGTTTCAATGTGATTTGTGAGAGTTAAGGAATTAAGTTTTTCATTTACCGTTCTCGGTTCACTTCACAATAGCTCAAAATCAGATCCAACCAATTTCAAGTATGGAGATTGAGTACAACATTGCCACTTTTTAAAATTCGAGTATGACAGTGAAATTGGATTTATAATTGATAAGACTTTTGTAATGTACTCTAAATTATAATACTTCTAAACTAACTAATTGTTCATAATCTAGAGTTTTTTTAAAGTTCAAGTTCGTCCTACTGAACCACATAAAGAAATAGTTGAAAATAAAAAGAGGTTAGTACGTAGACTATGACAGGGTAGTACATCATCCTCACCACATCCAAAAAGTAACGTAACAAGCCCTGAAAGATTGTTTAAGACCACCAAAATCCAAGAAAAGTTCCTTCTTCAGTCCTATTTCAAGATCATGTGGAGCTATACTTCAAGTCAAAACACACTCACTTGCGCTTCTCCAAGAATTTATTTTCAACCTTGCTCGAGTAACATGGTTTTCCATGTTACTCGTTGCACCAACAACATGAACATCAACGATAATAGCGATTTCACTGACAAACCAAACGGAGTTGATCTCCGTCAAGATGTGTGGAGAGGAAGACATCGATTTTAACTGCTCAATGCAGATGCCATTAAAAGCTTTGTCGTAACATGCTTTCAAGATATTTGCCACTACAGGTATGTGGTAATATAAACGGTATGCAAAATGATCTATTTGGATGGTCATGCTATCAAGGGGTGTTCATGTGATTGTCTGAATGTTTGAGAATGTGATTGCATCAAGAGCAAAAATGAAATGTGAAGACCTCTTATGGCCCATGCTATCATGAGGGTAAGAAGGCTGCACTGACATCCCTGACTTAGAGCATCCATTTGGGCATTCATTTGTCCTAATTTCTCTAATAGGAAAATTCCATTTGGTACAACAATTAACATTCATCATTGTGATATTTGTTGGTAATATTTGGAGAATTGATTGATTTATTATCATTATTTTAGCAGAATTAGTTATATTTTTCCCATCTGATATTCGGAAACTCACAATAAATCATATCTTGCTCTAAAATTCCTTCAAAATCACAACTATTAGGATTAGTTGCTTTTATAATGTGACCAAAACTCATCTTATTTGCATGCATATAGTGCTCTGAATAAATAGATTGTGATCTAGGAAAATAAATTTAATTAATAAAAAATAGTATTTTTAGGAAATTCAAATTGCTCTGGATTTGTCTTGATAAGGTACATCTATGATAATTTTATTTTTGTAAAATACAAGTATTTTGATATTTTTTAAAATTAATTTACTGAAATATCATCATGTTTGCATAATTTAAGTCATTAAAAATTGATTGCATGTCAGAAAATTCCAGAAACATTACATTAGCTTAACTTTGAGTGATTACACATAAGGGTCAATTTTGAGAATTTTTAGACTTGATTTGACTGATAATTTGCAAAAACATGCTTGAAATATGCTAGATTTGTATTTCATTTAACTTGCACATAAAATTCCAAAAAATGCTACTTTTAAAACCTAATCTCTAATCGATCTGAAAATTAACCTAAGGAGAAAGTTACCTCTCTATGTTCAACCTTAGGCTTGCTCACGCAAAATTTAAACCCGGTCGCATTGCATTTAATTGGAAATTTATTAATTAAGTTGTCTTTTGAGAAATCTCAATTTGTCTATCTACAACGAAACGACACATTAATAATTCACACAAATTAGTTAGGGCATTCAACACGCTTTTCACATGAAGGCCTTGCGTTCCGTGAAGCTGTGACAACCCTTTACATGAGTGGAGGTAGAGAGCTATTTTGCTCTAGAAGAGGAATGCGAATGAGGTTGGGAGAGCGATTGGGAGAAGGCAGAATGGAGGGGAAAGAAAGTTCAGAGTACTTACCTTACGTCCAATGCTAGAAACATTATGAACAGCGTTTCGGTGAGCCAAGTCACCTCCAAATCGCCCTACTACTTTCCCTTGAAGAGTCGCTTAAGGATATATAGTTAGGAAGAACTTCACGATGCTACGGAAGGCTTCAACCTAAAAAGAATAATCGACAAAGGGGGATCTGGTGTCACTACAAGAGAAATACCATTTTACCAACACCGAATTGCGACCACTAATAGTGGGAATGTTATCACAATATAAAATGTGAGCACTTTCCTAAAACTAATGATCGCATAGATAATATTTGACTACATAATTAAATCAGGCGATTTGACGCCTCAATATGCGACCGTATTGTGGTCTCATCTTGTAGTCGTATAGTGAAGAACCACGAATTCACCCTTATAATATGTTTAATTAACTGCGTTGTAGTCGGATAAATTCAGATAAATAAAAATCGCAGATTTAATTAATATGTCAAATTAAAGCAAGCGGTTGGATATTTTTACTTGGGTATGTCAAAGGTCGAAATCAGGGAGGCAACTATCTTCTTAGATGGAATAAAAGTCGATCAAGAAATTAGGTTTTCGAAGAGGATTTCTTTGGTATTTTTAAATGCAATAAATGCAACCTTAGCAAAGTTCGAGGGTTAAAATAAAAATTTCAATCAAATGAATTTCAAAAATCCTCAAATTTGACCAGAATGTGAAATATGATGAAATTAGACTACTATAATTGTTTTGAAATTTTTGAATGCAAAATGAATATTCTACGATTAAATGAATACAAATAATGAGGTTTTTACTAATTAATTGTAATAAATATTAAATCTATTTATTTTAAAGAATAAAATTATTCAAGATACATCACTAGGTGATCTATTTCAGAAAAAATCTTAGATCCTAAAATGTTCGATATAATACTGACTAAAAATCAATTAGTGAAATGCACGAAATGATTTTTTAGAGAAAACTATACATGCAAATGCAATTTTTTGGGCACATTGTCACTACCAACAAATTCTACTATACATGAATTTTTGGTGATTTTTGGATCTGTGGTTATTTAACTATAAATTTTAGAGCAATGGTTGGGCAAAATACGTAATTTTCCATACGAATATTAATTATTAAATAACCACAGAGAATAAAAATATCAATCAAATGCCACATTGTAGAGAATTAATTAAAGAACAAAATGCTATTTTTGGAATAATAAAATGATGTAATATAAAGGTTCAAAATAATAAAGAAACATAGGGTTATCAGTGCAAAATTAAATATCTAGAAAAAATGAACAGAAACTGCAGAACATGGACTCATAATGCATTATCAAAACATCGAGGGGCGTCTCTGCAAAATCTTTACATGGCACGTGCGCAACATGTGCCCTCTGGTCGGCGGGGCTGTTTTTGAAAATAAGTGGATGTCCAAGGGCTTGGCTGCAATTGACCCTCTCGCACGTGCTTAACACATGAGTCGGGGTTCATTTGAATAAGGCACCCTACGGGAGGAGTTCTTCATCAAATTTCCAAGAGGAGCACCTGCAAAGCACGTGCCCCCTTGGGCTGGTAGCGATGTGGATGACACGCCTAGACGCCTGGTTGTTTTGGTTCTGCGCAAGGGCGGTTGAAGGTGCGTAGGGTTGGCTGGGGGCCGCAGGTGGGGGCGTGCTTGCTGGAGGGTGGTGCCGCAGGTGGGGGCACATGACGACCTGTGTGAAGGCAGTGGGAGGTTCAGGAGTTCGCGCCAGAGGGTCCTTTGTGTGTTGGCGATAAGTGTTGTTGGCGAGCAAGGCGGCGTGCGGGGAAGCAATGGAGGAAGGCAAGGGAGACCATCGCTAGCGACCTGCTGTTCGATGGCGGAGAGCGCGACTGGAGGCATGGCTCGTGTAGAAGAAGGTGAGCTGCATTTCTTCGACGATGACACGAGGTGGCTCGTGTGCTCGGAAGAGGCGTAGGATGACCTGCGTGAAGGAGGTGGAGCTGGTGGCTGGATGCTCCAAACAATGAAGGACAGAGATGTGGGATGCGATAGGATGAGGATGCGATCTGGAGAACAAGAGATTTGGGAAGTCACATGGGATTTGGAAAAGAAGGTAGAAGAAGAAGATATGGGTTAGGTTTCTCCTGGAGTGAGGTGGGAGATGGCCCTCCTTATGTTTCTCGCCTCGAGTCGCATGCCGTATGTGACAAGGCTCCTTGTGATCTCTCCTTGAGGGTAATCACTGGAGAAGAGAGGCCCATGTCACCGGCCTCTCTCTCCAACTTTCTCTGTCTCTAGTTGATCTGGTGGATGGCGGATGAAGCGATGGGGATATGTGGAGATGGGATTTATTGGGAGGCAGAGGAGGAGACAACGGTGGCGCCGGCCATGGGAGGAGATAAAGGAGGGGTGCCCCGGCTGTTGCGGGTCTCGTGCGAGATGTGGGCGGAGAAGAAGTAACGCAGGGGTTGACTGAGAAAAGAGGGAGAGGACCAGCACGTGCCAGGCACGTGCGAAGGGGGGCACGCGACCAGCACGTACTGTTTTTTTATAAAATGAAAATAAATGTTGAAATTGAATGACACGTGGTGGCTCCAGGAGCTGCCACATGTCAGCTCAATAAAAATTGTAAAATTAAATAATAAGATAAATGGGAAAGGAATAGCAAATGATCTCAGATCGAAAAGTGCTCAACACAAAAATTGTTTGTCTCGATGAGATCTACAACTTTTATGAAGAGACTAAGAGCAAAAGAGGTCATCTATGTAAAACGATATTTTTGGGATACTCGATGTACATAGAATACCTTGATTTTTAGATTTTGTATTTTTTTGTGATTTTTAATCAAGAGAAAAAATGAGAAAAAATGTGATAAAATTAAAGATAAATATTTACACAACAATATATATATTTGGATTTCTAGTAAATAATAAAATATGGAAATAAAATATAGAAGATAATGGAGGATATTTGTACAGACTCACAAAGGATACTCGGACTCGGCCAGTTTCTTTGATTTCAGTCTTATTTTGAATTTAGATTTTTGTGTATTTTATTAAAACTTTCATCAAAGAATTTAAATGAAAAATAAATAAGAGAAAAAGGATTAATTATGTACATAAAATAATAGGTTAAAATCAAGTAGAACTCAAAATGCGCAAAAGAGGCCCAAAACCCAACTTTCAGGTACGAGCTCCGATTTTTATGAAATTGGTCTTGTTTTTAAGGTCTTCGAATATGTATTATTTTAAAAGTGATTATACCTAAATCAGATACTGTGTGAGGGAGATATAAGCGTTTTAGTCTGCCTAGTCTGAAATTGGAGTTTTGTCTCACAGGCTAATTATTTGAGTAAGTAATTTTTTTGTATTTTTCCTTTAATCTTGTTAGTATATGTGCACAATGGAGGTGGTTTGAGGTCAATTGGAGTTATCGTGAATTAGTTAAAAATGCATGAAGTTGGGTGCAAATGTGAAGATGATTATGAATGCAATTATAAGTGTTAAAATGTAAATATTAATTTCATATGTATGAACGATAAAAGGCATAATAAATGATGAAATGCAACTAATTTCTCAGGAACGGAGCTCTATTTTCATATTTTAGTATGATGAATCAGGGATTCATCACATATCCTGCTAAACAGAACACACGTTCAGAACAGAACATCATTTCATACTCAACCATACCTCCTCGACATGCGCCTGACCTCCTCGCCCTCCCAGCCCTAGCTCGGCCCAATCTCCTCCCTTCCTGACATCCTCTCCACCTTCCTCCACTACTTACTTACCCTCTCCTCCTCTCTCGACCTTCTCCACCTCTCCCGCATCCTCATTTCCGGCACCATCTCCTCTTAGTCTTCCTGCCATTAGAGAGAATCCCTTCCTCCACCTCCGTCCACCGACGAGCATCTCCCCCATCTTAATCTCATGTTCATTAGGTATATTTTGTCATATATTAGATTAATTAGTTTTTCTTTTGAGTAATGGTTGTATTCGAGTATGTTTCTTAATTTTAAATGCATTGTAGGTGTTTGTTGAAATGTCTAAGAGGCTTTATCTTACCTGATTAAATTAAATAGATTTTGAAATGTGATTTTTTTGTAATATGTGACGTTGTTCTCATATGTGATTTAGAAATGCAAGTTGTATGTGTGTTGAAGTGTGAGGGTTAATATGTGATATATGTTCATTCTTTAAATACATATAGTTAATGATAGGTTTGTTATTTCTTATATGTGTTTTCTTTATTATGCAATGAATGTGTTTAATAAAATGACTAAGAGAAATAGTACATGTTCAATACATGTATATGTGTGTACACATGTGTGTGTTGGTGGGTGTATGAATGTGTGTTTGTATGGTGGTGTGTGTGTTGGTGTGTGTATGTGAGTGTAGGCATATGTGTGGGTGTATGAGTGTTTGTGAGTGTATGCATGTGTGTGTTGGTGTGTACGTAGGTGAGTGTGTGTGTGAGTGCGTGTGTGTGTGTAATTGTGTGTTTTTAAAGTGTATGTGTACGTGTTGGTGAGTGTATAAGCTAGTGTGTTATGCACGTGTGTGTATGAGTATGTGTGTGTGAGTGTGTATATGTATATGTGTGTGTGTGTTTGTTTATGTGTGTCTGGGTGTTTGCGAGAGTGTGTGTGTATACATGTATGTGTATGATTGTGTGAGTGTGTGTATGTTTGTATGTGTATGATGGTGTGTGGGTTGGCCCCTTACAACGCTCCTCTGCTTCTTTACAGTACTTTGTTGCCCATATTTTAGAGGAGAGCATGAGTGGACAAGAGCGGATCTTTCTTTTAGAGGTCCAAAGGAGGATGGATCATGCGACTCCATCAAATGAAGATGCTGAAGGCATAATTTTTGCAAATATGCGTGAGAGAACATGTCGTTGTGAAGAGTACTTTAGGAGGATCATTTCTTCTTTCATGTCGGTAGCGCATAGCTATGTTCAAGGCTCTTCTGATGCAATATATCAATGTTCTTGCCTCTGCGATGAATTCCTAGAAGCACCTTATGCAGAGGAGATAAAAATGTACTTTCAGGAGGCCTGTAACATCTGTCTCCTAGAACATCTTTGTTGTTGAAGTTCATGGAACAACTTATATCCTTTTATACTGGAAGGATGCTAATAGATTTTGATGTTTACATCTAGTCTTGTTAGAGTTATTATCGGAGAGAGTGCAGTGGTTAGATATAGACCGTAGTACAAGAAAGGTCATTGATTCCTTATGTTATTACCAACTTCTCTGGTCTCGTTTTTTGATAATATCTAAAAGGCATAGATTTTTGTATCCAAACTAAACCATGTAGTGGATTTCGCATTGGTTATGCAAGTTGCTCTGCTTAAGTACTTTCTCTTCAAACTCCTGAATTTCTATTGGGTTTGCAGATCTTATCTGGATTCTCCAATGGAAGGGGTTCTAATGGGCTATGAAAATCTAAACTTCCATTTCATGGTGATATGTAATATTCCTTGGATTGATAATTACTTTCAAGGATTTGGATTGGTTTATACGACACATTGAACTTTGAAGGCACATACTTTTAATTTAGAGGAGTTACTCTTGGTTGTCACTTCTTTGGATGTAGACTTCCAAGGAACCGTGACCGTTATGATCTCAAGAGTGTTCAAGATGTTGTGGTTGATTGAGGTACCGAACTTTGTTTAGGCTCCCAAAATTTGGTGGTTAACTATGGAGCATCTTCAAATTCAAAGAATTGAGAAAAGAATTCTATACGATGCATCATCATCTCCTACTGCCAAAAAAACAAATGGAGGATCACAATTAGTCTATATTTGGAATATTCATGTGTTTGATGTTAATGCATATCATTTATTAGGTAATCATTATTTTAGCCATAAATGATTGTATAATATGTGTTGATTAGATAGGCTCAACATGTAGATTGCATTAGGGTATTGCACGGAATCGCACAAACCCTCATTCATAGACGTACGTCCTTCAATGCTAGGTTATGTGTAGTCCTGCACAACAGAAGAAGTGTGCAACACATTTTGGGGAGTGATGACCCCATCATGTGTTATATATTTTTTATTTTTTTCACAACTTTCGGGATCTTGGATTTACAATCTAAGAAATACCCCTCATGCCACCATGCAGCTCTTGGTGTCTGTTTTGTAGGTACATGGATGCATAACATCATGTAAGAGTGTATGGATCAATGTATAGTATGAAAGACAGTATTGTGCAATGTGAGCATGAATGGATATGTTTGGGCATGTATACAAGAGTGTGAGGAAACTAGATATGCATGTAGGCGTATAATGAGTGTATGGAGCAATGCATGTATCTGATCAGAGTTTTATTCACCCTGATTTTTTTGGATTTTTCCCTTAAAATTATAACCCCCTGGGCCTATATAGGTTAGTCATCCTAAAATCATCATCAAGAATGCAACACCCATACCACACCAGAAATTTAATATAATAAGTTGAATAGAACACACCTACCACAATGACGATTGTCCACCTTCCTGAAGATCAACTGATGTTGTGGCATCAAACTAGGATGAGCAACTACTACATTGGAGTGGCTTAACCGACGGATGCAACAACAATTGATCTATGAGGAATATGCCATTTGAGCAGAGTTTTTATGCACATTTTTTTCATTTTTGTCCTTAGATTTGTGAGGAATATGGGTGTGCATATGAGAATCCATGGTTGGATGTAGGTAGCAAAGTACGATTTGAAGAATTTAACCAGGTATGCAAGCATTGGGCATGTATGGAGTTAAGCATTTGAAGAAATGATATTTCTTAAACCTAAAACAGTGAGGCTATTTAGCAACCTTTTAGGTTTTGTTGATATAATGTAATGGTTTTTTGAGCCCCATTCGGACTAGAAGTAATGGTGATTAAATATCATTTTAGTAAGTCTTGACCTGTATACCTTGTATCTTGAAATAACGTGATGATTTGGCTACCTATGAGGAATCTTTCAGCAATCTTTACATTAAAAGTTTGGCCTCTGTCAAATGGATTAGATCGCTTATCAGCTCAAAAATACAATGGTCTCCTCCATGAACACCATTTGCAGGGACAAAATTTAACCCAACCGTCCAGATTTGAAACCATTTTTGTTCTATCATTTTCTTTTTGCTCTCACACAAATGGAGTTCTTGGAGGGCCCTGTTGTGTTTTTGAGATGATAAATGTGGATCCTATTTATTATCGGTAATTAAATACTCCTCATAGATAGTCATATTGCAGACTTTTAAGATACAAGTAGTACTAATTGAAAGTTTGATATATATCCTGAGCCTCAATGTTGTCTATCTTTTTAAGCCTTTTTTAATCTTTTAAGTATTTAGACCTTCTTTGGCCTCATGCATGGTAGGATGTGGGTATCGTATGGTGCAATATGTGGGAATCTATGGAAGAGTATAGTGTGCAATGTATAGGTCTTTTTTTTCATTTTTTCATTTTAAAAATGTGCTCTGTTGATTTTATTATTAATTAACTTTCCCTATGATTTTTCCAAATTTTGGACTTGTGCAAAGATGAGGCCTTGTGGGGGAATGCCTAAAGATGATGGTTACACTTCTTCTTGCAACAGAGAAAATGAGACATCTCATCACAATGAAATCTCCAAGATTACAAAGCTCATTTTAAACATATAATTTCAACACAAATCATGATTCTGATGAATTTCCATTTCATCACCATTATTATCTCATTTTGGCCTTTAAACCTTAGCTAAATGCATGTTTATATCATTATTTTTTAGAAATTAACAATCATTATTTATTGTATAAATATTGTATAAAATACATTGTTTAAAGCCAAAATAAAAGAATAGAGAAAAGAACAGAAAAAGAAATAAAATGCCAGAAGTATTTTATGACCCTAAACCCTGAGACCTATGCATCTTAATGACTGGGTCGACAAGGAATAAAGTGGGGGGAGATAAGGGCCAAAAACATCAATAAAACCTTAATTTTTATTCTTCAATAATGCATTTTTGAGACCTATTTTATTCTTTATTATTTATACCTTAAATAAAGGAACTTTGTACATGAAAGTTTATAGAAAAATATAAAATTGATTTCACACAAAAACAATATACAATATACTTTTTATACTCAGAATAAGATTCCAAAATCCAAACTTCCCAGACCCATATCTTCTCCATATGAACTCAAAATGCACCAATCACCTTAATTGTATATAACTTTTAATAAGCTATTTAATGAAGATGATTTTATTTAATTTGGAGTTGAGATGTAAAAGTTAGGTTTTAGACCCTTATTGTACTATATACCTGAAATATTTATTTAATTTATTATTTACAATTTTTATAATTATATATTTTATAATTTTATAGATGTTCTTTATAGTATATATACATATTTAGAATAGAATAAATCCATAAAGAAAAAAATAAAACAAAGTAAAATAATATACAAAAATACAATGACGAATGTACAAAACTTATACCTCTATAATAATTATTCATATTTATTAAAGTATACAATATACATCAAAAAATACAAAAAATATATTTGTGTATATTTAAATCAGTTATAAATATATAAATTAAGAAAAGTAAAATAATAAAATAAAAAATACAAAATAAAAATAAAATATACAAAATATAAGTTAATATACTTATAAATATACTTGTAAAAAGTAAATAGTAATAAATAAACCTGTAAAAATAATAAAAAATCACAATAAAATACTACATAAATTAATAAACATTTTCATGTTTTAACCAAAAAATGATAATATCATTTATTATTTTATTTTGAATTATTATTGAATTTTGAATCTGGTTTGTCCTTATGCAGGTGACATGGCCCAATCAGGGCCCACCCATATTTGACCTCGATCAACTCTCTAACCGAGGCTCTAAAATGCGTCAAGCCTCATTTGATGCCACTCTTCTTGATTTTTTTGCACTTAATCCTTGCATCCATTCAGCTCGATATGTGCTTGACTTTTAATCCTCAATCATCGAGCTTTCATACCCAGATGATTCCTTGGTCGAGGAGCCTCTGAATCGAGCACCGCTCCACGAGGAAGATGCCCTATATATAGTGTAGCCTCCAACCTTACTTGACTTTTGATCCTTCTTCTGCCGACTAAAGGCCTAACCAGAGCCTTGGATCGAGTGTTGTTCACAGCAACATCCTCTCCGGCCGTTCAACGATGCAATTGGGCATCGAATTGAGGTGATCTGAAGCTCCTCCACCTCCTCTGCTAGAAGCTCCGTTGTAGGTGGTTCTGGTAAGGCGAGCTTCTTCTTTCCTTGTCCTTATTATTCCTTAGCATAACAATAGTGTAGGGTTAGAATTTATTTTACTTGATTTTGTTTTATTTTAGTAAAATAAAAAATTCCATCTTCGTTGGAGTTGCGGCTCTGTCGATTGTTTCTGACCAACTCAACTACTCCGTGAATCCACTTTCACCACCATCTTCTTCCCCTATGGCTGCTGAACACCCCACACACCTCCATCCCCCTCGATCTCACATAGATCAAGAGATCAGTTCTCCCTCCTCTGCCATACGCTGGAGAACTCCATCCTGCCTCATCTTGCATCCATTCCGACCCTTTAAGCTCTCCAGAGCTTCACTTTTTGCCCCCTAATGTGATTCAATAAGAAACAAAGAGAAAATCCATCTTTTCAAGGGATATCAAAGCTCAGAATCCCTTGTAGGTCTCGAGGCTCCCTCCAACATCATCGGAGCCCCTCGAGCTCATTGGAGACTACCGTCTGAAGCAGAGGAGATGCAGCTCCATTTTACACCTCCCTCGAGCTTTCCAGGTGGTCGGAGGAGCGAAGGAGAGCATATCGAAACTTGGCTCAGTCGAGTTCTTGACGAGTTACTCCAGCTGCCCTTTTAACTGTCTGATCATCTAGTCGTGCCAGACACAACATCTGCCATTGGATCTCTCGTGCGCTCGACCGTCAGATCCGCACCGAGATCTAATCTCGGCGCTCCATTAGTGAAGGGTACTAGCCCTCACATGTTCGCCACGTGGATAAGTGGCACATCCTTCACCGCCCGATCATACGCTTAATAGATGTATCTTGCATCTCTTCCCCCCCCATTTTTTATTTATTTACATTTTAGTTCTACGAGTTTTTAAAGTAATTTGAATTTTTGTGGGTTATTTGCATGTGAACCCCTGTATCTTTTTTATATTACTTTTAGGTCTGTGCTAGGTCACCTCACGTGCGGTCCCATGTAAGGTTGATATTTTGCATCTAACCCCCTATGGGTTTTTATATTTCCATTTAGTCCATAAAATTCGAATATTAGTTGTAATATTTTGGGTCATTTGGACATTCACCCATACCTTTATTTTAATTGCAAAAATGCTCTTGCCAATTCATATATTTTTATGCTTGTGTTCTACTTATTAAAAATACCATCCGTGCTCCAAAAATTATGAAAAATTAGGGTTAAGTGTCCGCCACTCTATAAGTTTATTTTTGCATTTATGCATTTTCCTTATTTACTAAAAATAGAAAAGAGCACATTTTGCCCTTGTTTAGCTTTAAAATACCAAAATAATAAAAAAAACTTTTAAAAATCCAAAAAATTATATTTTCTTTATTTTAGTATTTGAGCTTTCAGACCAAAAATCACTAAAAATAGAAAAAGAAAAAGACTAAAAACTAAAAAGCTCCAAAAGCCTTTATAAAAATATAAAAAATCACCAAAAAATTCAAAAAAACTTTATTTCTACTTCTAAATTTTCCTTTTATCATATATTATTAACTAAAAAGAGTTTGGAAAATTTTAGCTTTATTTATTATTTTTATATTAAAAATTTATTCAACCTATTTATTTAATTCTTATTTTAGGATATTTTTTATTTAAAAATATATAAAAATAGCAGAAATCTTTGGAAAATAAAAAAAGGAATAAAAAATTATAAAATCCAAAATCACTTTATTCTGTCCCTTTTCTATTATTTTTAGTTGTATTTATAATTATATTACTCTATATTGTATAAATAGTTACATATATCCTTATATTAACTTTTAAAAAGAAAAGACATTGAAAATAGAAAATATAAAAAGAAAATAAAAATATATAAAATTAAAAACAATAATATATACGAATTAATATCCATCATATATATAATTAAAAACCCACAAAAATCTAAATACACTAAAAAGTTTAAAATCATTTATTGTCTTTCTTTGCCAAATTTTTTTGCATGTCCTCCATTGTTTCTTGTGTTCAACCCCTACTTTACTTGTCCACTATACAATTTATTGTAGGATATATATAAATTTTGATTCTTTTGCTTGAGTGACTTAATTCTCGTGTGGGTTAATTGTTGATTAGACAAGGTTGTTGAGACTTTGTTACAACGACTGAGTTCTCGCTTTGTGAGGCACATTTTAGACCACTCGATATTCGTTTTCATCAGATTCTTATTATGGTGATCATAGATAGAGATCCTCACTTTGATTTATTCCTTGACCATTGTGAAAAGATGGAAAATCATATATAGTTGAGATGCCAGATCCTAAAAATGGCTTGATGATCCTTGTTAAGTATGAGAAAGATGATCAGAGGGACGAGGACGATGATGACAATGAAGATGAGGAGTAATCTAGTGTCTCGATGCAATGGTTGGATCTCACGGGGTTGACATCTGCGGGAGGGATGTTGAGGCAAAGAGGGAGAGGCAAAGCCAAAGAAGGAATGAAAAGGAGAAAAGCACCCTTCATCGACGGAAGAAGTGAATGATTTGAAACTCGATGGCTAGTACTAAGATGCAACTTCTATTTTAGTATTAACAAGTGATTCTCATTAACATTATGTTTATAAGTTCAAATTATTCTGGCGATATATTGTATTTTGTCTTATGTGAATGTAGAACACCTTGTGTTGCTCGAATGTTAATGTGGATATACTTGTGATTCTTGATTGTGAATGCGGATATATATAATTGTAATGCTTGATTGTGAATGGTGATTATATGGAATTAGTGTATTCTTGTACATGCACAATTTTTATATGCTTTTATTGGTATAGGTAACCACGAGCGTAAAACTGAATTAGGTAATTTTTTTGTTTTGATATCAGAAAATGCAACTACAAGTAGTCACTTATGTAGTTGCATTCGGTGCATTTTTTAAAAGCTATTACAAGCACACGAGACCACTATGCTCGCTTACTACGAGAACCATTCAACCACAATGTAGTTGCAATTGAATTTGAGGCTCCGGAGCTGAGACCACAATGTTTTCGACTACTTGTAGTCACATATACCTATTACAACTACATTACAACTATAATGCGAGCAGAATGAGACTACATTTATGCTCGCATTATTTACAATTTCTTGTAATGTGCTGTCTACGTATGAGTTTTGAAAGGTGAAAACAATAACGTTGATGATGTTTGCTGTAGCTCATCCAAGAATTTATGCCCAATGGAGGCCTCGATTCCCATTTAGGAGGTCATGAGGTATTATATTTTAAGATTGTTGCAGGCTCGACATCTGCTCTTAGTTGCAGAAGGGATGCGTGAATTATTATTGCCCAATGAGGCATCGATTCGTCAAAAGTAATTCCTTCTTTGAGGTTTAGGCTATTTATCTTTGAAGCACTCAGGAGGTGACAAGATATATTCGATTCTTCCGAAGTCAGCATTAGTTTATATATATCTCATACGTGGCTCTCTCGATGACAGCTCAAACGGGAGGGAACGTCGAAAACTATCGACCTCTCCTCGTCGTCAACGATAATTAGTTGCCGATGATCCCACGCACCTAATGCATGGCCATGGCCCCTCTCTCGCAGCCGCGCGCGGCCACCATTCTCTGCATCTCTCTCCTCCAATTGGCGCGTAAGTTTTGATTCCAGAACTAAACATGTAAGTAAAACGAAGACCATTAATTCTCAAGGCATCATCTCCTCTACTTCCTGTTGTGTTCTCTACAGTGGCACAGCCCTTCGTAGGCGTCAACTACGGCGAGCACTACGACTACCCCCCGCAGCCGAATGCCACGGCTAGGCTTCTCCAAAAGACCACCATCTCGAAGATCCGGCTTCTCGATGTCAACGCCCGGCTCATCCGGGAGCTGGCGGGGACCAATATCTCCGTAATGATCGAGATACCAAACAGCCATATCGCCTCACTGGCCAGCAGCAGGGACGCAGCTGCCGGTTGGGTCGCTGCCAATGTGTCTGCTTTTATGCAAGCGTCGACCATCTCAGCCATCGCCGTCGGCCATGAGGTCCTCAGGTAATGGCAACTCAGGAATCCTTCGCATTGCACCATAATATTATTGGTATTTTATAGGTCTTTACTGAAAACTATTCTTGACATCGTTTTTCATTAAATGGGGAAACTAGTTATAAATAAAATGTGGTTAACATCTCGTCTCCATAAGGAATCGATCATCATGAAGATGTTGATTAAAGATGCTTTTAGTTACATATCTATTTGTCTTCTGTGCAAGAGTTTAACAAAACAGGAGGATAAGAACAAATTGTCTGTAAAATTCGTTTGAGAATAAAATTACCAAAAAAGTATACACGTGGATCATGCACGATGTGTTCAAAGTGCAAAGCAATCATAATTGTTGAAGAGAAACCAGATACATAAAAATCAACATACGGAATTTTGAATATGAACAACTCTCGTGAAAGCGTAAAAAAGATACGTTGTCGATCATAATTTTGCTAAAAACGAGCAATACAAGCAAGTACATTGTACATTTATCGTTGGAGGACCAGTACATTTATCCTTACACGAAGTTCATACTACTCGAATATGCATTTTTTTATAGGGGTTGAAGAGCACTGAAAAAAAACTGTAAGATTTTTCTTTTTTGAGCGTCCAATTTTTTGTTTAAAAGATGGTCCCTGTTGAGAAGTGGTTCCCTGTACAATTCGAATTGCTGAAATAACTTGATAAGCCATTCTTGCATGATATATTAACTACAAACACAAATAAAATCCAATCATAGAAAAACTAATAAAAAATGCACACATAACTTTTAGCATGAAAAACCCCCGTTTTGCGGTTAAAAAAACCCCGAGATTGTCCGTCATCCAAAATCAAGCAATATAATCAAATGTATATTTTGTGACGTGCATACACAAAGTCGACCCTCTATATAACGATACAAATCACCAAACAATGGAGACTAGTAGAGAGGAGAAATATCATCATAACTCTGCTGCCAAATAGTAAGGAAGAATGTTGGAGATTAACCATTTCAAATGCCGCTACCTCCAAACGTTATTGCATTATCTATAGTATTCTTTCTTCTCCCTTTCTCTTTCTCATTTCCTTCTGGTACTCTAAGAGCTTGTGTTGTCTTGTGTTGGCATGTGTCCCCTCCACTCTGTTTGTATTCCATGGAAGATTTGTCTCATGAATTAAGACAATCTCATGAGTATGGAAAGATTACGTACACGAGATTCATAAAACATTTTCCTATTTAGCAATTGCAAATCAAATATTTGAATGATGTCAATTTCTATCTCCATCAAGACAATGAATGGTCCAAATTTAGATAAGCCCCCCTAAATTACTCAACAAATCTCCACCTACATTGATGATATGGGAATTGCTCTACACCTGCAACAACGAGGCAATATCTATTAAACTTCCCAACATGTAAAGTCTTTGTCATCATACCAGCATCACTGTCATATATATGGATCTTGCTATTGTCTTATCAACACTATTGTCATTTGTGTGGATCTTGTCGAGTAGAAGCTATTTATTTATAACACATTACTTATCCAAAGATAATTGGCATTGATGTGTTTTGACCTTGCATGAAAGTAGAGTTACTGCCAAGGTGAATCACACTCTAGCTGTCACAATAAATGATATCCTTGTCTTGAACAAAATATGAATTCCTTCGTCCAGAAAAGTTATTTGTTGGTTGTTGTAGCAACGATGAATATTATCTTGATTACCATAAAATAGTGCCACATATATATGTCATCATGTAGTTGTGTATAGATTTTCTACCATTAACATCACATGGTAATACAGAAAATAACTTCTCTAGTCCAATAAAAAAACATGTGTTGCTAATGTTATTGAGATATCTCAAAATCCATTTAACTACGTTCGAATGATCTTTTCTTGAATTTGAGAAAAATCCGATGACAACTCCAATAGAGTGAGAAACATCTGGTATAGTACATACCTTATCATACATAAGTTGCATGTGTTGAAGGCATAAGGAATCATTTTCATGTTTTTCTCTTCTTCTTCCGTCCCTAAACTATGCTTGATGATTTGATTTGAAGTGTGCATCGAGAGTGGTACATACTAATTTGGCCTTATCCATGGTGAAACTTTGAAATACTTTTTAATGTACTTTTTTCTTGACTCAATCAAAATCTTTTAGACTTTCTGTAATGAGTAATACTCATATCCAAAATTTATTTTACATATCCCAAGTCCTTCATAGTAAAAGACATACTCAATTCCTCGTTCAAACATGACATTCCGGAAGTATTACTACTAATAATTAGCATGCCATGAATATAAATTAATAAAACAAACACATCATGAGAAATTCTTGATGAAGATACTGTGATATGAAGTAGTATTTATGTAGCAGTACTCTCCCATAAATTATTCAAATTTCTTATATCACTTTCTAGGATCATGCTTTTAGGCCATGTGTTCTTTTCCTTAAGATGCAAATATAGTATTCTTTTCCTTTGACTATAAATCCCCTCTACTTGTACCGTGTAGTATTCACCTTGATATCTCCATTAAGAAAGGCCGTCTTTGCATCCGTCAACTCAATCTCCAAGTCTTGGTTGGTTATCAATCTAAGCATAACATTGATGGAAGCCATCTTCACAGTAGAAGAGAACATCTGGTCAAAGTCAACAACCATCTATTGCCTAAAGTATTTCACAATCAACCTAGCTTTGTATATTGAATTTAAAGAGTTTCTACCATGTTTAACTCTAAAACCCACTTATTTTCCGAAGCCCTTTTTCTCCTCGGCAACTTCATAAGTTTGAAGTTATACTTGTCATAGAAAGACTATATTTCATCTTATATTGCCTCAGACCACTTATAGTTCTAAAAATCCTACATATCCTCTTCATAGTATTATACGATATTGCAAGTATGAGCATGTATACTTTGATGATAACAAAATTTGTAAATTTAGCTTGAAGGTAGGTCAACGCAAGAAAGATAAATGACCAAAAAGAACCTCAAGGAATAATAAGTAAAGCTCGAAGGAGTTGAAGCTCAAGGATAGTGAACTCAAGTTCAAGCTCAAGAAAAAATCGAAGACTTTCCTTTTATTGAGTCATGCATTTTGTATTTATCTTAATATTGTAAAACATCTCAAAACATCACGTATTCTTGTCAAAAATTCAATCTGATTGATCACCATTCCTGACTAATCGATCAACTCCTAATCGATCAACTTTCTTGACTTATTGATAAATAAATGATCAACCATTGTTCTAGAATGATCAACCAACTCATTATCGATTAATCTCTCTTTATTAATCGATCAAATCGTGACCGATCAAATTTATTAACCAGAATATCAAGTTCCAAATTCAAATACATCGACTATTTAAGAACTACTTTTATTGATGAACCAAAAGCATTTGATTGATCAACTTTAGTTATGATCACAAACTTTTATCTGATCGATCGATTACCATTTTAGGAAAACTACTTATTAGTTAGTATAATATATATACACACCTTTTCTTCATTTCATTTTTCAAATAATGTCAAACAATCTCTTCAAGTATATACAGAATAATTTTACAAAATAATTTGTCAAAATCAATTGCACCCCTCTTACAAACTATTTGGAGATCATTTTTACAAAACATGTCACATAGAGATATAGACTTTCAAAACATTTTACAAAATAATTTGCAATCAGTTTCAAATTCTCAAAATCTTGCCCCATTATGTGATATTAAAACAATTTAAAGTACGATATATGAATACTATATATGAAATATATATAAACACCCTCCTATACTCAGCATGTGATATGTCCTCATGGCACAAAGTAACATGAAGAACATAGCTCGTCCTAAGTATAGTTAAGACAACTGTACGAGAACCAAAATGCAGACTCCCCACTTGCTGTACTTATGCTTTGAATATCAGAAATGTAAAAAGGGAGAACACGAGAAAAGGATACATATTAATGAATGAACAGAAGGAATTTACAGAACAAGGGTCACCCCCATACATAGGTTATAAATAGCCTAAGTAAAACAAAAAAACATCACATAGATAAGGCCGCGAGACACATGAGATTAACGAAAGAAATTGAAAAGTACGGAGTCGGAGCATGAAGAAAAGGGAAAGGATGAATCTTTAGTGTTGTTGAATCTGCTAAGAACTGAATCTTTTATGTTATTGTACGTCATGCAGAGTGGTTTGGAATGACATCAGAACTGTCACTCTGCATGAAATAAATAAACTCAATATGAATTAACTGTTAGTTTGACTTGACAAAGTGTTTTAACAACTGCCCATTCACTAAGAAAGACTGTACACCATCTGTGAGATCAGATAAATTTACGTTTCCATTTTGTGCACTTCTCTCACTATGTAGGGGCCCATCCATTTTGACTTCAATTTGCTAAGGAAGATCTTTAACTTAGCATTGAACAACCTTACCTTCTATTTCAGGACAAAGTTCTTGTGCTAGATGTGATGATCATGGCATTTCTTGACTTTATCCTTATAGACCACGCTACAGTCATATGCTCTATTTTTGATCTATATGAGCTCTTTCAGATCTAAGTTTCTAGTCTTCTTACCTTGGTCACTGTTCCAATTAAGCTTCTTCATTGTCCATTCAGATTTATGCACTAATTCAATGGGCAAATGACATGATTTGCCATAAATCATACAAAATGGAGAAATACCAAGCGGTGTCTTCTAGGCCATCCTGCATGCCCATAGAACTTGGTCCAATATTTTGGACCAATTATTCCTAACATGATGAGCTAGCTTCAATAATATGCTCTTAACTTCCCTATTAAACCTCTGCCATGCCGTTCGACTGTAGGTGGTAAGCACGAGTAATTTTGTGATCTATTCCATAGTCCTTAGCTAATTTCTTCATATCATTTTTTAAGAGTAATTTATTCATATCATGGTTCACAAAGTGGGCTACACACATTTGAAATAATAACCTTTAGGACTCTCAACCTAGAAATGATGTGATCTTTCACAAATCTGCAAACATTCTTGTTGTCTGCAGATCGGATTGGCATAACCTCCACACCTCTTGACAAATAATCAACCACTATCAAGATGTGCTCATGTCCTGGACTGTTAAGGAAAGGAACCATAAAATGAATACCTCATGCATCAAAAACATTGTAAAATATCACAAGCTACATAAGAATTTCATCTCTTGAACTTCTCTTGATTGTTTAGTGAAGGGAATTCGAGACCACCTTCCTCTCTGGCCCTAAGAAATCCAGTAATGAAATAAGACCCAAAGGTGTTGAGCACAATTAGAAAGAACAACAAAAATGGAGGGTACTTCCAATTTGTAGTTGTCCCTCCCATTCGCTGACAAATCTAGCATGACCTAACAGAATCAAAAGCATCTCAAAATAAGGTTGGATATTAGAATCCACACTGGAGCACTTTGTGAGTGGTTCACTTTTCCGAATGGTGCCCTCCCGCCTCCAAAATATGGCATTACGCAAGGAGAATCTTATATTTCTCCTGAGGAATACACCTTCTCCAAACACAATCCAGTCCATCAAAGAAAAGGAATAGACCCTCCCAATGGTACTTTCTCGATTCCAACTTTAGTTAGTCAATGTTGTTCCTAGTCCAACCTTGGAAAACATTTTTAGAGATAAGAAAGTTCACCATGTTGGTATAACATGGGTGTGTATCAATAACACAAATCAACTTGTCAGGGAAAGTCTCTCGAATGGGCTCTGAATCAAGGGAATCCTTAAGCTCAAGCAAGGTAAGTGATCAGCTACAACATTCTTGACCTCAGGTTTAGCCTTAATCTCCAAATCAAACTTATGGTGTAATAAAATCCACCTAAGTGTTAGCCATGTGAGCCTGAGATGAACCATTCCTACAATAAATGTTATTGTAATATTTTTATTTATCAATAAAAGTTATTGATTTTTCACTCCCTATCTGATATTAAATGAATGAATGCACTATAAGGACCTCTGTACAATTAGGGTTGTGTACCATGGCCATCTTAATGATCACACAACTGTTGATTCAATAATTGAATCATAGAGGATGGTGCTTTGATGAATATATAAGGAGTTATATTGAGAACTCATCAAGCACCGTCAAATGATCGTTAAGAGATGATCTCCAGCATGAGCAGGAGATGGAAATCCTTTCTCATCAGGCTGATATCTGACCGACCTCTTTATGCAGGTCCTCTGCATGGGAATAGAGATTCAGAGGTGTCAGATTAGTTAGGTTAAAGAATTGACTTAACGAGATCGAGATATCCAAAGTCCTATATCGAATACTGTCACGATATAGGCACACATCCTCTTACCGGAGACAAATGTGTTACTATATGTCTAAGTATGTACATTTGGCACACCAATAGGTTGATGACCTAACCAAGGTCTATTCACAGGCGAGCTGGTGTGCATATGAGGGAATATGAGTGATACGATCTGTCAAAGGGATCATACAGGTTCACGTGTGAACCGGAAGACATGAGCTCACTCGTGAGGTATTGGGACCGATCAAATTCCATGCATGGTCGTCATGATTTGGAAGCATGATAAGAATTTGTAGGTATGATATATACTCTTGGGATATTTACACCTATAACCCTGAGTAATTTCATAATTACCTCAGAAACCCTCTATAATCACGAATTACACTCATGATCTTCAATAGTGCTTAACTCTTACATTCAAAACCCTCTGTTAACTTCAATCGAATTTTCTGTTAACTATAATAGTATCCGTTAAATATTTTACACCCTATACCCTTTACTTCTTATTATTTACAAATGGTTACGTTGCTTCCTCCTCCAACCAGAGCCGGCCACTAGCAAACCCCCCTCCCACATGCGGCTAACCTCTGCCATCTCTGCTACGAAGCCGACGACTTCCTCCTCTCCCGTCAACCATCCTCGCTGTCAGTAGATGCCCCACTGACCCGCACACCCCGACCTCAACGAAGCTCCTCCCCTCCAGCCCCTCCCCTGCACCGATGAAGCTCCTCCCAGCCAGCCCCCTCCCCTGCCCCGACGAAGCTCCTCCCCTCCGGCCCCTCCCCCCAGGTCGCAATCCCCCCTGACGAAGCTCCTCCCCTCTGATCCCCCTTCCCACCCATTTCGTAACCCAACCTCCCCGATGAAGCTCCTCCCCTTCGATCCCGCTTCCCACCCAGGTTGCAACCCAACCCCCCTGATGACCCCCACCCCCTGACGAAGCTCCTACCCTCCCGTCCCCCTTGCCACCTAGGTCGCAACCCAACCCCCACTCCCTCCCCCCAGACGAAGCTCCTCCCTTCCGTCACAACCTCTCCCTCCCTGGACGAAGCTCATCCCCTCCAGCCCCCAATTCACAACAATCCCCTAAGCCAACCTCCACAATCTCCACAACAAAGCAGCCCCCAACCCCACGCACAATCTTCGTCACCGCCACAATAGCTATCACCGCCTGCAAGCCTGCCTGCAAGAAATTCTCTTCCTTTTCTTTTTTATGTTGATTAATAGTTTGGTTAGATTAAATAATCCATATAGTTGAGTTTTATGAACTATACTAACGGAAGGTTATGGGTGTAAAATAGAGCATTATTGGAGATTATGGGTGTAATTTGTGATTATAGAGGGTTTCTGGGGTAATTATGAAATTATGTAGGGTTATTAGTGTAAATATCCCTATACTTTTGGAAAGAATATGATTGATACCAACTCCCAATGACAAAGAATGAGAAACTTGATGATGAAACCCTAAAGATGATAGTGTAAAATTGATCTATATCTTCATGTTCATCATAGGTCTTCTAATATATAGGATGTACATGTATTAGGAATACCTGTGGGTGATGTGATCATAAACGATTATATAACTATGATGCTTCCATTCTGAGGGAGTGATGAAATATGTCTGGATTTTAGTGATTCATCTCAGTAGAGAAGTAATCTGATCTTGGTCCAAGTGTTGGACATTGATCTGAATGAGATTCAGATGCAATGAGAAGATTAGATTTACGGCCTTGATATAATCAAGCATTTATGAGAGGTCTATGAGATCTAGACTTGAGATGTGATCTCAATATCCAAGTCACTATAGGTGGAATGTACAATCACCCTATCCTTATTTCCAAGTATCTGTGGAGAAAGCACCTTGTTCTTGAAAGAGTTCAAGAATAATTCCATTGTTAAATTATATATAAGCATTGATAAATAGATAATTAAATATGATTTAATTATCATTAATAATGTGAATTTGATTCATATTATTTTATGCATGAGAATGATGAGCCAATATAATTAAATATGATTTAATTATTATGGATAAGAGTAATGTGGATAATATTATCCAAATTATTCATAATATATTATAAATGTGATTTATAATGTATTAGAGAGAGCCTTTTATAATTTATATTTGTTGATTAATCATTGATTTAGATTGGATTCACATTGGATAAATAATTGAAAATGTGAATCATATTTTATTTTGGTTTGTGAATGTGATTTACATTTTTCCAATGGCAAGATTGGAATATTCACAAAATAAGTATGAGTTATTTTGTATAATAATTTACAATAAGTGTTGTTGTAAATATTTAAGATTTCTATGGAATAATGTAATCTCAAGAGATTACATATGAATGCACCCTTCCTTAATGGGAGGGTGGACGACCACCCATTCCCATTAGAAAAGGGTGGACGCCCACTATTCTCTCAGGGAAGGAGGTAATCTCCATTCCATAATCTCCAATGCATGATTTATTTAATTTGGGATTAGTTTATATTGATTTATCAATATGTATATTCAATTTAAATTAAACTAATTGTTGTTATATTTTTACAACAAAATATTGACCATTGAAAGAAGCACAAATCAATCTCATCCATTTATTTTGTAATAGTCTATCGATTGTGATCCATGGACTCCCAAAATCCTATATAAGAAGAGGCACCCCTTTCCCTTCAAGTTACAACTTTTGCAACATCAAGCTCTCTCTTTCTCTCTCTCTCATTCTCAATCCCTCTCTCTCTCTCTCTCTCTTTGAGAGGCAGTATACTCAAACCCTAGAGAGAAGACACCACTGTCATGGCATTGCTATTGTGTTGTCACCTCGACTGCCCTTGGTTCTACATCTTCTTTAGTGTGCTTCGCTCATGAAGAAGACATTTGATCTTGTGTGACAAGATCAGGAGTTCTTTTACTTAGATCAACTACTTGGATTATGAGAAGCATGCGATCATCT
The DNA here is from genome assembly GCA_037367405.1 of Ottelia alismoides. NCBI lineage: Eukaryota > Viridiplantae > Streptophyta > Magnoliopsida > Alismatales > Hydrocharitaceae > Ottelia > Ottelia alismoides. The sequence goes on from JAZKJV010008591.1 coordinate 112,783, forward strand.
CCGTGCTCGCAAACGTCTCCTTTAACAGATCGGATTTGAGACAGGAGGTCTCTTATTTTAGAGACTCGGTCAAAATCATGCCACAAGAGGTATTCCTTTATCTAATATGTAGTTTAGATGAAACGATCCGAGAAGCGTTCTCGGATCATGTGGTTTCATTGTTTAAAATTTTTAAATTCTGCTGCATCGAGCAACTAGTGCGACTAATCGCTCTCGATCGTATATGATGTGATCCTCACGCTTCCATGATGCGCGTAAGGATTCTTCCATATCCTAAAAGTGGTATCAGAGACTTAGGTTGGAGGTTTTGGATACGATTTATAAACTTAGGATAATTTGGGCTCATTAAGGTTTGTGAAAATTTTATTGCATTTTATTCTCACAGCTCCATTTTATGAATTTTTTAGACCCTGTTTGATTTATTCAAACACAAATTTATCACTTTAATTACGTTCCCCATTAAATAAGAAAATCGTAGGATTTGAGTTTACGTGATTTGGAATCTTATTTCTTTATGATCATTTTTGTGAACATGTATCTACCGTTTCGGAGATGACAAATCTTGACGTAATAAAGAGTTAATTATTGCTTTGATATCTTAGAAATGCGTGCAATTCACTTGAATTCTATTGTAAATCAAATTAGCAAACTTTTTACAATTATTTTTCACGATTGGGATTTAAATTGATTGAGATATGATAATTTAAGTAAGTGAGGGTCATTGCTGAAAATTACTTTCCTAATCAAGAACCTTGTGATTGTTATTCAATCAATTAGTGAAATTAAATAGTTTAATTTCCTGAAATAATTATGGATAAATAGTTTAAAAATAATTGATTATAATTATTTCCTTAAATGGCTTTGCCTTAACAAAAATTAGTTAAACATGATCTATATCACAATTGGTTACATGAACTTCTTTCCAACAAACAAAGTTTCTTGAATAGGATTGGGATTGTTTAGCAAATTTCCTTATAATATAAATCAAAATATTTTTGATTATTATTATATAGTATAATTTTGGTTGAAAAACTGATTATCATCTCAAGTACAAAGTGATCAATTGGCATTATCCTAACATGAGACAGATATGATGTCTAGTCGGGGAGCATTGGGATAGCAGTTTGCTCCGTGAGCGGTCTGTCCCACTCCCGTCGGTACTGGCTATGACAACGGGTAGGGAAGAGATAATGCTTGAAGGAATCATGATTTATTTTTCTAATAATTAAAATTATAATAATATGTATTTTTGAGATAATACCATCCTTTCAAATAACAATTAAGTTTGTTGTTTGATTTAATTGGATTAATACTTGATTTAATATGATTGAATTAATTATACCCAATTAAAACATTCTAATATGAATAGATGTGTATTTCCCTTGGAAGAATTAATTACGTCATTGTGATTCATGATAATTAATTAGAATTTGAATATGAGGTGGAGGATCACATAAGTGACATCCATGGTCTCCCGTCAAGGCGATATGTAGGAGACGCCTATCCAAAGTGATAGCTCCTCCATACAAGTGCATTTGGATCATCCTCTTTGCTTCTCGAAAGAGTAAGACCATATATGTAGTGACCCCAATATCAAGTCCTCATATTATTGGATTGATATTAGATTGCGTATAACGAGTGCTATTCCTGTTGACGGTTGGTTCAATTAACAACAGGTGAACATCACCTTAGGGGTGGTGGGCCCGAGTGGTAAAGACCGAATTGGGAAATGCAAATTGGATTTGTAAGGCAGATTGTGTACTCGCTTCTTTTTATCCAAGTTGCAAGTTCTCATATTATTGAGATGTAATAAAGGTAAAGAGGAGATCTCGGTTCTTGCTAGAGATATAGTGGTAAGTATATCTCTTGCTTTGAAAGTGATTAAGGGAATGAACTTTCAAAGTTGAAAAGGCAAGACTAATTTGATTAAAATTTCTTAATAAAAAAATTTAAATTGAATATATAACTATGTATATAATCTAATATGTTGCATTCTTAATTTCAAAAAATGAAGTCCATGAACCCACTTAGCAGGCTCCTAGAGGTCAATCAGTTGACCTGACCAAATTATTCGAATTGGATCCGAAATTTGGATCTTGTCCTATCCTTGAGCGCATCTCTTATGTGTTGTCCAAGGACATCCAGAAGAAATTAAATTCAACGAAAAATATAACGAAGATCATAATTTGGCAAGGTGCTACATTCTGGGTTCGTTGCCCAATGTGCTTAAGAAGCAGCATGTGGAAATGAATACTTGCCAAGATATCAAGCTGAATCTGAGAGAAAAATTTGGTGATGTAAACCGTACACATCGTTATAACATAATGAAAGAATTTATTTGTTGTAAGATGCAGGAGGGGACCTATGTCAGAGAACATGTACTCAAAATATTTGGGTACCTTTCTGAGCTGGAAACCCTAGGAGCTGACATGGATTCAGATATACATGCTGACTTCATTCTGTTGTTGCTCCTTAAGTCTTTCAACAACTTTATGGTCACATATCACATGAGTAAAGTTGATTATACTAACGCTCGACTATTGGTTGCATTAAAGTCTGCTGAAGAGGTGATGAGGAAGGATGACCCCTCTGGTAGTGCAATGGTTGCACAAGTCAAAGGAAAGCGTTGTCAGAAGCAAGGTTCTCGGAAGGGCCCGACCCAAAAGAGAAAGAAGAAGAGTCAAGGTATTGGCATATCTTCCAATGCATCCACTTTGATAACATCAAAGAAACCCGATGTGTTTCACCATTGCAAAAAACCAGGGCACTAGAGGCGTAATTACCCAGAATACCTGAAGTCTGTCGACAAAGGTAAAGCCTCTGCAGGTATGAAATCTACTTTCATCATTGAAAGTAATTTTCTCATTGGATGAGAAGGAAGTTGAGTTATAGATTCTAGTGCTTCTGTTCATGTATGCAATTTGTTGTATTCTATTTCAGGAAACTAAGAGTCTTGATCAAGGGGAGATAGTCATGCATATGAGATCTGATGCAACTGTTGCAGCAGTCACCGTCAGGACCTTCTGACTATCATTATCTAGTGGAAGAGTTATTTTACTTAAAGAGTGTCTTTATGTACCAAAAGTTAGAATGAATCTTATATTTGTATCTAAGCTTGTTAAAAGCGGATATTCATTCATTTTTTATAATAAACTAATCATAAATTGTTATGATAAGCATATTGCAGATGGTGTTTTGACTTCTGGTGGACTCTATGAATTATGCACTGATGAAAATGTCATAAATGTTACTAACACTAATAAAAACCCTAAAAGTTCCAGGGAGGATGGAAATCATTCAAATATGATTTAGTATGAAAGGCTTGGTCATTTATTTGTTGATAGGATTAATAGATTGATAAAGGATGGACCATTAGATTTTTTACAGGTTCAATCTTTGCCTACACATGAAAATTGTATTCGAGGTAAAATGACTAGGATGCTTTTCGTAACAAGGTTATAAGATGTAACGGTATTCTTGACCTAATACATACCGATGTATGTGGTCCTTTCACTACCGCAACTCGAAATGGATAGCGATACTTTTTGATGTTTATTGATGACCATTCACGATATGGGTTTATCTTCCTGATATGTCATAAATATGAAACCTTTAAAAAGTTCGAAGAGTTCAAGGCTTTGGTTGAGAACCAAACCAATAGGAAGATTAAATAGATTTGATATGATCGATGTGGCGAGTACCTCTCAGATGAATTCAAGGAATACCTTATAGAGAATGGAATTGTCTCCAGTCTCACTTCTCCTAGAACCCCCCCCAACTTAATGGTATTGCTGAAAGACACAACAAGACCATCATGGATATGGTTCGTTCAGTGATGAGTAAAACACATTTACCTCTTAGTTTCTGGGGATATGCGGTAGGGACTACAATATATATCCTAAACAAGATTCCTAGCAAGTCTATACTTAAGACTCCTCATGAGCTATGGTATGTAACCAAACTCAGTGTTAAACACTTGAGAGTTTAGGGTTGCTTGGTCCATGTGAAGAACATGGATGCAAGTAAGGTAGAATCTCACACTCGAGAGTGCTACTTCATTAATATGTTAAGGATAGTTTTGGATACCAGCTTTATGACCCTGAGACCCAAAGGGTTTTTATCTCTAAAGATGTGAAATTTCTGGAGGATGACTTCCTTAAAGGTCAAGACAAAAATGAAATAGAGAAACTCATTGACTTCCCTGAGGAATTTGAGCTTCTTGAACCAGAAACTGAAGAGATAAATAAAGATGAAACACCCATAGCTCTTCGAAGGAGTTCGAGGGTAGTTGCACCACCTGAGAGGTATGGATTCCATGTGTCAGGTGAAACTGACAATGACCCTGCTTCATTTGATGAAGCACTTGCAGATCATGACATGGAAAGATGGATGCATGCAATGAAGTCAGAGATTGAATCCATGCATTGGAATGGTGTATGAACCCTAGAGGATCCATCTAAAGGGGTAAAACCCATGGGTGTAAATGGATCTTCAAGAAAAAGATGGGACCTGATGGGAAAGTAGAGACTTTCAAGGCACGATTCGTAGCCAATGTCTACACACAGACAGAGGGCATCGACGACAATGAGAAGTTCTCTCCTGTGGCTATGCTTAAGTCCATCAGGACGCTGCTAGCTATAGCTGCATATCTTGACTATGACACCTGGTAGATGGACGTCAAGACAACTTTTCTCAGATACCTCGAGGAGGATATCTATATGGAGCAGCCCCAGGGCTTCATAACTGAGGAAGGTAAAGTATGCAAGCTAAAGAAATCCATCTATGGGCTCCAGCGAGCTTCTCATAGCTGGAACATCAGATTTGATGAAACCATAAAGAGCTATGATTTTGTGTAGAATCCTGATGAACCTTGTGTCTACAAGAAGCTTAGTGGGAGCACCATTGTGTTCATTGTGATTTACGTAGATGACATCCTTATCATTGAGAATGATACATGGATGATGACCGATGTTAAGATTTAGCTATCCCATACCTTCGAGATGAAAGATCTTCGAGAAGCCTCTTACATCATGGGTCTGAAGCTATTCCGAAATCGAGAAAAGAGGATATTGGGATTATCACAACATGGGTACATTAAGAAAATTATGGAACATTTCCGTATGGAGAGTTCCAAAAAAGGTTTTGTCCCCTTAAGACATGGTATCTACTTGTCGAAAGGGATGTCTCCTCAAACTATTGAGAAAAAGAAATCCATAGCTAGATGTCCCTATGCATCAGTTGTAGGAAGCTTAATGTATGCTATGATGTGTACAAGTTCAGATATCTGCCATGTAGTGGGAGTGGTAAGTCGTTACCAATCCGTCTATGGAGAACAACACTGGAATACAATGAAGAATATTTTCAAGTTCTAAGATGGACGCAAGATTACATCTTGGTTGATGGAGACGGAGATCTCCAAGTCTTGGGATACACAGATTCGGACTTCCGGTCGGATATTGATGATCGAAAGTCAACATCAGGGTTTGTGTTCCTGTTGAACGGTGGCGCTGTGAGCTGGAGAAGCAAGAAGCTGGACACTACAACAGATTCAATGACAAAGGCCGAATACATTACCGCATAGGAGGCTGCAAAGGAGGCGGTGTGGTTGCGCAATTTCATCCTAGAACTTAGCATATTTTTCTCTGATACTCCCGTCTTGCTACTCTACAATAAAACGTGAGCAAATTCCCAAGCGAAGGAACATAGATAGAATCAAAATAGCAAGCACATGGAAAGGAAATACCACATCATTCGGGAGATTCAAAAGTGTGGTAACATCATCATCATCAAGGTGGCATCTGCTGACAACATTACTGATCCTCTTATGAAACATCTGACACAGAAGGTTTTTGACCAACATGTAATGATTATGGGTTTAAGGATTGTACATGAATGGTTCTGAGGATGAGTGGGAGATTGGTAGACATGTGAGCCCGAGGTGAACCATTCCTACAATAAATGTTATTATAATATTTGATTTATCAATAAAAGTTATTAATTTTTTCACTCCATATATGGGATTAAATGAATGAATGCACTATAAGGTCCCTATGTACAATTAGGGTTATGTATCATGGCCATCTTAATGATCATACAACTGTTGATTCAATAATTGAATCATAGAGGTTGGTGCTTGGATAAACATCTAAGGATTTAGATTGAGGACTCATCAACACTGTCAAATGATTGTTAAGAGACGATCTCTAGCATGAGTAGGAGATGGCTATCCTTTCTCATTAAGATGATATCTGACCGACCTCTTGATGTAGGTCCTCAGCATGGGAATAGAGATTCAGAGGTGTCAGATTAGTTAGGTCAAAGAGCTGACTTAACAAGATTGAGATACCCAAGGTCCTATGTCGAATATTGTCACGATATAGGCACACATCCTCTGACCGGAGACAGATGTGTTACTATATGTCTAAGTTTCTACATTTGGCAGACCAATAGATTGATGACCTAACCAAGGTCTTTACATCGGTGAGCTGGTGTGCATCTCAAGGCATATGAGTCATACTCTCTCTCACAGGTATCATACAGGTTCACTTGTAAACCAGAAGACATGAGCTCACTTATGAGGTATTGCGACCGATCAAATTCCATGCATGGTCATCGTGCTTTGGAAGCATGACAAGAATTTGTAGGTATGATATATGTTTCTGGAAAGCATATGATTGATACCAACTCCCAATGACCAAGAATGAGAAACTTGATAATGAAACCCTAAAGATGACAGTGTAAAATTGATCTATATCTTCGGGTTCATCATAGGTTTTCCAGTATGCAGGATGTATAGGTATTAGGAATACCCGAGGCTGATGTGATAAAAAATGATTATATAACCATGGCGCTTCCATTCTGAGGGAGTGATGAAATAGCTTTGGATTTTATTGACTCCTCTTAGTAGAGAAGTAATTTGATCTTGGTCCAAGTGTTGGACATTGCTCTGAATGATATTTAGATGCATCGAGAAGATTAGATTTAAGGCCTTGATTTAATCAAGCATCTATGAGAAGTCCATGAGATCTGGATTTGAGATGTGATCTCAATATCCAGTTCACTATATATGGAACGTACAATCGTCCTATCCTTTTCTCTAAGTATCCGCGAAGAAAACGCATTGTTCTTGAAAGAGTTCAAGAATAATTTCATTGTTGAATTATATCTAAGCATTGAGAAATGGATAATTAAATGTGATTTAATTATCATTAATAATGTTAATTTGAGTTATATTATTTTGATGCATGAAAATGATGATTCAAAATAATTAAATGTGATTTAATTATTATGGATGAGAATAATGTGGATAACATTATCCACATTATTGATAATATATTATAAATGTGATTTATAATGTATTAGAGAGAGAGAGCCTTTTATGATTTATATTTATTGATTAATTATTGATGTAATTTGGATTCACATTAGATAATTAATTGAAAATGTAAATCACATTTTATTTTGGGTTATGAATGTGATTCACATTTTTCCAATGGCAAGATTACAATATTCACAAAATAATTATGAATTATTTTTGTAGAATAATTTACAATAAGCGTTGTTGTAAATCTTGGATATTTCCATGGAATAATGTAATCTCATGAGATTACATGAGATTACACCCTTCCTTAATGGGAGGATGGACAGCCACCCACTCCCATTGGGAAAGGGTGGTTGTCCACTCTTCTCTCATGGAAGGAGGCAATCTCCATTCCATAATCTCCAATGCATGACTGATTTAATTTGGGATTAAATTATATTGATTTATCAATATATATTTAATATTAAACTAATTATTGTTATGTTTTTACAACAAAATCTTGGCCATTGAAAGAAGCACAAATCAATCTCATCCATTGATTTTGTATAGTCCATGGATTGTGATCCACAGACTCCCAAAACCCTATATAAGAATAGGCATCCCTTGCTCTTCATGTTACAAATTTTGCAACATCAAGCTCTCTCTCTCTCTCTCTCATTCTCACGCCCTCTCTCCCTCTCCCTCTCCGTGAGTGGCCATCTAGTCAAACACTACAGAGAAGACGCTGCCGTCGTTGCATCGCTGTTGTGCTGTCACCTCGACTGCCCTTGGTTCTTTGTCTTCTTTGGTGTGATTCGCTCACGAAGAATACATTCTATCTTGTGTGATGAGATGAGGAGTTCTTTTGCTTGGATCAACTACTTAGACTGCAAGAAGGACACCATTCATCTCCACGCTCGCAAGCCTCTCCTCCAACAGATCGGACTTGAGACATGAGGTTTCTTCTTTTAGAGACTCAGTCACAACCATGCTACAAGAGGTATTCCTTTATCTAGTATGTGGTTTAGATGAAAAGATCCGAGAAGCATTCTCGAATCATGTGGTTTCGTCGTTTAAAATTTTTAAATTCCACTGCATCGAGCAACTAGTGCGTCTAGTCGCTCTCGGTCATATATGATGTGATCCTCACGCTTCCTTGATGCGCTTAAGGATTCTTCTATCCTACACTAAGAAGATGTGCCTTTGCGACCTTCTTTTTCCATTAAGTATCGAGTAACGGTGTGATCAATGTAAATTATCACCATAGAACCCAAGAGATATGATCTGAACTTCTCTAACACTGAAATAAAGGTGAGGGTTTTCACCTCGTGCATCACAAAAGTGTGGAGTTCATGCATGCAATCTAGATTGACTAGTCCCACTAGTCATAAGGGACAACATGAGTTAAATTTTTTCGATGAAACCACATGATTTGGGAATCATTCCCATGTCCTTTCATATTGATCACCAAACAAGTATTGAGGTTATCTCTTATTGTGCGATCACAATCCGCGTGTCTTTAAATGAAGAGACATCATGTCTCAAGTCCGATCTGATGGAGTGAGCACTTGTGGGTGCATGGATAATACATGTGCTGCTCGTAATTCGAGTTAATGATTTGAGCATGAAACCTCTTGATTTCATCTAACAAAATCTTTAATCTTCCTCATAAGCACGAGGAATTGAAGAAGGTGGATATCCATAAGCAGTCGATTCGACAACACAATGGCAATACGATGATGGCAAAGCTCTCACAAACCCTAGAGTGGACGACCACTGCGGTTTGAGGGAAGAGAGCTTGGATGTGTATATGAGAGAGAGAGAGAGAGTTTTGCTTCTTCAATTTGTCTGTGTAGAAAAGCCTAGGGTTGGATCTTCTCTTATACAAAAATAGATGGGTAGGGTGCACTCATAATTGAAATCAATGTTCTAGATTTTGTTACAACAATTTGAAATAATAACTAATTAATTTAAATGAAATAAATATATTGAAGAAATTCTCAAATAAAATTTATTCTCAAAAATTAATTTAATGTGGAATAATAAGAAAGGAGGGGAGCCTAAGGAGGATAGTCACCAAGGAGACTCTCTCTCCATGTGGTCGTCCACTCATTAATATAAATAGATCTCCTCATATTTCCTAATTGATGAGATTATCAAATCTTGCCATATTTTCCACATGTTGCAACAACTTTTGTTACTTGAATTTTTAGAAGATAATTCTAAATTATTTTGTGGTAATTATAATCATACCATTGATAACTATGAATAATTTTCATCCATTCAATATTAAATGTAAATCATATTTACATTTAATTGTACAATATGATCAAATTCATATTTAATTCTATAATGTGAATCCAATTCACATTAACTTAATAAATTTGTAAATCATATTTACAAGTAAACTCGATATGATATTGTGAATAAAATTCACAATACAAACATAATTATTATAGATATTGTTGTTCACATTAATCATATCTATAATAATTTAATACAATTTAATTATCTTAGATGCCTCTCTACATGTGTTCAAATTATGTGAATCATATTCACATTATTAATGACAATTAAATCATATTTAATAATCATTTTTCTAATGTTCAGATGTTATCAACAATGGAATTATTTTTGAACTCTTTCAAAAACAATGTACATTCTCTGTGGATACTTGGAGATAAGGACATGTAAATTGTATATTCCATGTATACTGACTTGGATACTGAGATCTAATATCATATCCAGATCTAGAAGGTTGCTCAAAGATGTTTAATCAAGTCAAACAAAATATCTAATCTTCTCTTTGCATCTGAATCATATTCAAATCAATGTTCAACATTTAGATGAAGATTGGATAATCAATTTGCTGAGTGGAGTCGCTAAAATCCCAACCTGTTTCATCACTCCCTCAGAATGGAAGCGCTACATTTATACAATCGATTAATATTACATCACCCTCGAGTATTCTTAATACCCGTACATCATGCATACAAGAAGACCTAGAATAAACCCAAAGTTCTGATCACATTTGAACTGTCATCCTCATAGTTTTATCATTGAGTTTCTCATCTAATCATTGGGAGTTGGTATCAATCATATGATTTCCAAAAGTATATATCATACCTACAAATCATGTCATGCTTCCAAAGCAAGACGACTATCGATGGAATTTGTTTGGGCCCAATGATTTATGAGTAAGATCATGGCTTCCGATTTAATTGTGAACCTCTATGATCACTTTAAGAGATCGTATTACTCATATTCCCTCTATGCATACTAGCTCGTCAATGAATAGACCTTGATTAGGTCATCAATTTGTTGTTATTCCTAATGTATATATTCAAACATATAGTAACGCATTTGTCTCCAGTCAGAGGATGCATGCATGTTTCGTGACAGCATACGATATAGATCTTGGTTGTCCCGATCTCATTAAGTCAACTATTTGACCGAGGTTATCCAACACCTCCAAATCTTTATTCCTATGCAGAGGACTTACATCAAGAGGTCGGTCAAATATCAGCCTTTGGAGTAAGGATTGTCATCTCCTTCTCAGGATGGAGATCCTTTCTCAATAATCATTTTATAGTACTAAATTACTCTTGAATCTAACTCTTCAGATATCATCCAAGCACCAGCCTCTATGATTCAACCATTGAATCAATAGTTGTATGCTTATCAATGTGGCCATGGTACATAACCCTAATTGTACTAAGGGACCTTATAAGTGCATTCATTCATTAATCTTAGAAAGAGAGTAAAAAATCAATAACTTTTATTGATATATAAAAATGATTACAATAGCATTAATTGTAGAAATGTTTCGCCCTAGGCTCACTTATCCGACACAAAGTACTACAAATATTTCTTTTTCAGTCATTGTATAATTTTTCTGTGCAGGATCTAATATTTTACTCTTGTAGTGTACTGTAAATGCAATCCCATCTCATCTCTATCCTATCATAACTCCTATAGGGAAAAATATAATACATCAGTCATGATCTCCAAGGGAAGAGACCAATCATGAGCTTGTAGAACATGAGAATCTATAATATTCCTTTTTAAGAGCTAGAAAGGCTCTAGAAACCTATGATCTACAATAAACTGTGTCTTTTCCTAAGAGATCAATCAATGGCCAGGAAATCTTTGAAAAGTAATTCTCCTAAAAAAATCCAACATGCCCTAAGAAAGAACATAATGACTTCACGTTGGTTGGTAGATCAAGCTTCTTGATCACATCAACCTTATCATGGTCAACCTTTATTCCATTTTTGAAGATGACATGGCCAACACGATTCATCATGTAGCATTAAATGACTCTTTTCCCAAGAAAGCACCATATTAACCTCCTTACATCCTTTAAGCATCAGTCCAAATGTTCAAGAAAAGTATAAAAAAGAATTCTCATGGATTGAGAAATCACCCATAAATACCTCAAGAAAATCTCTCACCATCTCTACGAACATAACAATCACGCATTGCTAAAAAGTACTAGGGGTATTTCATAGCCCCAAAGGCATATGTTTGAATTCATATGTGCCGAATGGACATGTACATGTGGTATGTTCTTGATTCTCATGAGATATAGCTACTTAATTGTAGCATGAGTAGCTGTCAAGAAACAAAAGAACTCTTTCCCTACTAATCTCTCTAAAATCCGATCGATAAAGAACAAAGGAAAGTGGTCTTTCTTGTTTTCGATATTCATGTGTTTGTAATCAACATAGATACACCATGACATGGGTACTCGTGTCACAATCTATTCCCTCTCCTTATTAGTTGCCATCAGAATTATTGACATTTTTGGGACCGCATGTAAAGGGGCCACCCATTTGCAGTCTGAGATGGGACAAATGAAACTTGCTCCACACCACTTCTCAATTTCTTTCTTAACCACTTACCTTAGATTTGGATTCAATATCCTTTGATTTCATGAGAAGTTCTAGTGCTATCCCCAAGATAAATGTAATGTGAATAGAGAGCAAGGTTAAACCGAACAAGATTCAGTACTCTCCATCCTATTGCATTGCGGTTCTTTTCTAAGGCTTTAAGTAACTTAGACTCATGTTCTGTAGTCAACTTAGCGCTAATAATGATTGGATATATGTTTTATGGTCATGCAACAAAGGCATACTTAAGTATCGGAGGTAATGCCTTTACATCCAGAAATGATGTATCATCTAGCAAATTAGGATTCATCATATTTGAATCTGGTTCAGTACTGTAAGAAGGTGGATCTGGTTGTGTTATGCTGGCCAGCAATTGTGTTGCGTCTTGAGTCAGATCGCCAAAAATCCTTGGTAAGTCGGATAAATCCCCGTCTGACTCAACATCCTCAACCTTTGATTATTCCATAAGAGAAGGAACTGACAAGTCAATAGAGACTTTTGTGTCACCAAATGAGTAAGGGCATGCCTCTATCAAGAAAATAAGCAAAACTTGGCCAATTTCTTTGTGTACACTATCCTCTCAAATGAGAGGGTATCACTGAGTACTGATGGGGTTTGTTTTCATGGCCCAACTATGCCAATTACTCTGCATTCTACCTCAGAAGAAGAATACTTTGTGCTAGAATCTGAGTCATATCGTTGCAAACTTATTTGCTGCAACTCTAGTTCCACCTCTCCTCTTGGAGCGTGGAACTTCATCATCCCAATCTGGTAGTCAAATGAAGTACCATTAATCCTAAGAAAAGACCACCCTAAAATGATATGTCACTCTCTTCAATGATTAGAGATTTCCACATTAAGGATTGTAAAGTCCACCATATATTATTATCCCTCAATCGAGATTATATCGTTCCTAACCACTCCCTTAGCCCTCTTAGTAGATTTATTTGCAAACTGAAATAAAGACCTTGAATTTCTAAGAGACCCTACGTTCAGTCTATTGTGCAAGGATAGGGATAAGAGGTTAATGGAAGAACCGTTATCTAGGAGAGTGCATCCAAACACAATGCCATCGATATGACTCACCACATACTGTGCACCTATGTCTCTCTTCTTTCCTGGTATTTGCCGGTTCTTGATACAATAAGTTATGGTAACTATCAAGACGTATGCCTTTACGTAATTGCTAGGTTTCTTCCTGCTAGATCTCATCTTAAGGTATTTTTGAAAGACAAGATTAGTAATCACATACTTGTCAAATGGCACCTTAACAATGATATTCTCATTACAAAATCGTGCCATATTAGGGTCATCCTTTTGAATCTTTTTTAGGAGTTTCTTCTTACCGTAAAAGCATGGGGGAATGAGATTGAATCATGAGAAGAAGCTGAAGAATTAGAATCATAAGTAGAATCATGCATGTTTTTATTACTATAATATGAGTTACTTCGAACAAACTGAATCTTTTATACACTTGGAATTCGAATACTATTGTCTACTACAAGATGGGGATTGTCTACTATTGGTACATCCTTATCAATCGAAGGCGCTAGATCCTCCATAGACTCTAAATCTGCATATCTTGAGTGTTGTGTCTTGATGCTAGTATTCCTCTCTCTTCTTGGTGATCTCCTTCTCTTTTGCTGGTGAAGGGATTATTATTGCGTCTGATGATGCTCTTCCTCCTCATTCTAGGATCTCCTCAAGTAGAGCCTCATAGACATCCTCCTCCATTTCCTGTGCTCGGTTAGGTATGACCATGATCCTTCCGCTCCTGAGTGACACGTGGTTAATAATATGAAATAAAAGGATATCATGTTTAGTACTAAGTAAATTTGAGTAGTATACCTGATCATGGTACTTCTGTAGATGACTCTTGTTTAGCCTATTAGGATTAGCCTAAATCTGTGCAGAGAATGAAAGAAAGTAGTGCAGATATTTCATCTTACCATTTGGATATACGATTGAGACCAACCCTCATATCTTGAATCTCATTCCTATGCAAATGGATCTCATTAAGCATCTGTTGCTGGAAGTCTTTAAGAGCTGATGAAGAAGAAGACTGATGACCAAGGTTCTGCTTAGGTTGACCATGCATAAAAATGTATGTGAGTACTGGCCTCGCTGGTACTGATATTGCTGTTATAGGGTACTATAAAAGGTGGGCTCTGCTGGAACAATTAGTAAGAATGCTAATACATCCGTTGTTGCTACAATTGTGGTTGGGAGTCATAAGGTATAGAGCGTGGCTATGATGAGAGAGGTGTAAGGGTGAAGCTGGTGTTATTGAAAGTAGGGGGGCACCCGAACTGCTGACTATCCCCCATTCCTTCATGTCTGTTGGAAGGGTAATGTGTGTGCATGATAAATAACCATTCATCTACCTTTACTATTCCATTTTGTCTTTAAATCCTTAGTAAAACACATGTAAATATCACTAACTTGTACAAAATTAGCATGCATTATTCATTAGTAGTTAATACAAAATTACTTATATTTAAATCCAAAATAAAAGAATAAACAAAAGAAAATAAAGTATAAAAATGAATGAATGATCCTAAACATCGAGAACAAGTCAATATCGACTTGGTTGACAAGGAATAAAGTAGGGGGAGATAAAAGCCAAAAAATGCATGGAAATCCAATTTTATCATGAAAATAGCCATTTTCTCTATTTTTTCCCTTATTTTACACACTCTAAATAACAAAATATTCAACATGAAACTTGTACATAATAATATAAAGATAATTACAAAAATAATATATCTTAAAAATAATGCTTAATACAACTAGGACACAGATGAAAAAGCTGCACAAACTTCATAGATCAAATATCTTCTCCATATAAACTCAAATTGAACCAAACTCACCTCTGTTGTATTACAAATTAAATTATCTATTTAGTAAAGAGGTTTCATTAAAAATAGAGTTAAGATACAAAAGCCGCCTTTCTAGGGTACCATTAAATTATACTGTGTATTTGTATACAATATTTATATAGTTTATTCTTTGTATTTTTACTCTCCTTATAATTTTAAAGAATTGTATATATTATTTGAAACTTATTAAAAATATAAAAACAAAATAAAACCATTAAAATACATTAAAATAAACAACACATTAAAATATATATATGTATGTATGTATACTATACCTACAATGTACATATATATTTATTTATGTATGTAAATAAAATCATAAAATAAAACAAAAATACATAAATATGTATTTATTTCTATTATAAATATATAAAATATGTAAATATGATAATGAGTATAAAAATACAAAATTAAACTAGAATTGACTGAACACAAATATATACTCCTATGTATATATATGTAAAAATTAACATCCTATAAATAAGGTTACAAAATAATAATAATAATAATAATAAAGTAGTTTAAAAATAGGAAACATTTTCATGTTTTGCACTTTAATTAATAAAATCATTGTCTAATTATTATTTAAATAATCAGGTTTTTATTTTCTATTTTGTCTCATCTGGTCCTACGTAGACTAATGAGAACCTAAGGAAAGTTGACCCGCGAGTCAACTATCTTTCCCTCGTCTCTGACCCCTGTCAGAACTCACGAGAGCCTTTCTTCTCCCATTTTCTACTCTTCCTCCATGCCTCCTTCCACATTGAGCACCTCACCTTCCTGTCCTTCCTCAACCCTCTTTCATGCCCACTCCATAGCCTCCACCTACCACTTCTCCTCCATACGCCATCCTTATCACAAGATCACCATGTCCACTGTCTATAAATATAACCTTATTCCCCTGTTTTTGAGTTTGATTCTCTTTCATCCCATGTAATCCCAATCCCTTGAATGTTTGAATCTCCTGGTGACAACAGGAAATCACACGGTGTCGGCGAGGAGAAAGGTGGCCGGAAAGAGCTGATCCACCACCGCTGAGTTCCATCTCCGACGAGGGTTCCCTACTCCTTAGTTTTGATCAAGTGGGAGCTGCTAGGTTATTATTTCAATTTTCATTTCTAGTTTAGCCTTACCTTTAATTTTCATGTCATTTCTTTTGATTTAGCGTATTTTAGCGAAATCGTAGTTCATCAGAGCTAGTGCTCCGATCACTATTCTCAGATGTGATAGTGACGATCCAGAATTGCGCAGCGTTAAAGATATATATTTATTTATTGTACGTAAAATTAATGTGTGTGTTGTCGTTCGTTGTAGGCGGCAATCAGAATCGGTCAAGAAAATAACCACACAAAATAGTTGTCAATTTTAATGAATGCGATTTTATGTTTATTTTACTTAGGAAAGTCCCAAGGTCGAACACATGGAGGCAAAGGAACAACCTAGAGTTATGTCTATCAAAATTAGTATGCGATTTTCGAGACGGTCTTTTTTTGGAATTTTTAATGCAATAAAGAACGCAAAATGCAATTTCAGCCAATTTTAGGGACTAAAATGTAAAAGTCGATCAAACGATGCCCGAAAAATACGAAGCTTTGCCGAGATGATAATTATGACAAAATGAATGCACTCTATGTTTTTTGGAATTTTTGGATGCAATATGAATTTTTATGAATTTTTAAATGCAAATAAAATGAATTTCAATATTTAATTATAATAAATATTAAACCTAATTAATTTCAAGGAACAAAATTATCTAAGATCTATAACTTGGTGATTGATCTCAGAAAAATCCTAAACTTTGAAAATACTAGTTTCAATTCCTGTTAAAAATCAAACATTGAAATATGCAAAGTGATTTCTACAGGGAAATCTATGCATCAAATGCAATTCTTTTTAAGCACAATGTCAAGCACAATTAAGTCTACAATATTTGATTTTTCGAGAATTTTTAGAGCCCCGGTTAATGAAATAAAATTTTCAGAGCATGAAATGTACAAAATACACAATTAACCACAAAACAATTAATTATTAATTAACCAATGATCACAAAAATATCCACGATATGTCAAGATGTAGAGAATTAAAGGACAAACATCTTGCTATTTTTTGAATAATAAAATAAAGTCATGTAGAGGTCTAAAGTGAAGGAGAAAGACATGGGTACAGATGCAATATAAATACAATAAATAAAAAAAGTAGGGGGACCTATTTTTAATTACCGATAAAGAGAGGGAGCTTTCTGCAAATTTTCCAAGGGGTCACATGCTATGCACGCAACCCTTGGAAGTCTAGACTGGAGTGCGATTTGGAGGAAGGCCAGGGGGCTCTCTGTAATTAACCTAGCGGCTCACGTGCGTAGCACGTGACCCTTGGTGACGTGAGCAGACGTGCGGGGGTCTCGGGGCTGGAGCCCAGCCCGACGGTTGGGAGGAGGCTGGTGGTCCTTGGCGGAGCAGTGTGATTCCAGTGGTCGGTGGATGAACGACGGAAGGGGCTGTGAGGTGTTGCCCAGCCCAGGTGGTGGAAGACCGAACTCTGGTTGCTGCTGCGACGTCTGGAGAGAGCGGTGGGGCCTCTGGTGAAGTCGGTGGTTGGCGAGAGCGGGGCGTGGCCGGTGAAGTAGTCGACGACGGTCGGAGGCGAGCGAAGTGGTCGAAGTCGTCGTTGCAGTCGGAGACGATGGCCATTGGTAGTCGTAGCAGAGTAGTCGGTGGAGATGATGGCGCTTTGGCTCGACGAAGATCGGAGCTGGGCAGTATGCGGTGGAGGGGCGCGGCTGCAACGAGGGCCGGGAAGCCCTCGGATCTCGCCGCAGGCTCGAGGGAGTTGCCAGGAGCTGTCACCTCCGACGAGAGGGCCCTCTTGCTTTGGTAAATCGGCGGATGAGTTCCCAGGAGGGCGGCGAAGGGTCTTAAATAGGCTGAAGTAGCTCGCTGGGAAGGAAGGTTAGTAGGGGGTGATTTGAGTGGATTTGGATGGCATCACAAATTTGATTGGGAATCATCGGCGATGAGATTTGGGATCACCGGAGATACGCGGATTGCTTGATGGAGATGCAGATCGGAGAAGATGCACGACCTGAGATGGGGCGGATTCGCAGCGGAAATCATGGAGCGGGGCGACGCTCGATTGGGAAGGGGGCCTGGTGCGGGCGGAAGATGAAGCTCCTCGGCCGTCCGATCGGCCGAGATCGGGCGGCCAGGAGATCGCCACATGGCGGCAGGAGATGGGAAAGGGCGGGGCACGTGCGGAGCACGTGCCTGGGAGGCACGTTCGATGCACGTGCGGTGGCTTTTTAATTTATTTTATTTATAAAAATGAACTAATAAATAAGCCAAAAATGGCTGACACGTGGTGTCCCCAGGGGCTGCCACGTGTCAGCACCACAAAATTTGAAAAATAAAGATTTTGTAAAATGCAAAATAAATAGCAAACGACCTCGGATCGAAAAAATTTCTTCACAAATATTATTCATCTCGATGAGATCTACAACTTCATGAAGAAATCAAAACCAAAATCGATCAAATGCACAATGTGATTTTTTGGGGTATCCTATGTACCTAGAATACCTTAATTTTTGGGTTTTGTAATTTTTATATCATTTTTAAACCAGATAAAAATCCAAAAAAATATGATAAATTCAATGATAAATATTTACAAGGTAATATATTTTTTTGGATTTTTTGTAAATTAAGAAAAAGAAGAAATAAAATAAAAGATGAGAAAGACCAATTTTGTACAGTCGGTTAGTGAAGACTCGGACCCACATTGTTTCTTTGATTTCAAGCTCAATTTGGATTTGGATTTTTGCAGATTTTAATAGAACTTTTATCAAAGAATACAAACTAAAAAGAAACATACTAAAATAGGTTAAATGTGTACATAAAATAATAAGTCAAAAACCGCTAAAATACAAAATGTACAAAAGAGGCCCAAAACCCAACTTTCACATATGAGCTCCGAATCACTTGAACTTGGTCTTATTTTGAAGGTAATTGAATGTACATTAGTTCAAAGGTGAGTAGGATTAATATGGACACTGGATGAGGAAAATATGAGGTTTTTAGTCCGCAAATCCTGAAATAGGATTTGGGTTTTTGGTCCACTTATTTGGGTTAGTGATTTTTTTGTATTTTTCATTTATTCTTGTGAGTGATATGAACATATTGGAGGTGGTTTTGGGTTATTCACAGTTAGCATGAATGAGTTAAAAATTAGGGAAGTTAGATTATTTACAGGTAATTTTTGGCTTGGATTTTTGGCTTCTTATTTTGTGCATAAATAATGGATAAAATGCAATTCTTATGAAAACTTGCAAGAATGCTAATATGTAGAATAGATGCTGAATGCTGTTGATTTTGACGGATTTGAGCTTAATTAATGAGCTTTAGAGTGATGAATCTGAGATTCATCATCCCCCTATACTTAAACCATGCTCGTCCCTGAGCATCAAAAAGAAAGGCCATGAGGTGAAATGAGACTGGGTTCCATACCAAGACCATGAGCTGAAGGTAAAAGTGAAACTAAACTCGACCTTTGGATTATTAATGTGGCGGAACTTCTGTGAGACTTAAAATTTTAAAATCAACAGCCTTCAAGTTCTACACATCATTGTATCAGTTTCGGCTCAGAAGTCATCTTAGATCAATCCTGTTCCCAAAGTATACCCTATGAACATTGAACAATCAACTCGTGTGTGAAAGGTTTTAGATATTCCCATCCAGAATGCCGGACTACCATGCTCTCCTCTCCAGTAACTCGTCCTCGGGGAGTCAAGTATTTCCTTGTAAGGTCTGTCGCGCTGTGTTCACAATCGAATTGGGGGAGAAGTTAGAAGAAGGAGAAAAGAACTGGAGGGTGGCCAGTGTAGTCACCCCTCCTTGTGAAGCTGACCAGTGTAGCTGAGTCTCCACCAAGATCTGCAGGTTTTCTTGAAGCTTGGACCTTTTTGGTCAGACATTTATTTGGTAGAATGCTTCTTTGTATTTGGAATTTTTGGTGGTTCTGCTTGGATCTTGTTGTGCCTCTACGGATATAGAATCTTTTTATTCCGTACATTTTTTGAGGTCTTAGAAAAATTTGTGCCCAGCTGTCCATCCCTTTTCCGAAGCTTTATTTCAAGCCGTACTTCGGTCTTTAGATTTCCACGCTTACAGAAAAGAAACTCACACAGTCTTCCAACATCCTGTCGAGTTGAGCTAAGTGCATAGTGCGAGAGTACAAATTAATTTCCTATTCCAGAGTTGTACCCAGAATGAAGAGACCAGGTTAGACACTAAGAGTCAAACGCTGCACATTGTCATGTGGAACTCAAAGAATTAAGTCAAAGACCTGAAGCTTCTAAAATCCTATTTATAGGTGAAGTTCCTATGAAAATTAGGTAGATTAAGTCAATTCCAGACCACTCTCGATTTCTGCTCATAACTTGGTTCAGAACCCAATGACTTTTTACAGATGCAAATGAATGCGATGCTGGATGACGTGCAGGTGTGTGAAATGCAGACACATTTTTTTATTTTTTTATTTTTTTTTAAATTTTATGCAAGGGATTTTTTTGTTTTTGTTTTGTTTTTTTTGTTTTTTAATACAAAAATGAATAAGAAGCCATTTTTTCAAAAATTTTGGGCACAATCAGTGTTAGTAGCAAAACGTTTTTTCTTTTTGTCTTTTTTTGTTTTTTTTTATTTTTTTGTTTTTGTTTTTGTTTTTTTAAAAGATTACCCACCCTGTAAATAGATATAGACTTATGCACAAGTACGAGATATGGATAAAATATATACAAAGTATATATACATATCCCTCTATACTTAGCGAGTGCTGTGTCCTCAGAGCACAAGAAGCGTAAAGAAGACATAGCTTGGGCTAAGCGTAAGAGAGTGAAAAAGGAAAAGAGAAAAAAGGAAAGAGATGCATCGGTTCGCCCCCTATACTTAGGCTGTGAACATGTTGAGTATAGAAGAAGGGCGGAAAAGGAAAAAATGAAGCGATCGGGATATGTGAATGAGGGGAGTATATATAGGTAGGCGTCGGATACCACCTATACTTAGGCTCTGGTTAGCCTAAGTGTAGAAGAAGGGTGGAAATGGAGCGATCGTGAGAAGGAGTGTGATGGGGGAAAATGGTATGTACAGATGGCATCGGTCTCCCCCTATACTTAGGCCTTAGCCTATGTAGAGGAAGAAGCTATACAAGGAGATTGATGTGGTCGGGAGGGAGGGTGGGACTGATCTGATGAATCTTCAATGTCCTCGCTCTGCGTGAAGTAGATGACCTCAACTTGAACTGTCTGCTCTTTGGGTGATTCAATATATGGCTTCAGCAATTGTCCATTTACTAAGAAAGGTTGTGCATCATCTTTGAGTTCGACAATATCCACGCTTCCATTGGTATGCACATTGACGACAATGTAGGGACCCATCCATTTTGATTTTAGTTTCCCATGAAAAATCTTCAACCGAGCATTAAACAACCATACTTTCTTCCCAGGGACAAATGTTTTATCTCGAATGTGTCTATCATGCCATCTCTTGACCTTGTCTTTATAGATTACACTGTTGTCGTATGCTCGGTTTTGGATTTCAGTAAGCTCATTCAGATTTAAGTCTCAGCATAATTTCCAAAGGTGAAAACTACAATTCAACTTTTTGATCGCCCATTCTGATTTGTGAATCAATTCTGCAGGTAGATGGCATGGCTTGCCATAGATCATTCTAAAAGGTGAAGTACCGAGTGGAGTCTTATAGGATGTCCTATAGGCCCACAAAACCTGGTCCAACAGTTTCAACCAGTTCTTCCTATCTGGACGAACCAACTTCTGAAGAATACCCTTCACCTCTTTATTAGAAACCTCTGCCATGCCATTAGATTGTGGATGATATGGGTTGGCTATTCTATGCTCAATTTTATACTCCTTAGCCAAAGATCTCATCTCCTTGTTCACAAAGTGGCTACCTCCATCAGAAATCAAAACTTTTATTATCCCGAACCTTGTAATGATATTATCCTTGATAAACTTACAAATGACTTTGCTATCTGCGGTTCGGGTTGGCATAACCTCTACCCATCTTGATAAATAATCAACCGCTAACAAGATGTACTCAAATACATTGATATTGGGAAAGGGACCTATAAAATGAATCCCCCATGCATCGAAAATATCACAGAAAATCATTGGTTGCATGGGCATTTCATCTCTATAACCAACTATCCCTCTTATCCTTTAGCAAATCGGGTATGACCGTACAAATTCATTAGCATCTCTAAATAAGGTTTGCCAGTAAAATCTACATTGGAGTATCTTGTGCACGGTTCTCTTTCCTGAATGGTGTCCTCTAGCCTCGAGAGAATGACAATGTGTGAGGACACTCTGGTATTCCTTCTGACAAATACATCTTCGCCAGACACAATCCGGTCCTTCATAGAAAAGGAAAGGATCGTCTCAATGGTATTTTCTCGAATTCGACTTCAATCAGTCAATCATTCTCTTGGTCCAACTAAAGGGAACCCTCTTGGAGACAAGATAGTTCATGATGTTGGAATACCATGGGGTTGAATCAATAATGCAAACTGATTCGTCTGGAAAAGTCTTCTTAATTGGTCCAGTGTCAGGATAATCATTTTGCTCAATTTGGGATATGTGATCGGCAACAACATTCTTTATTCCAGGTTTATCCTTGATCTCCAAATTAAATTCCTAGATTAACAAGATCCATCTTAAGAGTCGTGCCTTGGCATCCTTCTTATCCATAAGATATCTAATTTCAGTGTGATCCGTGAAAATTGTCACCTTGGAGCCCAATATGTATGATCTGATTTTTTCAAGGGCCCAATCAACCGCGAGCATTTCCTTTTCAGTCATCATATAATTTCTCTGTGCATGATCTAATACTTTGCTTGTGTATTGAATCGCATAAGGAATTCCATCTCTTCTTTGTCCAAGCACAGCTCCGACAGCAAAATCCGATGCATCAGTCATGATCTCAAAGGGAAGAGACCGTTCGGGAGCTTGTAATATCGACGATTCACATATTTTCTTCTTCAGGAGCTCGAAGGCCTCTAGACATTTCTGATTCACAATAAACTCATTGTCTTTTCCTAAGAGCCCAGTCAGTGGTCGGGCGATCTTTGAAAAATCTGGGATGAACCTTTGATAAAATCCAACATGCCCTAAGAATGATCTCACTAACTTGACGTTGGTTGGTGGCTCAAGTTTTTTTGATCACATCCACCATGTCAGGGACGACCTCCATTCCCTTTTTGGAGATGACGTGCCCCAACGTGATACCCTCAATCATAATTAAGTGACTTTTCTCCCAGGAGAGTACCAAATTAACCTCCCTGCATCTTTGTAGGACTCGTTCCAAGTACGCTAAACATGTATCAAATGAATCACCATGAACCAAGAAGTCATCCATGAAGACTTCCTGGAAATCATCAACCATTTCGGCAAATACGACAATCATGCACCGCTGAAATGTTCCTGAGTCATTACAAAGCCCAAATGGCATGCGCTTGAATACGTAGGTACCGAAGGGACATGTGAATGTGGTCTTTTCCTGATCCTCGGGAGTGATAGCTACTTGATTGTAGCCAGAGTACCCATCAAGAAAACAGAAGAATGCTTTCCCTGCAAGTCTCTCCAAGATTTGATCAATAAACGATAGTGGAAAGTAATCTTTCTTGGTCGCAACATTCAGGCGCCTGTAATCGACATAGACGCATCATGATGTGGGCACTTGGGTCGCGATCTCCATCCCTTCCTCGTTGGTGACCATCTGGATTCCCAACTTCTTCGGGACGATATGAAGGGGGGCACCCACTTGGAGTCAGAAATGGGGTATATAAATCATGCTTTGCAGCATTTCTCTATCTCTTTCTTAACTACTTCCCAATAATTGGGGTTTAATCTTCTCTGAAATTCTCGGGAAGGCCTTGCATTATCCTCAACATAAATTTGGTGCAAGTAGACAGCGGGGTTGATTCCTACGAGATCCGACACAGTCCAACTGATGGATTTTTGATTTCGCTCAAGGACTTCGAGTAATCTAGATTCTTGGTCCATGGTTAATGATGAGCTAATGATCACATGGAATTTCTCTTTGGGTCCATTTAGAAATGCATACTTCAGCGTGGAAGGCAGTGGTTTCAGCTCTGGCAAATCTGAATCATCAATTAAATCTGGCTGAACGATCTTTGCATCTGACTCGGTGTCGGTTGGCGGTGAATCACTCTGTGATGTGCTAGCTACCAATTCCGAAGAAAGGTGAGTCGGATCGCTAAAGTAGTGCGGTAATTCAGCCAAAGCTGCGTTCGACTCGTCATCTATATTTCTTGATTGTCCCGAAGAAGATAAGATCGACAAATCCGAAAGGATTTCTGTGTCATCAAGGTTATAAGCATCTGGGTGTCTAGATATATTTGGCAACATCTCACAAACTGCATTGTGCATTATTTCTTCTTCTGATGTGGTACTTTCAATCTGAATATCCGGCAATTGGTCCCACGGTCCAATAGTGCTGATAAGATTGCATTCAGATGTTTCAGCATATTTAGTGGTGGATTCAAAGTCTGGTCTTTTCCACTTTGTTTGTTGCATCTCCAAGTCTACTTCTCTGTCTGGAGAGCGGAATTTCATCATTCTAATACCGTAATCGAATACAGCTTTAGCGGTTCTTAAGAATGGTCTTCCAAGAATGATTTGGGATTCTTTCCAATGGTTCGGAGTCTCCATATCAAGGACAGTGAAGTCCACTTTGTATTCTGTACCCTCGATCATGATTATTACATTTTTCACTTCTCTCTTAGGTCTTTTGGTGGATTTATCAGTAAATTGGAGTAAAGATAATGATTTCTTTAGAGGACCTAACTCCAATCTGTAATATAAGGCTAAGGATAGAAGATTGATGAAAGAACCATTGTCGAGAAGTGTGCGTGCAAAAGCAATGCTGCAAATGCGACTCTCCACATAATGAGCACCCAGATCCCTTTTCTTTCTTGGTAAATGCTGATTTTTGACACATTTGATAGTGGCAACTGTCAAGATATGAGTCTCCACAAATTGACTTGGTTTCTTTGTACGAGTCCTGGTGGGAGTGCATTTCATCTTCAAGTACTTCTGAAATGCTGCATTACTGGCTACATACTGATCGAAGGGGACTTTGACTGTGATATTTTGCTGGCAGAATCGTTCCATTTCTAGGTCTTCTAGAATGTTTTTCTTTTGTTTTCCTTTCTTAAGAGTATGGGGGAAAGGAATGGAAGCATTTGAGACATGAGATAGAGAGCCTAAATCATAAATAAGAGCATCTTTATTAGAATGGCAGTTCTTATTACAATCATAAGTTTTCTGATAATAATCAAAATCATGTTGCTGAAATGGTGACAAAGATATTTTTGCATCAACTAGAGGTTCAAGGTCCTCTGTAGACTCCATAGATGCTTTTCCTTTATCTCGTGCTGGGATCTTCATGTGTCCTTCTTCTTCATCCTCAGAAGCATCCTCCGGTTGATCTTCTGAGTCTTCATGGTCCGATTCCCATGCCCGGTCAGGTATGACCACGATCCTTCCGCTCCTGAGTGACATGGCATTGCTATTGTCAAACAAAAGGATCTCATGTTCAGATGTAGAAAAATTTGAATAGTATACCTGGCCATTGTGTTGAGACGATTGAGATTTGTTTAATCTATTGGGGTTAGCTTGAACTTGGGCGGGAATGGTTGTGGCTGGGGCTGTTTGTTCATCCTTCCAATGAGACGAGCGATTAACATCAACCCGTAGATCGTGCAACTCATTTTGAAAGTTGCGAATTTCTTCAAGCATCTGTCTTTGTATATCTACCGGTTCTTCTGAAGGGTTGGATGATTGAGCTGATTGTTTTGGAGCTTGATATTGCTGACGGTATTGCTGAGTCTGGTTTTGACGGTTATATGACTGCTTCTGCTGCTTCGGATGCTGATATGATGCAATGTTCTGAGTGTGCTGTGTAGCTGGTGGAAATACGGTATATAGGAAGTGAGCGGATGTTGATAAGGCTGACGATCCCCCATATTACCCTATCGGGTAGTGTCCTGTGTGTACCAAATGCCGTTTACTTCGAATGTCAGTGGCGGGGCTTCTTCAACAGTTTCAGCTGGTGGAGGTGATTGCTGGGAAGGTTGGGCATATGCTTGATCCTGAACCCATGGTTGATGTTGTCCTGATCCTGGCTGCTCCTGGACATGATGTACACGATAGATTGGCATCGTAGGTGCAGTAGGCATCCCCATCTTGGATTCCTTCTCAGTGAGCTCCTCCATTTGCTTCGGGAATTGGGAAATCCTGTTGTCAATGTCGTTCATCCTCTTATGAATTTGATCCACAACTGTCAATTTATCAGCTATAATGTTCATGTTCAGAATCAAATACTCTGCTATCTCTACAACAGTCTACTTTCTGCCTTTGGCTTGAGAGATGTTCATGGAATCAGTGTATGCTCTACTGGCTATCTGTGAGCGGCTTGTCTCCGCCATCTGCTCCAACACTTTCCAGACGGTCTCAGCCCCTCGCGATGTGTAGTTGCCTCCGCAGGCAGCGCTGACTAACCCTTGAGTCTCGTAGTTGAGTCCAGAGTAGAGTGACTAGACTAAGATGTTATTATCTAGGTCATGGCAGGGACACTTCTGTAGTAGATCTTTAAATCTATCCCAAGCATCACATAGTGGTTCATGAGGTAGCTGAGAGAAACTGGTGATGCGGGTCCTCATTTGGTTGGTTCGACTCAAAGGGTAGAATTTCTTCAAAAACAAATTTTTGAACCTCTCATAAGTGGTCATAGTCACTCCTAAGTTCTTCACCCAGTAATATGCCTTTCCCTTCAAGGCAAAAGGAAGTGTAGTGAGACGAATGTAGTCCTGGTTGACTTGTGGGTGCCTCAGATTAGAACATATCATCTCCAAATATCGCAAGAATTCATATGGCTCTTCAGTCGCATTCCCATGGGATTGGGGTAATTGACTCAAAAAATGTGGCTTCAGTTCATAGTTAATTTCTGGCTGAGGTGGCTGCAAATAATTCCTCACTCTGTACTGTCCAGGATTGTATGTGGCTTTCATTGGCGGTTCTCCCTCAGCATTTAACTGGTTCAACTGCTCTCTCAGTTAAGCTGTTGCTGCTCAGATGCGGCTAATCTTGCAAAAATCATCTGTATGGGGTCTTCATTAGGTTCCTCTTCTGGTTCCTTCCTAGGAGGCAACTTGGGCGGTTCCTCTTCTTCTCTTCACCTTCAGAATGGGAGAAATTAGAGTTAATAGAATGGAAAGAATCAGAATCAGAGTTATCGAGGTGAGAGTCTTCCTCGACATGATTAGGAGATAACAAAAGAATATGGGTTTGATCTCATTCCAGGAATATGAAAGAATCATAAGAGGAGGATTCACGGGAAGAGTGCCCATGAACCCAAGGTGGTCCTGAGTAAGAGTGCCTCCGAACCTTTGAGATTGGAAAATTTGTGGCAGTCAAAGAAGGGTTCGCGGAGTCCGAACGAGAATTACCAAAATTTTCCATTCTCGATTTAAAATGATTAACAAGAGGTTTACGGTTCATGATCTAGGCACAAGTGTGCAGTATTCATTTATTATCTAGTTTCTACACACAATCCAAACACAATTCAAAGGTTTCTTTCACCAACTCACCCAGTGAAGGCCGTGAGGGTTCAGCCAAATATCTTGTCAGTTTTAATTGGTGTGAATACAAATCTTGCAAGACGTTTAAACGAGCTATTAGGTGCCTGTATTTTCCGACCAACTGTCCCAAATTCTTACGACTAGTTGCACCTACTTTCAGCCAGTATGGGAGTAAGTAAGGACCGTAGAACGACTATCCTTTACTTGAGTACAGAGCCTTGCATAGTGTCCTCTAAATCACCCACTCTTCTAAGGAAATCCGGATAGTTTACCGGCTACCCGTTAGATCCTCACTGAGAAGTAGCTAATCGTTTTTTGTAGAATCAGTAGTCAGTATAAAAATCCTGGCTTGGCTCTATCCTAGTGTGCGGCTCTCTCCTCGCTGCAAGATAAAAGCAAACAATGTCGAGGTTGCTCTCCGCAAAAATTCTTGATTTTATGGCTTCTTAAGATCAGCTATATTTAGCAGTCTCAATTTTAATTAAGTGATCACTGAAGAATTTAAATGAGCACAAATACATGTCTATCATCCACTCCCAATTTCTTTTAGAGTTATGTGACAAAACAAGAGGGGGAAGTTCGAGAAAAGTCGATGCACGCGAAAAACTACGATATATGCTCAGTTAGAAGACTTACAATGAATCCTTGCAATCTCCATGTAGGATGCAATATAAAAATTGAAAATTTATTCTATATGGATGCAAGCCGATGAAAAACCAAGTTCTATTAGTGGGGAAGAATTGAGTTAAATTTTGGCTAAATGGAACGATCTATGTGTGTCTCAATTAAAGTGAAGTGTGGCTTAATTCCTACGAGCACAATCAAGAAATTAAAATGCTCTGAGAGCCGTATGTGCAGGTCTATCCTAATTGCCACTCAAGTCGGGCCCACCCTCACCAGAGAGTGAAACAGGTCGCGACACACCACAGAAGAAAGTTTAAGGTCGTTTTACATACGCGAGAGTCCAAATGGACACCACTATAAATGAGCAATTAATTACAGAACTAAAATTACAGAAATAAAATCCTAAACTCTACGCTCTCTCACGACTCAAATCGATCATAAATTAATTGCAGCTTTTCGTAAGTCGGTGAAGATGCTTCGGTTTCTTGAAAAACCGCTCCACGTACGCCGAGTACCTCGCAAGAAAAATAAGAGAGAAAATCTAAGAGAATCACTCAAAAATAATCAAAAATAAAATAAGAACAATAAATGCTAAAAATAAATATAGTAAATAAAATGGAATTTACAATGAAAAATTCGAGGGTCAGACTACTCGAATGCGGAAAACCGAACAAAAATTTTCAAAACACAAAACTAAGTCGTTTGCCTACCCGGCAACGGTGCCATCTGACGATCCAGAATTGCGCAGCATTAAAGAGATGTGTTTATTTGTCGTGCATAAAATTAATGTGTGTGTTGTCGTTCGTTGTAGGCGGCAATCGGAATCGGTCAAGAAAATAACCACACAAAATAGTTGTCAATTTTAATGAGTACGATTTTATGTTTATTTTACTTGGGCAAGTCCCAAGGTCAAACACAGGGAGGCAAAGGAATAACCTAGAGTTATGTCTACCAAATTCATGTGTGGTTTTTGAGGCGATCTTTTTTTGGAAGTTTTAATGCTATAAAGAATGCAAAATGCAATTTCAGCCTATTTTAGGGACTAAAATGTAAAAGTCGATCAAACGATGTCCGAAAAATACAAAACTTGGCCGAGATGATAATTACGACAAAATGAATGCATTGTATTTTTTTGGAATTTTTCGATGCAATATGAATTTTTTTTATGAATTTTTAAATGCAAACAAAATGAATTTTAATATTTAATTATAATAAATATCAAACCTAATTATTTTCAAGGAACAAAATTATCTAAGATCTATAACTAGGTGATTGATCTCAAAAAAATCCTAAACCTTGAAAATATTAGTTTCAATACCTATTAAAAATCAAACACTGAAATATGCAAAGTGATTTCTACAGGGTAATCTATGGATGCAAATCCAATTCTTTTTGGGCACAATGTCAAGCACAATTAATTCTACAATATTTGATTTTTCAGGAATTTTAGCCCGACTCATAAAAAGCCTAAGATTTAAGTCCAAGTGGTCACTTAAAAGGTTTGGAGCGCTTGTCACAGGAATAAGTTCTCTAATTTGACTTTGTAATGTATGAGCTTTTATCATTATTTTTCTTTTCTTTTTGGCTATCTCCACTGCTTTTACCAAGAATTTGGCACACACTGATCAATAATATTATTTAATTTCATCACACCCTGGAACTTAGATTTATATCAAGAAGTTAGTATAAGAACCAAGTTCTCATACTGGCTTATAATGCTGACACTCAAGTTTCAAGAAGCCTTCATTAATTTCATCCCATCCTCGAACATCATAAGATCAAGTCCAAAATCAAATCTTAAATCCTAGTTCCTCAAGTGAAACCTCATCTCATCTCATCATGAATGCAGTCGTGTATGTAAGTGTTGGTCATATTCTTTAAGGATAAGATTGAACAAGCAATATAGCACAAATCTTTCTAACTAGGGAAGTGTGAATTATAAGTCCAAGATCCAAATGTTTAGGACATGCTAACTTTGAATTTTTAGACTTCATAAATCAAGTGTTATGAATCTTAACAAGCCTTGTTGTGAATAGTGGAAGTGTCAAGGAAACACTAATTTAAAAGTAAGTATTTTTATGGATTTTATCTGTCCTTTTTTTACTTTTATTTTTGAATTAGGTTAGAGAGTTAGGTTTATTTACAAAATAGTTATTAATATAAATTAAACCCTCAAACTTTTGAAAAAATTTGAAAATTAATTTTGAAAACCTTGCTACATAATTAAATTTAAATATTTTTCCAAATATTTTACGGAAATTTTTCAAAACAAGTAAAAACACATTTTTCAAACCTAAGTTTTCAAGAGAATATCACATGGATATAGGTTTTCTAAATATTCTACAAATGACTTATCCAAAAAAACAAACCCATATTTTTACAAACCATGTAAAACATTTTTAAAAACCATGTCAAATAGGTATATAATAGTTTTCAAATCATTTTTACAAAAATAAATTTTAAAAATAGTATGATACCTATAGCCCAAAAAGTTTGATTTTTTTTAAATATGAGATGTGGCTGAAGTATATGTTAAATATATATGGTAAACCCCCTATACATAGTTGGTGACATGTCCTCATAGCACAAAGTGATACGAAGCCATAGTTCATACTAAATATAAAGCGATGTATAGAACTAAAATCAAGAAGTGCGGGTGTATTAAAGAGTGAGAAGAATAAGTTAGTAGAATATAGTGACTCGAATCCCCTATACTTAAGCTGAGAAAATAGCCTAAGTAAAGAAATATGATATGAAATAATAAACCTGAGGTGAACAATCAGAGATAACTTGGTACCCCTATAATTAGGCTAAAAAGAAGCCTAAGTATATTGAATGATCTAAGGATGGGAAGATCGGGACACAATTTAGGGTTAGATGAATCTCCACGATGAATGAATCTCAAGAGATGTGAAATGTAGCTGTAGGTTTCGAGGGAGAGTTTAAAGAAATCACAATCAAGTAAAAGCAAAACTCGATAGTTTCACCAACACACACATGAAGATCAAAATATATGATCTATTTATCTTGTCTCTTTTATTGGTGATAATACAAAATTTGAGTCCTCTACGAGCAGGATTAAGTAGGATTGGGCACTATCCTAAGGATATGTCCTCACCTCTCTGATAAAACAAAGAATCTGCTAACAATGTGGGTTTTTCCCTCCTAATACAACTTTAATTTCAATTCCATTTTAATTAAGTCAACTTGTATCAACAGCCCTATTTTTAATCAGTTCCTAGGTTATCACTTGATTAATGATATGAACACATAAACCATAATCTACCAGTGAGTCATGTTTCCCTTTTAAAATTCCTAAGTTATAAATCAAGGGAGGATTTGAGAAAAAGCCAATGCATATGACAAATTATGATGCATGCTCATTTTTAGAGATACTTACAGTCATCCTAGCTCTCTCCATGCATGTGCGAGACTGAATATATAAATCTTTCTAAAAGCATGCAAGTCTATAAAAAGCCGCATCCTAAGCATAAGTTCTATTAGCAGGATAGAATTTGATTGAGTTTTGCTAGGTCAATTATAGCGTAAGTGTGTCTCATGATCTTAAGATATGTGTGAATCTCTTGAGTTGTAGTTATTGTATCCCAATTTATGGTTCATGCACATGAAAGTAATCAATCTAAAGTAGATCTAAGAGTTGTGTGCCTAAACCCTAAATTGGTCACTCAAGTTGAGTTCCACCTGATGAAGGTGAAACATACTCAACACACTCAAACACAATAGAGTCCAAGTACATAGTTCATTAATATATACAACACATTTACTCAAAATAACTCAATAATATTCAAATTCTGAATGCATCTCATATGGCTCCTCTCAGCTGAAATTCTGAGCTTCGAACATCCAACCTCTGTTCTTCTTTAAGTGTCCCCGGATCCACGAGCCCTTGCTAGAAAAGAGAAATGATTAAAATCAGAACAAATAATTATCAAGTTAATATACATCACAATAGATAAATAAAAAATAATACATCAAATAAAAAAATAGCTTTGACCTAAATAACAAGTAATCAACTTAATCAAGATATGAAATCAAAATTAATTATATAATGAAGTTGTGTTCCTGACAACGGTGCGATATGAGGAACCGCTAATCGACGTTGTTATAATTATTATTATAGTATATCGAATTAGAGATTAATCGAAACCTTATCGAATGTCTCAATGAAGAGGACTCGATTATAATTTATACATGGCCAAGTACACGGTCGAAGTCAAGGATACATGCTAATAAAATAATTAATCATACTTATTATCTATGCTAAGTGATACATACATTATCTAGGTCAAAGGCAAACAACTATGCAATGCAATACAAATCACAAAATGATGTGAATGAATGAGACAGAAGGCATTTTAAATTATTTTTATGCATGTCAAATATTCACAGAATGAATAGGATGAAACTAAGTAGAGACATGCATATAGACACCTAATTTATGCCCTTAAATTACAACAAGATTTAAGCAATAATTAAAATAAAGATAAGGATCCAATTGTATAAAGAAATTAGAAGCACTATTATTATCTTTATTAAATTAATCATTAATTAAATATCAAATCAAAGATAAATCATGGCAATCATGTAGATAACAAAATGATCTTCATAATGAAACTGAGATCACACCACTTGGATCCACAATGATCAAGTTATTCCATAAAAGATCTAGGGGAACAAATGTAATAAAAACATGAATAAAATAACATAAAATATAACAAAGAAGTACCTAGAGGTACTAAAGTAAAATATAAATAACTTGACGGGGCTAATGTATGAACATTTCAAGGCACGTACATGAGGCATGCACCTTGGATACACTTGCAATTTGGAGAAGGCCGGGCACTTGGATACAAATGTCCACACCACTCACATGCAAGGTACGCACGTGTGGCTTGGAATGATTATCATGGTCAGTGCAGGTATGGAGCATGCACGACATGCCTTCATGCTTCGAGCGTAGCATCGGTCCCATCGAGGCATCAGTCTTGAGGTGAATGCTAGACACTCATATGGGCCATAGAATCAAGTGGATCAAACGGTGTATGATCTTCATCGAAGGTTCATCTCCTCCGTACATGGTGTCGTATCAGTTGATCTCTGACAATCCTTATCTTCCTCCTTTACGCTCCTTTTGCATGGCTGAAGATCTACACACCTCTAGGAGAGGTTGGCAAGGATTGTCGATGTTCTCTGATGGTCTTAGGATGAATGGGCGGCAATATCAATGAGGGATCTTTAGAGGAAAACATCTAAAACAGAAGCTTGATCGAGGCTCCGATCATTGAAGGGTTTAAACCTAAAAAATTTCAAAAAGGAACCAAGTTATGCATGTTGAAGTTGGTAAGTGACATGAAGGTCCTAAGCGAGTGGAGAAGTGGAGGACCAGTTGGGTTTCTCTTTCATCATTAATGGAAAGAAAAGGGTCGAGGTGAAGATGATTCTATAGAAGCTGAGATTGTGCTTGAAACCTCCTGGGTGAATTTATGATTCATGATGAAGGTTGAGGCAAATGTTGATTCAAGTGAAGAACTAAGTGCAAAGTAAATAAGATCGAAGAAAAACAAGCAGAAAACAACCTATCCTAGACTTGAGTACCCGAATTTTGATTCAGGTCACATGATGAATGCATTTGCTTGGGGGTGGTGATTCAGACACCTTGTCATTGCTTCACACCAGGGAAACAATGTTGTGAAGCTCGTACAACCTTAAAATAGTCATGGTCATGCTCTCCTTCGAGCAAGGGTCATCACCAGATCCTAACGATAATCATTTCCTCTTCAATCTACAATCTTATGTAACAAGATGGTGGAGAAGGGTTGGGACAAGGTTCCCATAAAGGTGGACACTGATTTGGTGATGGTGATGGGGGATTTGAAGAGGAATGGAGGTGGAGGTTACACCTCTAGGTAGTGGTATCAACCTCCATCAGAGGTTAAGGAAGTTAGAGTTTAGAAAGTTAGGGTGATAGCGTGGATAAACAAATTTAGAGGAAGAGGAAGGTGTCATTAAAAGATCGGGAGTTTGGTTGGAGTGGTTGGGGAAAAAAAGTAAGTTGGGAGGTTATGCCTGACTCGCACATGTTGGAGGATGTAGTTAGAGGTTAGGGACAATTCATGTACCGCTGGATTTAGATCCAACGACCCTTGATTGGGCACACGTAGAAGAATAGGGACTGCTTGATCATTAGATCAAGTGGCTAGGAACGAGGTAGGTTAGACTTAATCAGGGTCGTCTGATCCAATGATCAGACAGTCTCAAATGAATGCTGAGGGAAGTAAAGGGGCGGGACACGTGGCTACAGTGGATGGTGTTATTGGCCCAACGAGAAAATTAGAAAATAAAATAAATAGAATAAAATATAAGTAAAATATTTAGAGGGTTCAAATTAAAAAGTATTCAACATGAAAGTTACAGATCTCAATGAGTTCTACAACTTTCATGTAGAGCTCAAAGAGAGAATACATCATATATACATAGTAATATTTTTTAAGTATTTTTATAGTACTAAAAAGATTTATTTTATTTTTTTATTGTATTTTTCATTTATATTTAATGTTAAATTAATTAAGTATAATACTATACTCAATTTTAGTGGATTTTATGAATAAAAGAATATATAAAATATAGACACAATATATGTGTGAATATATAACATGGAGACAAATTATTAAGAAGATAATAGCTAATATTAATTAATTACAGAGTTATTTGTTAATTAGAGTTAGTTGTTAATTAATGTTAGTGAATTACTTAAGCAAGAGAGGTAATAATAGTAAATAATGTTGATAAACCTAAGATTTATCAAGTTGTTATCGTAGGCGTTGTCTCGGGATTCTAAGAGTCTATTCAGTTCTATCTTTCAATTCTAACCACCTTGTTGCGAGTCTAAATGTTTACTAAACATAAAGTTTTTTGAATTAATTTCACTCGCAGATGGCATGGCTTTCCATAAACTAGACAATAGGGAGACATTCCTAATGGAGGTTTGTAGGCAGTCTGATAAGCCCATAGAATTAATTCAAGCAATTGAGATCAGTTCTTCCTATCCATCCTAACAAGTTTATGCATGATTGTCTTCATCTCCCTATTGGATAACTCGACCAAGACGATGGATTACGGGCGATAAGGAGATGTGACACGTTGATTAATGTCATACTCCTTCACAAGTTTCTTGACTTATTGTTAACAAAATGTCTACCCCTATCTGAAATCAAAATATTTGGAATCATGAACTGCATTACAATGTTGTTCTTGAGAAAGCGACAGATGGTATGACTATCAACAGTCTGAGAGGGAATAGCCTCCACCTAACGGCTCACATAATCCACGGCAAGCAGCATGTATTTGAATACATGACTGTTAGGAAATGGGCCCATGATGTCATTGCCCCAAGCATAAAAACATTTGAGATCTGAATATATTTAAGGGGCATCAAATCTTTGGAACTGAGGGTTCCTCCCATTTTATAACAATCACTAAAACCTTTAACATAAGCTATGGCATCCTCGAATAGTGTGGGCTACCAGAGGTCACACCGTAATACTTTTGCTATCGTTCTGCTTCCCATTTCTCCATCAAATTCGAGCTTATAACAATGCTCGAGAACACAAATTACTCCTACCGAAGAATGCACCAACACCAAATTGTAATCCACGCCTTCCTTGAAAAGGTATGGATCTTCCCACTAGTAGAAATGGATATCAGACAAAAGTTATCCTTCTTTACTGTTGTCTAATTTTGTGGAACTTTCTCAGAAATACGATAGTTCACAATATCAGCATACTATGTGAGAGAAGTAATAATGAGAATAGATTCATAGAGGAAGGTCTCATTAATAGACACAATGTTCAGCGGAGTTTCTGACAATTCAATTTTGGAAAGATGATCCGTTACCACATTCTTAACTTCATGTTTATTTATTATCTCTTAATCAAATTACGGAGGAGAAGGATCCATCTTAGTAGACGTGACTTGACATTCTTCTTCTTCTTCTATAGGTACTGGATAGCAGAGTGGTCAGTATACATATTACCTTTCAACCGAGGAGATGGGATCTGAGCTTCTCAAGGGTGAAAACAACTGCCAGCAGCATTTTCTCGGTTACTGTATAGTTCTTCTGTGCATCATCTAGTGTTATGCTGGCATAGTGAATGGCGTAGGGCAATCCTTCTCATCTTTATCCTAAGATAGTCCCACTAGCTAAATCTGATGCATCCATCATGATCTCGAATTGAAGAGACCAATCAGGTAGTTGTAGGACCGATGCTTGAGATTGGAGAAATTTCTGATCAACATGAAATTGGTATCCCGTCCGAGCAATTATGTTAGAGGTCGAACAATCTTACTAAAGTCCTTGATGAATATTCTATAGAGACAGACGTTCCCCAGAAGTAATCTCACATTCTTCACTATACGAGGTGGCTCAAGTTTTGCAATGACATCCACCTTCATTGGGCCGACCTCCATACCTCTTTTGGAGATGACACGACCCATTACAATTCTGTCAGTTACCATGAAGTGACTCTTTTCCCATGAAAGAACAAGATCGACTTCATAGCATCTCTTAAGTACTTGGTCTAGATGTGCAAGACAAACATCACAACTATCACTATGTATCGAGAAATCATCCATGAGGACCTCTAGAAAGATACCCACCATGTCAGCAAAAACAACCAGCATGCACTACTGGAATGTAGCGCGTGTGTTACATAATCCAAAGGGCATCCACTTGAAAGTATAGGTGCCAAAAAGACAAGTGATAGTAGTTTCCTCTTTATCCTTGGGAGAGATTACCACTAGGTTGTACCCGAAGTACCCATCCAAGAAGAAAAAGAACTCTTTCACTACCAACCTCTCAAGAACTTGATCAATAAAAGGTAGAGGAAAGTGATTCTTCTTGGTCGATAAATTTAGGCATTAATAATCAACAAAAACATGCCATGAAGTAGGTACTCAGGTAGAGATCTCCTATCCTTTTTCAATTGTAACCACTGTAATTCCGTTCTTCGGAACTAAGTGTAATGGGCTAAGTCATTTTGAGTTAGATATGAGACATATGAAGTCATCCTCACACCACTTCGTTAATTCTTTCATGACTGTGACCAAAAGATTAGGGTTTAACCTTCTGGAATTCATGGGATGAATTATAATCATCCCCTAAATAGATATGGTGTGAACACAAGGTGATATTTATCCCTCAGATCGAAAACATTCAAACCAAGTGCATGTGGTTTTTCTTTAGAATCTTACCAAGCAAGAATCTTGATCCGTAGTCAATCTAATGATGACCGAGTACATATTCATCTCAACTACAAGGAAAGCATACATAAGATATGCCAGAAGCGGCTTTATTTTTGGTAAATTCTAAGTCGACTTCTCGAACACTTCTGCAACTATGATGGTAGGTGCATGATTTGTGGACAATAAGTTATTGTTCACCTCTGTCACTCTTGGCTCAAACATTAATGTACCAAACATATCTTCAAGGATTTCTTCTTGTTCAGTTTGGCATGAATTTTCTTTATATAAATCAATCAGTGCTTCTGAATCAATCCCCCCGTCGACAAAGGAGTAAGAGTGGACCACGCTGTCCAGGTCCTCCTTTGGGAAGAGGATCTCCTGTGTCAAGATGTCATTCAGTGAAATACTCGGTTCTTTGATCTACTCAATAATGTCACAGTCTACTGCAAACGGCTTTGGCTCTCTTCTCTTAGATGTGCTCTACGACTTTTGGCTTGATGATCATGTCCATTATGACTTTTCACTACATGAGCTAAACTTTATCTTTCCATAAACATAATCAACTAGTGCCTTGGGTATTCAAAGGAACAATCGGTCAAGAATAATCGGGATCTAGAGTAATGATGCAGGTGAATCCATGTCTTGGACAATAAAGTCCATTGGGAATCTCATGTCATGCACAGTTACGATAACGTCTTCCAATAAACCTCTGGGTCGCTTAATAGATCTATCAACAAACTGAAGGATCATGCATGTGAGTTTAGGCACACCCAGCCTGAATTCTTGAAGCAATGATGAGGGCTTGAGTTTAATAGAGGAACCACTATCATGCAAGGTTCACTCAAATATCTGATCAAATATCTCACATTTGATTAAAGGTGCTCCCTTCTCTTTCTTCTTTGTTGGGAGGTCACTGATCGTGGTTACAGTAGCCATGATGAGTATGTGTTTCTCTGATCTGTTGCATCTATTTTTGCGGGGTTGATGCTTTGAGGTACATGCCTCTTTTAATAATTTATTTACAGAGGGCATGTATTCCATGACTTTCAATAACGACATTTCAAGAATGATAGAATCTCAATGATGACAAGATCAGACAATGCATTTTTCAATTTCTAATTTTTTTAAAGTTTTTATTGCATCAGAAAAATGAATATTTACATAATTGAAAGTATTGTTCTTATTTACAACGTAATCATCATTTATGAATGACTGAGTAGAATGAGTAAGTCATTGAAAATAAGAGATGGAAGAAAAATTGGAAACTCGCCCTTATCGGTTAGCATGGGACCAACGACTGGTGTTGCTTTCTCCTTGGCTAGATCAGCTCAGCCTTGGCTTTTATTTTACTTTTGAGATTTTTCATTTTATTGATTTTGTTTGTAATTTTGGATGATCTAGTTTGGATCCTCCTTCTTCTTCACCCGACCCTGCTGCTAGATTCGTTAATGCATGATGACTCGTCAGTTGACATTTTATTCTTCCACTTGGCAGTTGTAGACGGTTGCAAGGTCCTATAGATCCTGAGAATCACAACATTAGATAACATAAAAGAATCATTTATACCTGACCCATCGGGATTGAAGGACACATCATGAACCACTTGCTCTTTATGCTTGAAATTGTTGGGGTTCGCCTCAACATGCACTAGTATCATCATCTTGGTTGTCGTGAGGTTGTCGAGTTTATGGCTCATCTCTCTTATGCTCTTCACCAACTATGTCATACAATCTAAGGCTGGGTAGATGGGCATGACATATAAGGATTCAGTGTGTTGCCCACATTGATACAGATAGTAATGATATGGAGGTTGTGACTAATTATTCTGAGAAAAATACTGAGGAGGATACTGTTGCTGATAATATGGAGGAGTGGGGTACTGGTTCTGGTAAGAATCAGTCGGATAAGGATGATATGGTTGTTGCTGGTGGTATGCTGGCTGCTGATATGACGGTCTCTATATGTTAGCTTGTGGTGGAGAATGATGTGATTGAGGCTGACTTTGGACAAACTTCCCACCATGAGATTGGTGGTACAACCTGATGGAATTGGATTGACCATGCTGATGTCTGTATGGGTCAGTTGTTGTTCATTACTCCAAACGCCAATCACCTCTTGAATTTGGGGTAGAGGTTGAAACAACGGCTCGACAAAAGAAGACATGGGCTCAGGGTGGTACACAATCATTTGCTTTTGCAATTGTGGTGATGGTGGTGCATGATCAGGTGCTTGCATGTAATATACATGATGGAACGTCGATGATTGCCCTGGACTCTAATGTTGTATCCACTCTTTTGGCTCGACAAAAGTCGTGATTAATGAGCTCACAGACAAACAAGAGCTGATTATGCTACCTAACACCTCCAGATGCTTGGTGATCAGGTCGAGTTTGTACATATTCTCTATCCTTCGTTCGATCACAACAAGTTTTTCAAGGTGTTGTGATTGTTTCTTTATGACGTCCGCTATGGAGAGGTTGCTCCCAATAATGATCAAGTTGGAGCTCTCATCTCGGTCCTCTTTATGGGATGTTGCCATGTTAATGGTCTTGTGGTGGATCAATGGTTGCTTCTGATATGCTCAAGATCAAGATAAGGCAACCTCTACTTTGGCCATTTCCTCAAAAATCTTCCATACAACATCTTCATCCTTATTAAAGTGAGAGCCACCACATGTGTCATCAATCAACCTCTGACTTTCTTGGTCCATGCCCCCTAAAGAAGTGTTGGACTAGGATGGTACTTGGAATATCGTGGTGGGGGCACTTATCTTGCAAATCCTTGAATCTCTTCCAGGCTTCATGTATGGACTCGTGGGGTCCTTGCAAGAATTTGAGATGCAAACACACTTCTTGTTCAACCTACCTAGGGTATAGAATTTGTGTAGGAACGTTGACTTGAGTTCCTCCCAAGTCATCACTACCTTCTTGAAATGATTAATCTAGTAGAGAACCTTATCTTGAAGGCTAAACGGAAAGGTATTCATCGTAACTACATGCAACGAGATGTTAGGGTAGAGAGAAGTACCACAGATGTAGCCAAACTGCTATAGATGGATGGAGGTTTCCTCATTCATGTTCCTGTGGAATGAAAGAAGAAGAGACAAGAGTTGTGGCTTCGTCTCAAAGTGTCTGTGGATCGGTGGAAAATGGATCCACTCAGTCATCTGGTCAGTATCAGGATTGTAAGTTTCCTTCAAAGTAGGCATAGGAGCCTCTCTTCTTTCCTCATCTTCCCCTCAACAGGGTACATTTTCATGTGCTTCTTCTCCTTCTCCTCCTCTGTTCTCTATATCTCTCCTCAGCTCTAGTAATATCTTTTGGAAGACGACCTGAATGTCAGCATGTTAGTCAGTTGTGTATGAATCAATTGTACGAAGGCGATCATCTGAGTGCTCAATTTATTCTGCTCAACTTGGTATGCATTTTCATTGGGATCCATCTCTGAATCAGACTCAGAGGAAATCAAGCCCTGATCGATCTGTGGATCTGCATGATGAAATGAATCCCATCAATCAAGAATTTTGTACTAGATGTAGAGAAGTGTTCGGAATTAGGGTCAATTCCAAACTTTATTGAATCAGGCAATGTATATGGAGACAAATCGTTCTCCATCCACAAAGGAGGAATTTTGGGATAAGAGTGATCCATTTTTATTTGATATAAAGAAGACGGGGAGTCTTGGAAGTGGTTACAAAATCTGAATTGGTCTCTATGGAATTTCCCTAAATTATTAGAGATGTTAGCATCGAGGAATGTTAGTGTCTGTGAAGTCAACACTAAGCCATCCAATACTCGACATATTAAGAAACAAAAGGAGTAGAGATGAGGAATATTGAGCACAGAGATAAACAAGGAATAAAATGTAGAGAAAATTAGAAAAGGCTCAAATAAGCAAAGTAAAAAGGAAAGATACAGAGAAGTGAAAATAAAAGGCGCAAGTGTGTGGGATTGTGATCTTTAACCTAACTAGATCCAAACAAATATCAATGCAATGTGGTTCACCAACTCAATACAGGTGAAGTTGTGAAAGTTCAACTTTATATCTTGTTAATTTTATTGGTTCTTTTCAAGTAATCTTATCAATCTTACTCCTTAGTGCTACCCCTATAGGCGGGTGAGTAGTACTAGACAAGCATCATGTACTTCCCACTGCCTTTGTAACCAGTAGTGTGCACTTTTTAATGGTCCTTGATATTAGATTTAGGCCCACTACTAAGCTAAAAAAATAGAGAGGGGAAGCCAATGTAGCGAACCAAATACTTCCCCGTTGCGAGGTACTCGGACGTAGAATGATGAGACAGGGACTCGTCATCGCAGTCCCCCTATGCCCAAGTAATTCAAACTAAGTCTGAAATAAGACCTAGCCCCACTCATTCACACATCGACAGAAGCGTTATTACTTCATAGATCTAGGTGATAATCAAGGCAGCTATAGAGTGGGATCTGGGCTATAATCCTTAGGGTTCGTGCCTCACTTAGTCTGGAGGGTACCCAAAGATAATGTGGGCTTTATGAACCCAATACAATGAAGTCCACTATAGATTTTAATTAGGGTCTAAGTTTTTTTAGAAGTCCCTTCTTTTAATTTTGAGTTTTTGCTTTTTTAAATATCTATCAATAAATATCATCTAATGAATTTTCTGATTCTAAGTTTATTTAAATCCAAATAAATAGATGGAGAAGTTGGAAAAGAGGATGCATGTTAAATCAATGAATGCTTGTAGAGTTAGAAATATGTACCTTTCTCTGGCACTCTACATGCAAAGTGATCTGCACATTAATTAGAAACTAATCTATATGTACATGCAATGATAAAAACACTCTAGGTACAAGAATTGCTATTAGCGTGAAGAACAAGTTTTATTTGACTAAGTCCAAGTATAATAACTATCGTTACATGAACATAATTATGCTTTGGACCTAGATTACCAAACAAGCAAACCTAAATAACCGAGGGCTCAATCAGTAAAGACATGAAATATAAAAAAAAAGAAAATCACAAAGCATGAGAAATAAAATAAATAAAAAGAAAATAGGGAGAATGAAAGTGAAGAAGGCGATGAAAATCACATAAAATCTAGTTAGGTTCTCAGGTGAACAGACACCCGGTAAAGTAAATCTGTAAATTTTAAGTGTCCAGTGTCTTTTCATGTATTATTACAATTTATATAAAGAGTCACTCTCTCACAAAACAAAAATCTAAGCTATCTCATTCAATTCTACTCTTCTCAACTCTTTGCCTGCTCTGTTGTTCTCTCCTATCAGCTTGTGAAGAGAAAGCTGGTCTTCGCCTCACTTGGGTGTTACGGCTCTCGTAGGAAAGTTGCCCTCGCTCCACGATCTTTCGCAATAATGGTAAGTAGGAGATATGATTAGAACCGATAATCAATTATTTAAAATGAAAAGTAGATATAAAAGAAAACAAAAAGGCTATGCAATGTTGCCCCCCAACAACAATGCCATTTGATGACTAAGAGTTGATATGTCATCCCTAATAAGGCAAGGACAGTAATTGCTCAGTCGACCAACTGCCAAATCAATCAATAATTAACCATTCGATAAATAAACCTATAAATGTGAAGAGAGTTAAAATTTATTGAACTCTCTACAATAGATGTGTATAGGTGTAAGTAAAGCTGAGGCCGAACACAAGAACAAACATGTGTAGGTTAATTATTAATAATTATCACGAATTAATGATAATTATTTTTTCTATTTTTCTTTATTTTCCCATATTTTTATTTGGGTTTTTCTTATATTAATTTGTATGTTTTTAAATTGTTATAAATTTTTAGTTTTTTTTATTTTAGATTTCCTTTTAATTTTACAAATCTTAGATTTCTTTTTTTCTTAAAAATATATAATCATAGATAGATATTATAGATATTATAAGTAGTATAAGGATAATATGTATAATATAGCTACTTGTATTTTTATTTAAGTCAAAATAAGCTCAAAATATCGGAAATAAAATGTTTTTTTTATGATTCTTAGATTTCACTCTATTTTGGTAATATTTATAGAATTTATACTATGTATTAGGTAT
This sequence comes from Ottelia alismoides, assembly GCA_037367405.1. Taxonomy (NCBI): domain Eukaryota; kingdom Viridiplantae; phylum Streptophyta; class Magnoliopsida; order Alismatales; family Hydrocharitaceae; genus Ottelia; species Ottelia alismoides. The sequence continues at coordinate 156,446 of JAZKJV010008591.1, forward strand.
TTTTTAAAGTTGTAAAATGTAAAAAAATCTGAACAGAATTAATATACGAGATTGTTTTGAGTTTAATAAATAAAAAGGAAGAAAATTTACTCAAAACTTTTTTAATATATATAATATAATAATGAAATCATATATTGAAATAAATTTTTTATTTTTTTATTTTTTGTAAATTTTTAAATATTTTTAGTGTTTTGAGATTTTTAAGTTTTATATTTTATAATTTTTTAGTGATTTTTGGTTATGTGGTAGGCTATAATATAATATATCTAATGTAATTTTTATAATTTTGGAGGAGCTTTTTATTTTTTATGGGTTTTTATATTTAGACAGGAATAAAATGTATTTTTTAATTTTTAACAAATAATAAAATAAGGTAAATGCCAAAAAAATTAAACGTGGATAAACATGGTGTCAAGCATTTATACTAATTTTCGTATGATTTTTAGAGAAATAAAAATAATCAACATGCATAAAATAAAAGAAAATAAAATGCCATAGTTATAAGGACCTGATTGAAATTTTAATAAAATTTAAATCCTTTTAATAATAGGTCCAACAACTACAAGGGCATGTATGTAATATTTACAATGCTTGTGTATAGACAAGTGAGGCGGGAGGACCAATATGCAATTATAGATAAGTTCCATGTCCTCCTGGAAGTTCGCCAAATCGACAAGACTGCTCAATCAGCTCTGAGCCTCATTAGAGGAGGCATGGAGGCATGATTGTTTCCAACAGTCTAGGACTTACTTTTTTAACTTGATTCTCCTCTCAGGTCATTCCTCATAGGTATCATTTGCACCAAAAGATTGAGGGCTCGAGTGGGATCCTCTAAATCCAAAAATAAAGCTGAAAACACAAGGAGTGAGTGAACATGGTTAACTCCAGCGATGCGGGACTGATGTAGATCTGGTACCTCGATTCGTGCATAATCGAGGGAGGAGGATGAGTGGGATTAGATGAAGAAGTGGATGGGGATTGAAATGGGATGATTTGGGGGTCAAAATAGTGGCTATCTGATGAATCTCAGATTCATCACTCTAAATCTCATTAATTAAGCTCAAATCCCTCAAAATCAACAGCATTTCGATATTTATTATGCATAATTAGCATTCATGCATGTTTTCATAAGAATTGTATTTTATCCATTATTTATGCACAAAATAAGAAGCCAAAAATCCAAGCCAAAAATGACCTGTAAATAGCCTGACTTCCCCGATTTTTAACTCATTCATGCTAACTCCGAATAACCCAAAACCAACTCCACTATGTTCATATCACTCACAAGAATAAATGAAAAATACAAAAAAAAATCACTAAACCCAAATAAGGGGACCAAAAACCCAAACCCTAGTTTCAGGATTTCTGGACTAAAATCCTCATATCTTCCTCATCTAGTGTCCGTTAAATCATACTCACTTTTGAACTAATGTACATTCAATTATCTTCAAAACAAGACCAAGTTCAAGTGATTCGGAGCTCATATGTGAAAGTTGGGTTTTGGGCCTCTTTTGTACATTTCGTATTTTAGCGGTTTTTGACTTATTATTTTATGTACATATTTAACCTATTTTAGTATGTTTCTTTTTTGTTTATCTTCTTTGATAAAAGTTTTATTAAAATGCACAAAAATCCAAATCCAAATTGAGCTTGAAATCAAAGAAACAATGTGGGTCCGAGTCTTCACTAACACACTGTACAAAATTGATCTTTTTCATCTTTTATTTTATTTCTTCTTTTTCTTAATTTTTAAAAAATACAAAAAATTAAATTACTCTGTAAATATTTATCATTGATTTCATCATATTTTTTCGGATTTTTATTTGCTTTAAAAATGACATAAAAAATACATAATCCAAAAATCAAGGTATTATATGTACATGCGATACCCCAAAAATTCACTTTGTGCATTTGATCGATTTTGATTTTGATGTCTTCATGAAAGTTGTAGATCTCATTGAGACGAATGATTTTCGTGAAGAAATTTTTTCGATCCGAGGTCTTTTGCTATTTTTTTTGCATTTTACAATATCTTTATTTTTTGAATTTTCTAGTGTTGACACGTGGCAGCCCCTGGGGATGCCACGTGTCAGCCATTTTTGGCTTATTTATTAATTCGTTTTTATAAAAAAAAATTAAAAAGCCATCGCACGTGCCTCGCCCTTTCCCATCTCCAGTCGCCACGTGGCGATCTAATGGCCGCCCGATCTCGGCTGATCGGACGGTCGAGGAGCTTCGTCTTCCGCCCGCACCAGGACCCCTTCCCAATCGAGCATCGCCCCGCTCCATGATTTCCACCGCGAATCCGCCCCCATCTCAGGTCGCACATCTTCTCCGATCCACATCTCCATCAAGCAATCCGCGTATCTCCGGTGATCCCAAATCTCATCACCGATAATTCCCAATCAAATCTCTGATGCCATCCAAATCTAATCAAATCGCCCTCCCCCGACCTTCCTTCCCCGACGAGCTATTTCAACCTATTTTAAACCCTCTGCCGCCCTCCTGGGAACTCATCCGCCGATTTACCAAATCAAGAGGGCCCTCTCGACGGAGGTGACAGCTCCCGGCAACTCCCTCGAGCATACGACGAGATCTGAGGGCTTCCCAGCCCTCGTTGCAGCCGCACCCCTTCGCTGCGTACTGCCCAGCTCCGATCTTCGTCGAGCCAAAGTGCCATCATCTCCATCGACTACTCCACTACGACCACCAACGACCATCTTCTCCGACTCCAACGACGACTCCGACCACTTCGCTCGCCTCCGACTGCCGTCGACTACTTCGCCGGCCACGCCCCGCTCTCGCCAACCACCGACTCCACCGGAGTCCCCACCGCTCTCTCTAGACGACGCAGCAGCAACTGGAGTTCGGTCTTCCACCGCTTGGGCTGGGCAACGCCTCACAGCCCCTTCCGTCATTCATCCACCGACCGTCGGAATCACATTGCTCCGCCAAGGACCACCAACCTCCTCCCAACCGCTGGGCTGGGCTCCAGCCCCGAGACCCCCCGCACGTGCTCCGCACGTGCGTGGGGGGATGTCTCCTCACGTCATCAGGGGGCACGTGCTATGCACGTGACCCACTGGTTTAATTACAAAGAGCCCCCTGGCCTTCCTCCAAATCGCACTCCAGTCCATACTTCCAAGGGTCATGTACATAGAACGTGACCCCTTGGAAATTTTGCAGAGAGCTCCCTCTCTTTATCAGTAATTAAAAATAGCTCCCCTTGCTTTTTTTATTTATTATATTTATATTGCATTTGTACCCATGTTTTCTCCTTAATTTTAGACCTCTACATGACTTTATTTTATTATTCAAAAAATAGCATGATGTTTGTCATTTAATTCTCTATATCTTGATATATCATGGATATGTGGTTATTGATTAATTAATAATTAATTATTTTGTGGTTAATTGTGTATTTTGCCCATTTCATGCTCTGAAATTTCTATTTGATTAATTGGAGATGGGTGTTGAAGGTATCTTAGATACTCAAAAGAAATACGCCTTAGTGCATTCCTAGGAAAACAAGCACAGATGACTCAACTACTTTTTGATGGACACACTGAGTAACAATAAAAATATACATGTTGAGTTAATAAGACACTTGAGAGAAACCTTGTTCCAATGAGAGGGGGAGAAGAAATTACACAAATCCTAATCCCTTCATGATCTGGCCTTCCATCTACATTTCTTTAAGTTTGACAAACTAATGAGATGGTGAATTGAGGCAAGAATAGATTTAATCCCTAGTGTTGAGGATTAGGTCCATAGGAGAATCTCTTTGACTGAAATCTTGGGTGAAATCTTGACTCAACTGTTGTGAATGTAGTCAACACATAAAGTCATATCTCATATATTTATGTAAACACTGAGAGTCTGATGATCGGAGATGTTGAATTCCTTTTGATTAAGACTTGGTTCATCTAGAGTTTTAGGATCTCTAAAACCGAGTTTTCTGGATTGATTAAGCCTTGTATCTGCACATACACATGTTAGGGAATTCACTAACTCTATAATGCATTCTTTATTTATTAGCTCAAGGACGAGCTTATCTTAAGTATAGGGGGTGTTAAATCCCAGATTTATCAACATTATTTATTATTATTATCTCTCTTGCTAAGTAATTCACTAACATTAATTAACAACAAACTCTAATTAACAAACAACTCTGTGTAATTAATTAACATTAATTATTGTCTTCTTAATAATTTATCTCCATGTTTTATATTCATAACTATATTGTGCCTATATTTTACGTGTTTCTTTACTAATAAAAATCCAATAAAAATTAGTGTAGTATTATACTTAATTAATTTCGCACTAAACATAAATGAATAATAAATAGTAATAAAAATAAAATAAAATACGTGATTTAATACCTTAAAAAATACTTACAAAAATATTACTATGTATATATAATGTATTCTCTCTTTTAGCTCTACATGAAAGTGTAGACTCATTGAGATATATAACTTTCATGTTGAACACTTTTTAATTTGAACCCTCTAACCATTTTATTTCTATTTTATTCTGTTTATTTATTTATAATTTTCTCATCTGGCCACGTGACGCCATCCACTACAGCCTCGTAGTCTTCCCCTTTACTTCCCTTCGCATTCATCTGGGACCATATAATCATTAGATCAGATAGACATGATTCAATCCAACCACCTCTTTCCTAGACGCTTAATCTGATGATCAAGCAACCTCTATTCTTCCACGTGCCCCCAATCAAGGGTCGTTGGATCTCAATCCAACAACACCTAAATTGTCCCTAACCTCTAACTACATCCCGGGTGCGGGCGAGGTGTAACCTCCCAACTTCCTTTTATTTCAACAACCACTCCATCCAAACTCCCGATCTTCTAATGCCACCTTCCTCTTCCTACAACTTCCCTTATCTACACTATCACCCTAACATTCTAAACTCTAACTTCCTTAACATCTGGTGGAGGTTGATACCCGATGAATCTACGATTTGTCATCTTTATTCATTTATTTTATCTTAAAATCTATTATAAAGCATCTGTATATAACACTAACTCCATATTCTTACTAACTTGCATTTGTGTGTAAATATTGTACACTTCTTACCATTAGTCTAAAATAAATAAATAAAGAAAGAAAGGAAAAATAAAGAAAAGAAAATAAAAGAAGAAGACTGTATATATGTAATAGATACGGGCTGACCTGAACTCCGAGAGGTCAAGACTTGACCTGATCGATAAGGAATAAAGTGGGGGGGGGGGATAGGGTCTTTATTCAGAAAATCAAGAAAAATGTGTGATGTGTATATTTGTATACTACACTATTTTATTTGAACCTGAATTGACCTCAAATCAAATAACTTTCAAAACCAAAGTTGTAAATAAAAATGTGTCCTAAATAATAGAAATAATTGCACAATTAAATCATGTACATAATAAAAGCAACCACACTTGGAAAAAAGCCACTAAACGATAATTGAATGACCAATTCTGGCTCATATGAACTCAAATTGAACCAAACTCACTTTCATTGTATTCTAAGTTAAATTATCTTTAAAATGGCTGTGATTTCATAATTTTTGGAGTTACGGGTGAAAAGTTTGTTTTCTGTGGTGGTTTGTACAATTTTCCCATGTATTTGTACATATTGTATTTTGTAAATATTTTTACTAATTATTTAAAATAAAAAAATAAAAATTGTAAAACAAAAAAAGCTAATTTCCTTATTTAACTATGTATATAATGTGCCATGAGTATATAGTATATGTATATAGTTGCTATTCTTAATTAACCACCATAAAAAATAAAAAAATAACATTTTTATTCAAATAAATAAAGTGATGAAAACTCAAAAAAAATTAGTTAATTATTACTTTATCTCATTTCAATTTTCATCTCTCTTATCTCTTCAACCAAAAATTTAAAAATTCAAATTTCATTCTCTATCTTTACTATTTATATGGCTCCTTCTGAATCATTCCGACTTGATCAATCTTTGGGGAGAGGAGCCCGATCTCCGAGAGTCGTGTTGTCGCAGAAGGGTGTCTAGCCTCCGAGCCGTTCGGTGACAACGCGTCGGCATTCGTCGAGGTGATCAAGGTCTTTTCCGCTCCTAAGGTGAGATCCATTTTCTCTTCTTTTATCCTAGGTTAATCGTAGTTTTTAATTTCTCGCATTCTCTCTTCGTTGTCAATTTTTTTTATCTAGATCTTAGAATCACCACCGTCACGATTTAATCCGCCACCTACTCGAGTTTTCATCTCAGTTTCTCGATCTCTCCGTGTTCGTTTCTTCCTCGCACGATCTCTCACCTCCGACCACGCACGGTGGTTGGAGATCCACTTCCATCCACCATTTTCCTCAGAATCGCAATCATCCACATCTTCGTTTTGATTTTTAGGATCGAGTCATCATGCTCGCATCCTAATTTATCTATAAATAAAAAATATAAAAAAGTGTTTTCCTTCTCTCTTATATTTGTTTTGCAAGATCATCCAAAAAACAAAAAAATAAAAAACATTTTTATTGGGATTTTTACCTAATAGACCCTATAAACTTTACCAATTACCTCCACGACATTTGAAACAACCTAATTCCCCCTAGACCCTATAAACTTGCCAACTCTTACCTCATGAACCCTCCGGGTAATCTGTTTGAAGCTTGTAGGGGTTCTTGGGGTAATTTACAAAGTCGATGGGGTAATTACGTTGTGCAAAAGGTCGTAGAGGTAATTTAAAAATTTTATAGGGTCTGCCGGGTAAAAATCCCTTTTTTATTTTCAGTTTTAAATTTCTTTATTTCGAATTTACAAAAAAATAAAAAAGGTTTTCCTGATTATTGTTACAAAAAATTTAAAAAAACTTAAAGGGGGGGGGCAGCCGCCCCATAGGCGGGATCCGCCGCACAGCCGCCGCCTAGAACGCACCAACCTTCCAGCCGACGCAAGGATCGACCACCGTCGCCATCATCCATCGGCTAGGAGTTCGACCCGCCCAGATCTGTTGCTACCTCCAAGCCCCGTGCCGCCACTGCTGCATGCCCTCACACCTCCAACGCTAAGGCGGCATCGCCACTCCTCAACGCCACCGCACGACCCCATCCGCCACGCGAGGCTGCGCGTCACCACTAGATCGCCTTTCCAGCCTGTGGCGCTAGGGCATGTGTCACCCTCTGTTGCCGAAGCCCGTGCACCACGACCGCGATCGCTAGCCCCGCGACGCCATTGACGCCCTCCACGCTCCGCCCCTTCAGCCAAATTATCGTCAAAACCGCGCCGCCGCTGCTTGCGCATGGAGAAGAGGATAGGGGTAGTGGCACCCCTTGCCCCACCCTTTGTTGACTTGATGAGGAAGAAAGGATTGAAGCCCCCTTCTCAACCCAGCATAATTTTTTTGCAAAATTACGTAAAAGCCCCCAGACATTTTGCAAATTACAAAGAAGACCCCCGCTCAAGACTATCATGTGTAATGCACGTGTTACTTTGGTAACTTGCATATTTTTTCCTCTGTTTTATTTCTTTTATTTATTTAATGCAAAAAGAAGAACTATTTACATTTTAGTCCCTATGTTTCTAGACCTTTATTTTGCTAGCTTTTGTTATTGAAATAAATATTTTATTTGGTCAATAAATCTCTCAAAAATTATGTGATGCTCTTGACGCGTTTATATCTCTAGCATACATTTTCATTGCATTTTGTCATCATTTAATATTATTAAAAAATAAAAAACCAATGTCTTTTTCTTTTCCTGAAATTCAAAAATTCATAAAAATTTGAATATGGCTCTAAAAATTTCAAAAAAATTAGATTAACTTTATTTCATTGTCTTTTAATTTCTATGCAAATTTCGTGCATTAACTATATACAAAACCCAAAAAATTGAAAAATACTAAAAGTTTAATAAAAATCAAAAACAATTCTACAAAAATCCAAAAATTGAGATTTCAGTCTCTTTTGTAGATATTTATCCCTATTTTATCATAAAAATAACTTCCAAGAGTTTTGGGCACTTAAAATATTTTTAAGTTGCAAATTACTCCAGTATGTGCACTGTTTCTCATTTTTATCAGTGTTTGATTTTTAGAAAAATACAAAAACATCTGAAAATTCCACAAATATTCCCAAAAACATTTCAAAATCTTAAACCCAAAAATAATTTCTCTGGATTTTTCTGAGCATTTTTCTATAATAGAAAAATACAAAAAAGAGTTTAGTGTGTGAAGTCATTATTTTGTGCATATTGTTCTTTATTTGAAAATAAAAAAATGTGAAATTAAAATCACTAAAAATTTGAAAATTAAAATAAAAATAGAAATAAAAAATTTAAAAATTTAAAAAAGAAAAATTCCATAATAACCATGGATAATTTGCCTTTGAGATTCCTGCTTTTTCTTGCAATTGATTTTTTTGATTAGTTGAATAACCCTCGGGAATTGTAGCCTCCCTGAGTTCGATCATGTCCTCTATACATGTAATAAAGTAGCAAAAAATATATTTCTCTTACTCTGCCTTATTTTCTGTAATTATTTTGCAGCGAGAGAAAGAAAAAAATTTATTTGTCTGCCAGGGGATTTTTGGGGATAGCAACGACACTTCCACATATCATCAAATATCAATCCAGACAATTCAAGCTCAGATAACAGAGCAGGCTAATTTTCAAACCACATTGGGAGACATGATTCTCGAGCAGAGACAGGAAAGAGAAGATAGGAGATAGGAGGATAGAAACAACCCTGGAGGTGGGAATGGGGGAGAAGAACCTCACATAGAACTTGGGGCTAAGCCTGTACTAAAGGATGCTTATAATCAGGGGCAAGACAGACAAAGTCTTGGATACAAATCCCTGCGGTTCATGGGTATTTTGAACTTAAGCCTACTATTTTACCTCTTCTCCCAATATTCCACGGAAATATTAATGAAGAACCTTATATACACCTTCAGCAGTTCGATCGCATTTGTGGAACGGTACATTACCCAAATGTCCCACTAGAGGTAGTGCAGATAACCACCTTTCCATTCAGTCTAATGAGCAAAGCTTTGCATTGGTTAAATCACTTGGGGAAGGTTGTCACTACTTGGGAAGACTTGAGGTTCGCATTTCTGAACAAGTATCATCCACTTGGACGACTCAACCAAATGCGATCCTTGATTGCTAATTTCTCCCAAATGCCCCAAGAGCCTATTCACGAGGCATGTGAAAGATTCAAAGATATGACAGAGAAATGCCCCCATCATGATTTTCCGAAGACTAGCCTCTACAAAATTTCTTTGGGGGTTCAAGCATTGAGAATCAGAAGTTGGTAGATGCCGCTTTTAGGGGGAGCCGCTTCGAAAAGGATGAGGATGCCCTTTATCAAATTTTGGAGGAGACATCGGAAAGTTCAGCAGCTCTTTCTTCTTCACGTGCTTTTCAGAAGCATCTAATCACTACCCCTGCAGTTCCCCACAAGGATGTTAATATGACGGCAACACAAGAAGTGGATAAGGTGGATAGCATTGGCCTGGCCATCATTGGAAACCACAAATCCAAAGTGAACATTGTTGAAAAGAGATCCAAGGAGCTTGATAAGCTTCAAGTGATCGAGCAGAGGACAAAGAATTTGGATAAGATGGATGAGATAACAAAGCATATGGAGCTTCTTGGGAGTACGATCAGTGCAGTCCATAGTACGAGTGCAGCAACCGATACGTCTAATAGGGAGCAGACTTCTTCCACCCAACAGAGAAGCGAAGGACCATCCACAGTTCAACATGTCTACTACGTGCAGACACCTGATCAGGTTCAGCAGCATTCACATCAGATCGTTCCGTACCAACAGGAAGTAGCCTACATTCCTGAGAAACAGTCTCCACCTCCACCTGGTATTCAGGAGGTGAACGGTATCTGGTTCGACCATGAGAGAAAACAACCCCGCCCGTCAGGTAAGGCCAGTTGAGTTCACAACAGGGTCAGAGACTGGCCCACAAATTTCAGGGAGGTAAACAACAACAGTACCAGCACCAGCAGTTCCAACCTCACTTTCAGTCTCCACTACAGTTCCAAAATTGAAGACAAGACCAGCCACAACAGCGATCTATGTATTTTCCTCATCCTAACCAGCAGCAGACTGCATATTATGGACAATATCCTCCTCCTCATTATCAGAATCCGTATGGGTACCAACAACCTCCGTACTATCAGCCTCAGCGACAACCAGTCAATGAGCAACCTGAGGCCACTTCAGTCAATCCAGCACTGGATAGCTTGCATTGCTCATGAAGAACATGAATGTACTGACTCAACGGATCAACGACTTGACCACCACCAAAACACTAATTTCAGTACATGTTGAAGCCAACCCCAACAACTTCAGACGCAAGAAGTAGGTAGCCAATAGCCCACCCACCCCACGAGACAGGTATGTCCCTTGATTTTACATGTTTATCTGACACCATTCACCTCAGAAGCGATAGGAGATTGCAACCACCTACATAACAGTTGGGGTTGGAAGATCAATCCACTGAGAGAGCATCATCTCCTTCACTAGTAGTCGAGAGGCCCAGTGTAGCAGCACCCAAGTCTGTAGTTTCATCGCCTTCACCACCACCTTCACCAGGTAGATGTAGATCACCATCAACAAGGGAGAATATACCAGTCATAGATTTTTCCTCTTCACCAGCAGCAACATCCCGTTCTATTTTAGATTCTGTTTTTCCTTCACCTAATTCTGACAACACTGTACAAACTGATTCTGGTTGTCCTCTTGTACATGAGGATTCTACTTTGAATAATGGAAATGAATGTTTGCATGTTTATTCTGATTCTGTGCCATTTCCTTCTGCTCTCAAAGCTAAAAAAATTCAGAAATTAAAAGCAACACTTTCTAATCCTGGAGTGGTTGAGATCTTACAGAACATCTTTTTAAAGATGCCAATCCTTAAGGCCATGGAATACATGTCTACAGTAAAAAAGGGATAGAAAGAGGCATGTACCCAAAAGCGTCAACCAAGGAAGAACATACGAAAGGAAACAGAGAAACACATCTTGATCATGGCCACAGTTCGTGCCATCAATAACCTTCCACCTAAAAAGAAAGACAAGGAGCACCTCACATCCGTTGCCATATCTTTGATCAAGAATTTGATCGTACTCTTCTCGATAGTGGTTCCTCCATTAATCTCATGCCTTCCTCTTTACTAACTGGATTTCAATTAGGGCCTCTTAAAACAACCAAAATGATCCTTCAGTTTGCTGATAGATCGATTAAGAGGCCAAGAGGCATTTTAGAGGATGTTATTGTAGCGGTGCAGGGAATGAAATTCTCTGTTGATTTTGTTGTCATGGATATGGACACCCCTGCACCATTACTCCATACCCCGATCATACTAGGTCGACCGTTCCTCCGAATGGCCAAAGCAGCAGTTGATTATGGTACTGGAGAGATCATCTTTCACTCTCGCAGTGACAAGGTGAAATTTGAGATGATATCTGATCCTAGACCATCGCCGTTACTAGCAGCAGATGATACAGAAAAAAGTTTTACCAGATCTATATGACTGTGACTTTCTCGCTGAATTCAAAGAGACACATCTTTTCACTGATTTTATAGATGCCCAAGAGTTCCTTTCCCAAAAGGACTCTCTAGAAAGCACAGTCGACATGAGTTCCCTTGGTGGTCCAATTGAGATAGTTGCCGATGAGAAGTTTGAGCAGAGTTCTGAGGACGAGATATCTGAACCATTCGTTGAACTTCCTGATTTATGCACAGATGAGAGACATCTTTCTGAGATTATCGCTGAGATATCTGAGCAGTTAATTGATAAGAATATTGAACATCCTGATGAGCCCTTCCTTCTGAGTAGAAATCATTCATCGCAAGTCTATCAGATATTCTATTTCCTGAGCCGTCAGTAGACATGATGGACAGTCCACAGAGTACAGATCACATACCGTCTACCAGTACAGTGGCAGAGGTTACTACAAAGCCGATTCAGACCCCACCTGAGCTCAGGGTTTTACCATCAACTTTAAAATTTGCCTTACTTACGAGTCCTCCCCAAATGTTTCCGAGCATCCTCAGCTCGCAGTTGACTGCTGAATAAGAATCTCACGTTCTAGAGGTTCTTGAGAGAAATCGCAAGGCCATAGGATGGAATATCTCAGATCTCTATTGGATTAATCTAGCATTGTGCTTGCATCATATCTACCTAGAGGATGACTGTAAACCCTCCTGTGAATGTCAGCGCCGTCTAAATCCAAATCTAAGGGAGGTTGTCATGAAGGAGATCAAAAAATGGTGTGATGCTGGCTTTATATATCCCATTTAAGATTCCAAGTGGGTCAGTCCTTTACATGTGATCCCAAAGAAATCTGGGATTACTATCGTAAAGAATGACCGTGGTGAGGAGATTCCGACCCGGGTGCCTACTATGTCTGTATAGATTACTGACACCTGAACTCATCTACCAAGAAGGATCACTTTCCACTGCCCTTTATTGGTCAGATTATTGAGAGGTTGGTAGGGAAAGAGCTCTTTTGCTTCTTGGATGGGTACTCGGGATACAACCAAGTTGCTATTGCTCTTGAGGATCAAGATAAAACTACTTTCACTTGTCCGTTTGGCACCTACGCCTTTAGATGGATGCCCTTCAGATTGTGTAACTCCCCCGCTACATTTCAAAGGTGCATATTGACCGTTTTTGCTGACATGGTGGGTAATTTTCTTGAAGTATTCATGGACAATTTCTCGATCTACAGGGATAGTTTTGACACATGTCTTACTCATTTAGACCAAGTTCTTCAACGTTGTTGTGAGGTAAACCAAGTGCTCTTGTGGGAGAAGAGTCACTTTATGGTGACTAAGGGTATTGTATTGGGCCATGTCATCTCCAAACTTTGTATGGAGGTTGACCCGGCTAAGATTGATGTGATTTCCAAGTTAGAGCCACCACAGAATTTGAAACAGTCGATGTCAGTTTTGGGACATGTAGGATTCTATAGGCGATTCATAAAGGACTTCAACAAAATCGCCAGACCTTTGACTGAGCTTCTATGTAAGAAGATTGATTTTGTTGTCAATGAGAAAGTCCTCCTTGCATTCAAACATATGAAACAGATGGTTACTAGTGCTCCTGTCTTCCAACCACTCGATTGGTCTCTTCCTTTCGAGATTATGACGGATGCCTCAGATTTCGCAGTTGGAGCTGTTTTAGGACAGAGAAGGGATGGGATACCATTTGCTATACATTATGCTAGCAAGACTATGGATGAAGCACAACGAAATTATACAGTTACAGAGAAAGAGATGTTAGCAGTAGTGTTTGGGCTAGAGAATTTCAGATCTTACCTCATCGGTTACCACGTTATTATATACACGGATCGTACTGCCGTACGACACTTGTAGATAAAGAAGGATGCCAAACCACGCCTTATCAGATGGATCCTTCTTCTATAGGAATTTGATTTAGAGTTTCAAGATAAACCTGGACTGAAAAATGTAGTGGCAGATCACCTTTTCCGTATCACATATGTAGAGACCTCTGAGCAGAACATGATTCCTTTTTCCATAACCTTTCCAGATTAGACCATTTTGTCTGTGGGCTCACTCCCATGGTATGCTGATATTGTGAACTTTCTTGTCTGGAAAGTTCCACAAGATTGGTCGAAGTACAAGTTTGATAGATTTCTGTCAGAGATTCATATTACTAGTGGGAGGATCCGTACCTATTTCACGAGGGTGCAGATTGTATGCATTCCTCAAGAGGAACACACTAGTGTACTTGAGCACTGTGAAAAACTAGAATCTGGTGGACATAATTTGGGAAAACACACGACAACAAAGGTTTTATAGAGTGGCCTATGGTGGCCCACATTGTTTAAGGATGCTACAGAATATGTTTGAGGTTGTACTGACTGTCAGAAAATGGGGAAAACTGTTGATTCCAAAGATACCAAGCCCCTAAGATATATACAAATTTCTGATGTTTTTGATGCTTGGGGCATAGACTTCATGGGCCCATTTCCTTCCAGTTAAGGATTTCAATACATCATGCTTACCGTGGATTATGTTAGTTGATGGGTGGAGGCTATCCCCACCCGTGCCGCAGATAGTTGTACAATGTGTTCCTTTCTCAAGGACCATATTATTGAGTGGTTCGGTATTCTCAAAATACTGATTTAAGATGGGAGAAGCCATTTCATTAATAGAGAAGTAAAGCAGCTTGTGAAGGAGTATGCCATTGAGCACATAGTTGCGTCTTCTTACCACCCTCAGACTAATGGCTTAACAGAAATTTCAAAAAGGGAGATTAAGATGATATTGTAAAAACTTTTACGTCCAGATAGGAAGAACTGGTCCCAGATGCTTGATTCATTTCTATGGGCTTATCGGACGGCGTACAAGTCTCCTTTGGGTATGTCTCCCTACAGATTGGTATATGTAAAGCCTTGCCACCTGTCAGTGGAATTATTTCACAAATCTTTATGGGTACTCCGTGTATGCAATTTAGATTATGAGAAGGCAGGAATAAACAAGATGTTGGATTTGAATAAATTACTGGAATTCCGAGACTTTGCATATGATAACTCACTCATGTATAAGGAGAAAGTCAAGCGCTGGCATGATAAACACATTTGAAAGAAGACTTTCTCCCCTGATCACAAAGTTTGGTTATTTGATGCTAAGTTGAAGCTGTTTTCAGGAAAACTGAAAAACAAGTGGTCTTGATCGTTCATCGTGAGAGTTGTGCATGACAATGGGAGTATTGTCATATTTGGGTTTTCATATGACACACAACCATTTGTTGTGAACGGACAGTTGCTGAAGCCATATCTGGATCATGATACATTCCTGCCCGTCGTTGATTCGGTATCTGTGGTATCAGACGATGATCTTTTGATTCCATCTTTTGCCTCTGATATATGAGCATCCACTCCTCTTGTATATCCTTTTGTTTCACTGTTTCCTTTTCCGTTTTATCATTCACCCCTTTTCCGTGTATGTGTGTATATGCTATACTTAGGATGTGCTTTAACCTAAGTATAGGGGGTGAATGATTTTCATTGTTCATATTCGTCCTGTTCATCACTCTTTTTGTTGCCTATACTTAGGGTTACTCTACCCTAAGTATAGGGGGTGATGTTGTTCATATCGTCTTTTTTGTTTTTTAGTCTGTACATTCTCTGCATCAGTTTTCCCCTTTTGTACAGTCTACTACACTTAGGATTACTTGATCCTAAGTATAGGGGGGATCACCAACTTCTCTTCTTTTTATCCTTTCTTTGAGTCATTGTAGCATAGGAGTCTTTTCATTTTTCTATACTTAGCACGAGTTATGTCTTCCTTTGTCGCTCTCTGATCACTATGAGGACATAATTCGAGCTAAGTATAGGGGGGTGTCGTATATATTGTATATATACTTTAGACATAACTCGTATTTTTAAATATGTTTATTTGGGAGATATGTATATAATTTTGTAAAATCCACGTGTGTACAAAAAACAACAATAATAAACAAACAAAAAATAAAAAATAAAAAAAACTAAAAAAACAAAGACACAAAAACAACAACAAAACAAAACAAACCAAAAAAAGGAAAAATAGAAAAAAAACAAAAACAAACAAATTATTGTATATACTTGTATATATATATTTTACTAACCCTTTTTCCTTTTTTAAAAAAACTACAAAACCAAAAATCTATAAAATTGGAATAATTCAAGAAAACCTTTCTTCTACATCCGCATTTTTCTCCAAATATCCATAACAAATTCAAAATTATTAAAGTGTTTAAAACAAAATGCTCTTTTCACATGTGCATCATTTTTTTCAAAAAAGCTTTCTTGCATTGTCCATATTTTCTTGTATTTGCATGTGCATTTTTCAGGATAGTATTGACATTTCAAGTAAGTCTGGAATAAAATTAAAGAATGGAGCTTAGTTGGGCCTTAATCCACTTAATTTCAGAGGAACCTTATAAAAAATGGAGTTAAGACTTTTCAGGTCCTAGTGACTTAATTCTTTGAGTCCAGAAGACTATGTTCACATGTCATCTTGATTAGTCTAAGTAGAACATTTAACAACACACGCATGATTCTTTCAGACCGTGGCTTATCTTGGACAAGCACTCTACATGTAGCTCTTCATGGATGTGGTAGTGAGGAGGCAGAATCTTTTGGCTTGGGATAGCATACGCAGGTAGTACATCTAGGTGGAACCACTCGTCTTCCTCTAGGGAAGGAAGTGCGTCTCAACGTGGTCTAGCGATGTTGAGGTTTAAAGACAGGATGTTGTGGGGTTGCAATAATGCTTCAAAAGAGAGATAGTTAACTGGCTCAAGAGGAAAAACTCGTTATGTACATGTTGCACCTTGTATATGCTTTTAAAAAAAGTATGAAAAAATGCAGAATCTCCAAAAGTGGACATGCCTGATTGAAAAGTAAAATTCCTTTCAGAGTGTATATACAAGGATAAAAAAAATAAAAAATTTCAATAAGAGCTTCAAAGACAAATTTTTGTAAGCTTGCAGCGGATGACTTTGCTACATTGGTCATGCATCCAAGGATAGGTAGCTACATTGGTTACCGTCCGTTCTTTTCTCCATCCCCTCTTCTTGATCTGGTTGTACTTGAACTTAGAAGGGAATATCTCCACTCCTCGAGGAAAGAGTTGCTAGACCGGGGAACTAGAGTTACCTTATTGAGGGAGGCAGTTTCTTTGCTACTTTTGAGATGGGGAGCTATATCTCACTTACACCGTACAAGTAAAGATTCATAGTCACAAGAATTTGTGTATGTAAACTTGTTCTGACCTGACTGTTGAGGACACCTGAATAGGAGTCCTGTGGAAATTAGAGGCTATTAGGTTTTGAATCCATCTCCCATTAAGGTTCCGATACACTAATAATCCAAAGGTCTGACAGAGCTCCAAACTACAATTTTATGAAGATAAGTTTAATACTTAATATTTTCCTAATTCCTTTATTTTCCCTTTCTTTTTCTTTTTTCTTCACTTATTCTTTCAAATAAGTGTTTGCTAAAGCACCAGCAAAGGTAAAGCATATGGGGATGATGAATATGTGATTCGTCATCTTTATTCATTTATTTTAGTTAAAAATCCCTTATAAAACACCTGTATATAACACTAACTCCATATTCTTACTAACTTGCATTTGTGTGTAAATATTGTACACTTTTTACCATTTTAACCTAAAATAAATAAATAAATAAAGAGAGGAAAAATATAGAAAATAAAATAAAAAAGAAGACTGTACATATGTAATAGATACAGGCTGACCAGAATCCCGAGAGAAGGTTGAGACTTGATCTGGTCGACAAGGAATAAAGTAGGGGGAGATAGGGTCTTTATTCAGAAAATCCAAAAAAATGTGTAGTATATTTGTAAACTACACTATTTTATTTGTACCTGAATTGACCTCAAATCAAATAGGTTTCAAAACCAAAGTTGTAAATAAAAATGTGTCCTAAATAACAGAAATAGTTGCATAATTAATCATGTACAGAATAAAAGCAACCATACTTGGAAAAAAGCCACTAAGCAATAATTGAATGACCAATTCTGACTCCATATGAACTCAAATTGAACCAAACTCACTTCCACTGTATTCTAAATTAAATTATCTTTAAAAGGTTGTGATTTCATAATTTTTGGAGTTACGGGTGAAAAGTAATGTGGGTTTCTGGGGGTGATTTCTGCAATTTTCCCATGTATATGTACATATTGTATTTTGTAAATATTTTTACTAATTATTTAAAATAAAAATAAAAAAATAAAAATGTTAAAATAGAAAAAAAGATAATTTCCTTATTTAACTATGTATATAATGTACTACATGTATATAGTATATGTATATAGTTGCTATTCTTAATTAACCACAAAAAAAATAACATTTTTTATTCAAATAAATGAAGTGACGAAAATTCAAAAAAATTAGTTAATTTTTACTTTATCTCATTTCAATTTTAATCTCTCTTATCTCTTCAACCAAAAATTCAAAAATTCAAATTTCATTCTCTATCTTTTCTATTTATATGGCTCTTCTTCGTCCTTCCAACTTGATCAATCTTTAGTGAGAGGTACCCAATCTTCGAGAGTCATCTTGTCGCAGAAGGGTGCCTAGCCTCTGAGCCGTCCGGTGATAGTGCGTAGGCCTTCGTCGAGGTGATCAAGGTCTTTTCCGCTCCTAATGTGAGATCCATTTTCTCTTCTTTTATCCTAGGTTAATCATAGTATTTATTTTGTCGCATTCTCTCTTCGTTGTCAATTTTTTATCTAGATCATAGAATCACCACCATCACGATTTAATCTGCCACCTACTCGAGTTTTCATCTCATTTTCTCTATCTCTCCACGTTCCTTTCTACCTCGCATGATCTCTCACCTCCGACCACGCACGATGGTCGGAGATCCGGTTCGATCCGCCATTTTCCTCAGGATCGCAATCATCCACATCTCTGTTTTGATTTTTGGGATCGAGTCATCATGCTCGAATCCTAATTTGTCTATAAATAAAAAATATAAAAAAAGTGTTTTCCTTCTCTCCAATATTTATTTTGCAAGATCATCCAAAAAATAAAAAAACTAAAAAAAAACATTTTTTTATTTTTTGTTTTTAATTTCTTTTTTTTGAATTTATAAAAAAAAGGTTTTTCTGATTACTGTAACAGATAAAAAAAATCAAAAAGGGGGGTGGGGGGGGGGGGGGCAGCCGCCCTGCAGGCGGGATCCGTTGCACAACCGTCGCTCTTCCTGGGCGGAACGCCACCACCGCCTAGAACCCACTGACCTTTCAGCCGACGCAAGGATTGGACACCACCGCCATCATCCATCGACCAAGAGTTCGACTCGCCCAGATCTGTTGCTACCTCTAAGCCCCGCGCCGCCACTGCTGCCCACCATTACACCTCCAGCGTCGAGGCGGCGTCGCCGCTCCTCAATGCCACCTCGCGACCCCATCCGCTATGTAAGGTCGCGCATCACCACTAGATCGCCTTTCCACCCTGTGGTGCTAGGGCGTGCGTCGCCATCCGTCGCTGCAGCCCGCGCGCTACAGCCACGACCACCAGCGCCGCGACGCCATTGTCGCCTCCCGCGCTCCGCCCCTTCAGCCAGATTGCCACCAGAACCGCGCCGTCGCAACCTAAGCGTGGAGAAGAGGATAGGGGCGGCGGCACCCCTTGCCCCACCCTTTGTTGACTTGATGAGGAAGAAAGGATTGAAGCCCCCTTCTCAACCCATCATAAATTTTTGGCAAAATTGTGTAAAAGCCCTCGAGCATTTTGCAAATTATAAAGAAGACCCCCGCTCCAGACTATCATGTGTAATGCACGTGTTACTTCGGTAACTTGAGCATTTCTCCCTCTATTTTACTTCTTTTATTTATTTAATGCAAAAAAAGAACTATCTACATTTCAGTCCTTGTGTTTCCAGACCTTTATTTTGCTAGCTTTTCTTATTGAAATAAATGTTTTCTTTGGTCAATAAATCTACCAAAAAGTATGCTTTGCTCTTGATGTGCTTATCTTTCTAGCATACATTTTTCATTGCATTTTATCATCATTTAATATTATAAAAAATAAAAAATAGTGTCTTTTTCTTTTCCTGAAATTCAAAAATTCATAAA
Source organism: Ottelia alismoides (assembly GCA_037367405.1). Classification (NCBI taxonomy): domain Eukaryota; kingdom Viridiplantae; phylum Streptophyta; class Magnoliopsida; order Alismatales; family Hydrocharitaceae; genus Ottelia; species Ottelia alismoides. The sequence continues at coordinate 176,054 of JAZKJV010008591.1, forward strand.
AATTTGAATATAGTTCTAAAAATATCACTTGCAATGCAGATCCCTTTTTGAGTTATTAGCCTGATTCATAAAAGTCTAATAATTTGGTCCAAATGGACACTTAAAGGTTAAGAACGCTTGCCTTTGGTGTAAGCTCATATGAATGTAACTTTATAATGCTTTGTGATTTTCTTTTCATCAACATTTTTCTTTTTGTCTAGCTCCACATCTTTTTCCAAGAATTGGCACACACTGATCAATAAATTAATATAATGAATTACACACCCTAGCACTTAGGTTTTGGTCAAGAGAGTAGTATAACAATCATGTCCTATACTGGATAAGATGCTGACACTCTGGTTTCATGAATCCTTCATTAATTTTATCCCATCCATGAGTATCATAAAATTAGGTCAAAACGTAAATCCCAAATCCCAGTTCCTCAAGTGAAACCTCAACTCATCTCAATCGTGAGCACAACCATGCTAGTGAGTGATGGTTATATTCTTTAAAAAGGATATTACATATGCAATATAGCACACAAAACTTTCAATATAGGGAAGTTTGAATTTTTAAGTCTAAGACCCTAATGATTAAGATAGGTCAACTCTAAGTCTCTGGACCTCATCAACCGAGTGTTAAAGATCTCAAAAGCCTTGAGTGCAAGTGAATGTATCATGCAAAAATACTAAACTAATAAGTTAATTTTTTATAAAGAATTTTGAAGAAGTTTTATTAATAAGGATTAGAAACAGGTACCCTTAAGGACAACAATAGAACAAAGCAAACACTTACAAGATACGACAATGATATCCAAACGATACAACAAACTTCAAACTCTCAAAGATCAATCTTGAATCTTTAGGGTTTAAAATCACAAGCTTCCTTATGCTTAACTTATTTTCTCCTCACAGTGTAAACCTCAGAGTCAGGATAAGAAAGATCATCATCAACTTGGAGAATGAAACGCTCAGAATGATGCCATTCCTCCTCAATTGTAATATCCATATCCACATGGGAAGATCTAAATTTATTCAAAATAGAGGAAGGACATATCCAACCCTTAGATCCTTCAATAAACTTCTGGGATTTCCTTTAAAAAACTAGAGACAATAGGTAAACCTAACTTACAAGTAAGGTGGCACTTAGATGATTGAATATCCTCAATAAAAGGTGCAGGTTCCACTATATCTAATTCTTCTAATAAAATATCATCTTCCTCAAGTGGCATCGCTCTTTTCAAAGAACTCTTTATCGACTTGATCTACAAAAATATAGAGTTTAGATCCAGACATTCCTCCATGCTTAACTATGTAAAGAACTAGGTCTAGTAAACTTTTTAGATCCTAAGAATCTGACAGTTCAAAATCTAATTGGGTAAAGCCTTGAACTTGGCATATCTCAGATCCTATATAATAAGATCCGGCTCGTCAAGAGGAAACCAGCGGAATTTGTTTTGTGTGAATCGGACTTCGTTTCGATTTGTTATGAATTTCGGAAGAAAGAGAAGTAAGGAAGGATAAGATGTCATTAATCCATAATGATTGTCATTAAGACTAATTAAACATGATTAAAGAAATTAATGATGATTGAATGTCGCTAATGATCATTAGTAAACACTAATCAGTAGTTAACAAAAGATAAGCGTAAGCCGCGAAAGTTAAATCACGATTAGTGAAAGTTAATCACGATTAGTGTTAATTAAGCATCATTAGCGAATCTAGAATCCTCTAGAATGTTCTAACTTAAGCTCCAAGTTTGGGATAAGTTTTGGCTAAAACATGGGCCAAAATCATGGGCCGCTAAACCATGGTTTTCTAACCATGGTTAGTGGTTTTCTGGGGCCTATAAATAGACCCCCCTATACCCATTCATTCTCTACGACTTCCACTACCACCACCACCCCAAGGGCTAGGGTCGTGAGGTCGGGAGGAGGAGTGGGAGGCGAGGGAGAAGCGCTAGCGAAGCGCTGCCGGGAGAATGAGGAGAAGAAAGGTATGATCCTCTCTTAGTTTGCTTCGTAAGCTAGGCTTTCAATTCATCCTCTAGTTCTTCCAAGTTTTGTTCTTGATTCATCTTTCTTTCCGATTCGTTTTCCTGTTGTGGTTCGAGGAGAAATCTGTGTAACACCCTACTTAGGTGCGGGCGGCTATGCACGTCAGTGACCCTGTGATTCGTCACACGTTCACTCATCTAAGACGCGTGGTGTCCACCGATTCTCCATCGTTTATATTTCTATTTTTCTATTATACTTTTGTAATTATGTTGATGGAGAAATCTGTGTAATACCCTACTTAGGTGCGGGCGGCTTTGCACGTCAGTGACCCTGTGATTCGTCACACGTTCACTCACCTATGATGTGTGGTGTCTACCGGTTCTTCATCTCTTGTTGTTGAGTATATTCTTTCAGTTTCATTGTTATTTTCCTCTCGATTGATTTTATAGAGGAAACACTTTCCATTTTTATTTTGAAATATGTCCCGATATAAGGGGAAATTCTGCCGAAATTTTCCGAGAAATATGTTCCTATATAAGGGGAAACTCTGCCGAAATTTTAAGAGAAAATATGTTCTTGATGTTCTTCGTGTTCTTCGCGTTCTTCGTTCATTCTTCACGTTCTTAACATGTTCTTAGCGTTTTGATACGAAAATGAAATTTGATCTTTTCAGGAGCCTTAAAACAGCCTTTCTAAAAACGAAACACGATAAAGCCTTGCATACACGAGAGAGAGCTCGATTAGGTAATGCAATCCTTCCCTTTGCTATTGGGTTTTCATACAAAATTATTGAAATTCTTGATTTTGTGTTCTTTGCTACGAAGAACCCTAATTTTGGTTATTTTTGAAAAAGTCTGAAGAATTGCTTTGTGATTCCCACTAAAATAAGATTTACGCATCAAATTGATGCGTTGGCTCTGAAAGTTAGGGTTTGGGAGTTAAAATAGGCATAAATAGGAGTATACATATGGTTATGAATAATATATATGTGAGTCGATACTAAGTATTGCGGATTATGCAAATCAAAGACTTAACGAAAGAATTACATCATGTGAATTGGTGTGATTTGAGTTGGATCCTGAAAAGGATCATGTGCCACGTTAAGGATTACTGGGAGTAGAACTACATGACGGGCATGCAACCTGTAGGTTTGTCGGAAGGAACCCGTATTGGCGTTTCCCTACCTAGGTGGTATACGGTTGCCCTGTTATGATAAGTGCGCACGAAATGAATGTTTTGCAACGCGTGGTACCAGGAGCCAATATATTCGGGTTGGAACGACGGAAGATTTGGTCGTGCCATGTTGAGGCACGGGTGGTTCAATAGCGGCTGGGTCACGATAACATGTATTTAAAGCTGCTAGGTTATATGATTACATGTTAGCCTGAGGTTTTAAGCAACTGAGTCCTCGAGGACGGTATGCTCATTTGTTTTTCCAGGCTGAGGGTTGAGACCCTGTTTAATAAAAGAAAAGGAAATTGTCAGGGTAGTATTGGAAGATTGGTTGAGGCGACGTGCGGCGACATAAGCTTACCAAGATCAACACAATCTCCAATCCCGAAGCATCCACAGCTTCGGAGTCCAAGAATGGTGGGGTTCCCCTGGACTAATCCCTGATGCGGAATAGAAAGGAATAGGACTTAAATTAATGAGAAGGAATGAAATTTTTTTTTGATATCAAGTTTTGAAAAATTACACAATTTGTTTGCTTTTCTCTTCTTCGTTACTTAGCATTCGCTAATTTTTATCCTATGATTTATGGAAAACCCAGCAGGTATCGGTGAGCCATCGCAAGGACTTTAAAAATTTATCCAGCTTACATATTAGACATCCAGCCAACCACAATAGCTTTACTTTCTTTAAGGTAGTTAGTAATCTTTTGTATATTTTCCTTTCAAGCTGATGTACATGTAAATGGTTATAGTGGGATAGTGTATCATCTGAACTTTATTTTGTGAATGGAAAAGTGTTGAAATACATTCTTCAGAGTATTTTTATTTGCAGTCTATTTCTGAATGTTAGTTGTGACTGCTGAATAAATTATTGCTGAGTAACCAGATCCGGATATGGGAGGATCCGACGACCCGAGAAATGGGGTCGTGACAGATTGGTATCAAAGCTTGGTTACTCCAGTAATTTATTTAGTAATTAATAACTATGAGCAGTATTTAGAAATTAAGGTTGTATTAAGATCCTTTGATCTTAATAAATGACTGCAGTACCATTCACAAGTCATTGTCCCTTATGTACATCATGCTAATACATATAGGATCTGACCTTTGACCTTGACTCATCCCAGGATCATGGCAGACCAAGACATGTCTAGACAATTAGCGGCTATGATGGCAATGCTCCAAGACATGGGGCAAAGGCGACAAGCATTGGAGGAGAGGCTCAATGCACATGCTGAGAGACCCGAGGCATCTAAGCCTGCAGATGCTAGGATTGAAGGTTCTGTCCCTCTTTCTGTGGAAGAATATAGTTACCATCCTTCAACTGAGTCTTCTTCTACCCCGGTTGAAGGAGCAATGGAGAAGGCCCTTCTTAGACACCAAACATTACTAGATAATTACTGAAAGGGAAAAATTCCTCGATTCAAAGGTGTAGAGACACTTGCCGAGGCTAAATTATGGCTTGATGACGTCAGTAGGATGTTGAGAAGAATACACACACCAGCAGATACTTGGGTGCACTTTGCTGATTACTCCTTAGCAGACTATGCAAGACAATGGTGGAGAGCCATTTCCAAGAAATTAGCAGATCCTGTTCCATGGTATATCTTTGAAGAGAGGTTCCGAGCTCATTTCTTTCCCTCTCATTGCGAAGAATTAAAGAAGAGAGAGTTGGCTTCTCTGAATCAGGGTTCTAAGATCATAAGAGATTATCATATCCACTTTACTGAGCTACTACGGTACTCACCAGCTCTAGAAGCTTCACTATAAGAGTGTCTTACCAAATTAGTTAGCGGTCTTCAGGGAGATCTACGAGAAAAGCTTGCTGGTTTTAGAGCCACAACCGTAGATGAAGCAATGGACATTGCCTCTTGTTGAGATGGAGAGGGATGAAAACCGCCAAAGAAGAAGTTTCCACTTTAATGGTGGACCATCCAAAAGCAAGTCACATTATAACTGTAGAGATCATCGCTATCATCCAGTCGGGTCTAATATAAGCTCGTCACAGAATTTGGGCCAGGAATTATCTGGAAGAAGTGATTTCTCTAGACCTCCACTATATCCTCGCGACTCAGCATCAGGAGCTAGCACCTCTGTGCCAGGATCTTCAGCTCAAACGGGAGCACGTGTGTGTTTTTACTGTCATCAAGAAGGCCACATCAAGAAAGATTGTCTGAAGTTGAGAGGTTCAGAGTTTAAATCAACCTTAATTAACAGTATAACATCCACCTCGAGCAATGGAGCAACACACAGAGGAAGACATGGTAGAGGTCGAGGCTCACAAGGAGCGTCTCCTACACAACAACCACCACAAAGTGTTGTGGGTTCTAGCTTGCCTATTCCTAATGGCCAACTCAATGCAATTACTGAAGAACAAGCCTACCACTCAGGCACAGTCGTACGAGGTACCGTTACTATTCATGGCTTTTCAGTACATGCCTTATTTGATTCTGGTGCTTCACATTCATTTATTCATTGACGGTTAGTACCCACTTTGGGTAAGATACCAGTAGAAGTACAACAGTCCTATCTGATCAAGGGACCAGGAGGACAAGTATTTATAATCCGAGAAATCCTGGATAATTGTATAATACAGATAGCGGGACATCAGTTACCTGTTTCACTACTACTAATAGAAATGGAGGACTTTGATCTTATCCTAGGGATGGATTGTCTAGAAAGGCATCATGCATGTCTTGATTGTTTTCTGAAGACAGTAACGTTTCACCTTCCTAACTTGATAGAGTTCCAATTCATTTGAAAGACATCCAATGATAATATCAAATATATCTCTACATTGAAGGCATAACAGTTGTTAGAGCACGGGTGCTAAGGTTATTTAGCTTATGTATCCACTACATCAGGGTCAGAAAGAATGATAGAAGATGTGCCTATAGTGTGCGAGTTTACTGATGTTTTTCAAGAGGAACTACCTGGATTACCACCTGAGCGAGAGATTGAATTTAAAATCTCTCTCACACCTGATACTCAACCTATCTCTATCCCTCCGTATAAGATGGCACCAGCTGAGTTACGAGAGTTAAAGGTATAATTGCAAGAACTGTTAGATAAAGGATTCATTCGTCCTAGTACTTCACCATGGGGTGCACCTGTCTTATTTGTTAGGAAAAAGGATGGGTCGATGCGGTTGTGCATTGACTATAGACAACTAAACAAGAGGACAATAAAGAACAAGTACCCTCTGCCAAGAATAGATGATATATTTGATCAGTTACAAGGTTCAACTGTGTATTCCAAGATTGATTTAAGATCTGGATACCATCAGTTGAAAATTAAAGATACAGATATTCCCAAGACAGCTTTTCGAACTAGATACGGGCATTAAAAATTCTTAGTTATGCCTTTTGGACTAACAAATGCCCTAGCAGCCTTCATGGATCTCATGAATAGAGTATTCAAGGAGTTCTTAGATCACTTTGTAGTAGTCTTTATTGATGATGTGCTTATTTACTAAAAGGATAAGTATCTGCATGAACATCATCTCAGGAAGGCACTGGAAACTCTAAGGAAGAACAAACTGTATGCTAAATATAGCAAATGTGACTTCTTGCTATCTGAAGTATCTTTCTTAGGCCATGTTATTTCTAGGGAAGGTATAACAGTTGATCCTACAAAGGTTAGTGCGGTGATGAGTTGGGAATGCCCGAAGACTGTCACAAAAATACGATCTTTTCTGGGATTAGCTGGATATTATAGAAGATTCGTGAAGGACTTTTCACGGATAGCATTGCCAATGACTAGAATAACTCAAAAGGAGGTCCCATATTTATGGTCTGATACATGTGAAGCTAGTTTTCAGACACTGAAAAATGCCTAACATCTGCACCCATCCTTACTCTACCCTCCGTGAGTGAAGGGTTTACAGTGTACACTGACACATCTAAAGAAGGACTTGGGGCGGTTCTTATGCAACATGGTAAGGTAGTTGCGTATGCATCATGACAGCTCAGGACACATGAGAAGAACTACCCAACACATACCTTGAATTAGCTGCCGTAGTTTTCGCTTTAAAGATATGGAGACACTACCTGTATGGTATTACTTTTGAAATCTTCACCGATCATAAAAGCTTGAAATATCTGTTTGATCAAAAGGAGCTCAATATGAGACAGAGATGGTGGCTAGAGTTGTTGAAAGATTATGATTGCACTATCTCCTACCACCCTGGTAAGGGGAACATCGTAGCAGATGCACTTGGCAGAAGAACTTATTCACCTGGGTTAGGGAATGCTATCCACTTCTGGGATTTACTATCAATGTTAAGTGAATGGAAACCATTTGATAGTAGTGTTGATACTATAAATATTCCTCATCAATACAAACCAGAGATATGGGATAAAATAAAGAAAGGACAAGAGGATGATCCAATCCTTAAAGACTTGAAACAACAACTTGAGAAGAATGAGATAGAGGGATTCCAGATACAAGATGGTTTACTGTATAATCATCACAGAGTTTGTGTACCAAACACACCTGAACTAAGGAAAGACATCTTACGAGAAGCTCATTGTTCTAGATTATCTATTCATCCAGCAATTACGAAGATGTATAAGGATCTTCATTCATACTTTTGGTGGCCGGGAATGAAGAAAGATGTTGCTAAGTTTGTGAATTCATGTTTCACTTGCCAGTAGGTAAAGGCTTCACACCAAAAGCCACTAGGATTATTGCAACCCCTCCCTATACCTGAATGGAAATGGGAAAGCATTTCCTTGGATTTCATTACTGGCTTACCTCAGACGACTGGTAGTAAATATAGTATCTGGGTTATAATAGATCGTCTGACAAAGATAGCACACTTCATTCCGATAAGTTTATCTTTCACTCCAGACCAGCTTGCTGAGTTATATATTACACATGTGATTCGCCTCCATGGTATCCCGAAGGAAGTAGTTCTGATCGAGATTCACGATTCACCTCACACTATCGGGAGAACTTCATGAAAGCTTTAGGTACACAACTATGCTTGAGTACAACATATCATCCACAAACAGATGGTCAGTCAGAACGTACGATTCAAACACTAGAGGATATGCTACGAGCATGTGCCTTAGAATGGAAGGGATCGTGGATTAAACATTTGCCTCTTGTAGAATTCACCTACAATAATAGTTACCATACAAGTATTGGCATGGCACCATTTGAAGCACTATATGGACGAAAGTGTACTACTCCTTTGTGTTGGCAAGAGATCGGAATAAAGAACCTTTATGATTCAGATAGACTTCAGGAGACACGGAAAGCTGTAGAACTTGCTAGAAAAAGACTATTAACTGCTCAGAGTCGCCAGAAAAGTTATAGTGATACCAGGCGAAGAGACCTTGAATTTGAGGTAGGTGACTTTGTATTTCTCAAAGTATCACCTATGAAGGGTGTTCAGAGGTTTGGCTTGCGTGGGAAGTTAGCACCCAGGTTCGTGGGTCCCTTTGAAATTATTCAACGGATTGGAAAAGTTGCCTATAGACTTGCACTTCCTCCACATCTTTTGGCAATACATGATGTATTTCATGTATCAAATCTGAGAAAGTACATTAGGGTTCCAGAGCATAAGATAAGTTATGATGATTTACATGTTGAGCCAGACTTGACATACCAAGAGATACCTGTGCAAATACTTGAAAGGGATATCAAGAAGTTGAGAAACAAAGAGGTGCCTCTAGTTAAAGTATTGTGGCGAAACCAAGAGTTTGAAGAAGCCACATGAGAACCTGAGGCAGAAATGAGAGCGAAATACTCGTACTTCTTTGAATGTTAACATTATGTATTATGTATATGTTCATTTTAAATGACATGACGTTCATTCTCTTTAAGGTTGTTATGGTTTCAATCCTCTTTAAGGTTGTTATGCCTGCATTTCTAGTCTCGAGGACGAGACTTACTTTAAGGTTGTTATAATTGTAAAGCCTTGAACTTGGCATATCTTGGATCCTATATAATAAGATCGGGCTCATCAGCGGAATTTGTTTCGTGTGAATCGGACTTCGTTTCGATTTGTTATGAATTTCGGAAGAAAGAGAAGTAAGGAAGGCTAATATGTCATTAATCCATAATGACTGTTATTAAGACTAATTAAACATGATTAAAGAAATTAATGATGATTGAAAGTCGCTAATGATCATTAGTAAACACTAATCAATAGTTAACAAAAGATAAGCGTAAGCTGTGAAAGTTAAATCGTGATTAGTGAAAGTTAATCACGATTAGTGTTAATTAAGCGTCATTAGCGAATCTAGAATCCTCTAGAATGTTCTAACTTAAGCTCCAAGTTTGGTATAAGTTTTGGCTAAAACCATGGGCCAAAACCATGAGCTGCTAAACCATGGTTTTCTAACCATAGTTAGTGGTTTTCTGGGGCCTATAAATAGACCCCCCTATACCCATTCATTCTCTACGAGTTCCACTACCACCACCACCCCAAGGGCTAAGGTCGAGAGGTCGGGAGGAGGAGTGGGAGGCGAGGGAGAAGCGCTAGGGAAGCGCTGTCGGGAGAACGAGGAGGAGAAAGGTATGATCCTCTCTTAGTTTGCTTCGTAATCTAGGCTTTCAATTCATCCTCTAGTTCTTCCAAGTTTTGTTCTTGATTCATCTTTCTTTCCGATTCGTTTTCCTGTTGTGGTTCGAGGAGAAATCTGTGTAACACCCTACTTAGGTGCGGGCGGCTATGCACGTCAGTGACCCTGTGATTCGTCACACGTTCAGTCATCTAAGACGCGTGGTGTCTACCGATTCTCCATCATTTATGTTTCTATTTTTCTATTATACTTTTGTAATTATGTTGATGGAGAAATCTGTGTAATACCCTACTTAGGTGCGGGCGGCTATGCACGTCAGTGACCCTGTGATTCGTCACACGTTTACTCACCTAAGATGTGTGGTGTCTACCGGTTCTTCATCTCTTGTTGTAGAGTATATTCTTTCAGTTTCATCGCTATTTTCCTCTTGATTGATTTTATAGAGGAAACACTTTCCATTTTTATTTTGAAATATGTTCCGATATAAGGGGAAATTCTACCGAAATTTTCCGAGAAATATATTCCGATATAAGGGGAAACTCTGCCGAAATTTTAAGAGAAAATATGTTCTTGACATTCTTCGTGTTCTTCGCGTTCTTCGCATTCTTCATTCATTCTTCGCGTTCTTAACATGTTATAAGCGTTTTGATACGAAAATGAAATTCGATCTTTTCAGGAGCCTTAAAATAGCCTTTCTAAAAACGAAACACGATAAAGCCTTGCATACACGAGAGAGAGCTCGATTAGGTAAGGAAATACTTCCTTTTGCTATTGGGTTTTCATACGAAATTATTGAAATTCTTGATTCTGTGTTCTTTGCTACGAAGAACCCTAATTTTGGTTATTTTTGAAAAAGTCTGAAGAATTGCTTTGTGATTCCCACTAAAATAAGATTTACGCATCAAATTGATGCGTTGGCTCTGAAAGTTAGGGTTTGGGAGTTAAAATAGGCATAAATAGGATTATACATATTGTTATGAATAATATATATGTGAGTCGATACTAAGTATTGCAGATTATGCAAATCAAAGACTTAACGAAAGAATTACATCATGTGAATTGGTGTGATTTGAGTTGGATCCTGAAAAGGATCATGTGTCACGTTAAGGATGACTGGGAGTAGAACTACAGGTCGGGTATGCAACCTGTAGGTTTGTCGGAAGGAACCCGTATTGGCGTTTCCCTACCTAGGTGGTACACGGTTGCCCTGTTATGATAAGTGCACACGAAATGAATGTTTTGCAACGCGTGGCACCGGGAGCCAATATATTCGGGTTGGAACGACGGAAGATGTGGTCGTGCCATGTGGAGGCACGGGTGGTTCAATAGCGGCTGGGTCACGATAACATGTATTTAAAGCCGCTAGGTTATATGATTACATGTTAGCCTGAGGTTTTAAGCAACCGAGTCCTCGAGGACGGTGTGCTCATTTGTTTTTCCAGGCTGAGGGTTGAGACCCTGTTTAATAAAAGAAAAGGAAATTGTCAGGGTATATTGGAAGATTGGTTGAGGCGACGTGCAACGGCATAAGCTTACCAAGATCAACACAATCTCCAATCCCGAAGCATCCACAGCTTCAGAGTCCAAGAATGGTGGGGTTCCCCTGGACTATTCCCTGATGTGGAATAGAAAGGAATAGGACTTAAATCAATGAGAAGGAATGAAATTTTTTTGTGATATCAAGTTTTGAAAAATTAAACAATTTGTTTGCTTTTCTCTTCTTCGTTACTTAGCATTCGCTAATTTTTATCCTATGATTTATGGAAAACCCAACAGGTATCGGTGATCCATCGCAAGGACTTTAAAAATTCATCCAGCTTACATACTAGACATCCAGCCATCCACAGTAGATTTACTTTCTTTAAGGTAGTTAGTAATCTTTTGTATATTTTCCTTTCAAGCTGATGTACATGTAAATGATTATAGTGGGATAGTGTATCATCTGAACTTTATTTTGTGAATTTAAAAGTGTTGAAATACATTCTTCTGAGTATTTTTATTTGCAGTCTATTTCTGAATGTTAGTTGTGATTGCTGAATAAATTATTGCTGAGTAACCAGATCCGGATATGTGAGGATCCGACGGCCTGAGAAACGGGGTCGTGACAAATTGTTACACCCAAGGCACCCTTTCGGATATTGAGATTTCTCTTGGAAAACTGAAGTAAGGTTTGAGTTTTATTTTTTTTCAATATTTTATTTAATTTTTTTATATTTTTAATTTAAAAAAAGAATATTTGTAAATATCTACAGAAAACAATAAGTAAAAAGTCAAAGTAAAAATGGCACCCATTTGAAAATAATTTGTAAAACAGTCTACAAACTAAGTAAAATATATATAAAATTTCAAAATATTTTACAAAATATTTTTACAAGCAATTTTCAAATCCCTATATTCATAGCCCAAAATAAATATACAAAATGTGTGAAATCACGAGCTATGACTGAAAGTCTATATGCAATATATGCAAACACAACCTATACTTAGCTTATGCTATGTCATCAAAGCAAAAGTGAAATGGTAGACATAGCTCGTACTACACATGAAGAGTATGATGAAAAAATAAGGGATAAAGTGATAGAACAACATGTCAAACCACCCATACTTAGGTTATGAATAGCCTAAGTGTAGTACATGAAGACATGAAATAAAGGTAAAAGAAGAATAGGTTAAAATGAATCACAGAGGGTCAGTCCCCCTATACTTAGCACGAAAATAGGTTAAGTATAAAGCGTGAATATATAAAGAAGAGACCAAGGAGAACAAGATATGCGCTAGTTACCTCCTATACTTAAGTTCTCAATAGCCTAAGGAGTAAGAAAATAACAAGGGAAGAATCCACCATCACAAAAGAATATAGTCAGAATGAAAGTGATAGATGAATTGCTAAGATAATTGATAACTGTCCCGCACCCTTATGTTAATTCGAGCAAATTAATTGTCCAAATTAAGTTAAAGTTGTTCGTTGCAGTCGGATACGAGAGGGCTGATCAAAAACCAGTTAAATCAGATTTGAGTCAATTTCAAGCGGTGAATTTTTTTTTACTTGGTAGTGTCCAAGGTCGAACTCAGGGAGGCATCTGTCTCCTTAGGTGAATTTTAGCAGAGATCAAGTGTTGGATTTTCGGAGAATTATTATTATTATCAATGCAGGACACATGCAACTGGTAAGCCAATTTGAAGTTAATTCAATTAAGATATCAAATGGAATCCAAAAATTCTGAAAATTGGCCAGATGATTAATGATGATAAAACTAAGCTACTCTAATTTTTTGGGAATTTTTAGACACTAAATGAATTTATAGTGAATTAAACATGTAGACAGGTTGATTTTTACTAATTATTTTTTAATAAATAACAAATCACATTTTTTCAGGAGATAAAATTATCCTAGATAGCTCTAATGATAAGAAATCCAGGAAAATTGACAAATCTTAATTTCAATGTGAAATGAATTTACTAAAATTAAAATAAGAAAATCACTCAATAATTTATCCAGGCCTCGATATGTGTGCAAATAACATGAAATTTTTATGCAATGTTAAGTTCACTATCCTAGAGCTACTATGAATTTTTGAGGATTTTTGGAATTACAGAAAATTAACTAGAAATTAAAAGGTGTCACTGGGTAAAATATTACACATTTCAACCAATTAATTCATTTAAAAATCAACTGTAATTACAAAAATATGACACATGGCACAATAGATAGAGGACAAGTTTCTCAACAAAATGCAACTTTTGGAATTTAAAAATGATGTAAAATGTTACATAGGGATGCGTGCAAACACATGGGTGTATACACAATACAATGAAATAAATAAACATAAAGCAAATATGCTGACAGGGACTTAAGTGCAATTACCTATAATGTTGGGGATTGGAGTGCAAATTCTCCACAGGGTACGTGCTCCTCACGTGGGGTCTGCTTCACAGGGACCTTGTTACAATTATGAAAAGTCCCAAGGGACTCTGTGTAAAATTCCCAGGCCGCACGTGCTCCTCACGTGGGCGGCCTAGGCTCGGATGGCTGCGGAGGCTCGGGGCTCGGCTCGGACGCTTATGGAGGTCTGGAGTGAGGCTCGGGGAAGAGGCTCGGACCAGAGCTGCGTGGCGTGCTGCGGACCCTTGGATCAAGATCGATCCAACGGATGGCGGTGAAGACTCGTGGCGAGATCTTAGGCCGTTAGATCTAAGTTGATCCAACGGCTCCTGGTTCACGATGGATAGGGCGACGTGGCTGACTGCCGGCCGCTGGATCAGATGATTATCCAACGGCTGTCAGCTGCTGCGGAGGTGGGACACGTGGCTCACGAAGAGCTGTTAGATCTGGAGAGATCCAACGGTTCCTGTGAAGCTCGGCTGAGAGGCGACGTGGTAGGATGACACCCGTTCGATCAGGGTGATCGAACGGCAGCTGGGCTTCTCCTTCAATGGGCCTCCATCGCCTGTGGAGGAGATGGCTTGGCTCCGGCGAAGCGGCCTTTGCTCCGCCAGTGCCTCCTCGCGTCGATGAAGCTCTCCGACTTGTCGGAGCTATCCCAATAGAATCGTGGCACTGCGGCGAAGGTAATGGTGATCTCAGGAGTTGGAGAAGGCCGTCGGAGGCTGCTGGCGACGAGGCTCGATGGCGACTCAGGCGAAGCTCCGATCAGTGAATCAGATGGCACCTGCAAGCGTTAGAGAAGGAGTCGAAGCTCAGGCGTGCACTCGTAGAGGTGGCAGGATGACTGGCCAGGCCTAAGGCGGAGGGGGATGATCTGGCGACGGTGCTCCGGCCAAGTGGCGGAGCTGGAGATCGATGGATGGTGAGATGCGTCATCGGCGGGCGTAAAGGTGACCGCAAAGATGAGAGCTCCGACGCGGAGCTCGACGGAGTGAAATAAAGGCGAGAAGGTGATCGTAGGCGGTGAATAAAATAAGAGAAATCGAAGAAAAAATGAAATGAAGATCGATCGGGGATGGAGGTATTCACCTGAGGATTGGAGCTCGACTTTGAGTTCCAGGTCGTCGCTCGAAGGGGCGGTGGGTCCCTGAGCTCAAGCAGCGGCTCGGCAGTGGAGAGCTGCGACTTGGCGGTGGCCGAGGATCTCGCCGGAGAAGATGGTCGTCTTCGCTCGACGAACTTGCAATTCCTGTCACCAACTGGAAGCTCCGAGCTCGGAGTATCTCTCACGGAGGGCGGATGGGTGCGACAATGGCCGGTGGTGGAGTATTTAAAGGTTGAAGGTCTCGGCCATGCTAACGATGGAGCGATGTTTAAGGAGTTCGTGGGAGAGAGCTGGAGGTCGACGTGGGTGATGGAGTAGCTGGCGAGGATAAGGGATGAGTGGGGGTCATCGTAGAGGTGGTGGTGGTTATCTACGGTGGTAGAGGCGCGGCCAAGAATAGGAAGGGGGTGCCCATCCCGCAAGGCGAAGAACGTGGGAGAGAGGGGCTCCCGAGGTGGAAGACGAAGTCTCCACCGTTGGATCTTGTGATCCAACGGTGGTGATCGAAGCGGGATTGAGTGGCAGGATGTAGATCTGGTCGTGGCGATCCGAGCGTTGTGAAGCGGCCACGTGGTGCAACGGGAACGGGGCGTGGGCGGACGGCTTTGATGAACATCAGGAGTTTAATTGGGCGGTCCAGATGCTTGCGGGGCTAACGGCTCAGATGAAGAGACTGGAGCGTGATCTGATGGCGCAGAATGCGCCACGTGGCATGATGAGGGAGAGGTGCGAACAAGCGATGGAGATGAGGTGGGGGTTTTGATGTGACGGTCAAAGTGAAGGGCATACGTGGAGGCGGCTAGGCCGTTGGATCTGGACGACCATCCAACGACTGAAAGCTGCGGCGGCCTGGGCAGGGGATGCGGGCCGCGTGGCGCAACCATAGGGCGCCATGTGGCCTGCTGTGGTTGGTTGGACCAAAAAATAAAGGTAGAGAGAAGAGGGGGCCGAATTTGGAAAAACTCAAAACATGAAAGTTGTAGATCTCGATGAGTCTACAAGTTTCATGTTGACCAAAGACGGAAATGAGGTCAAATATGATACATAAATATAAAGATACAAATATACATACATGTAGTATACAAAGAGGCCCAAAAACCCAACTCTCTCATACGAGCTCCAAATTGGATGAAATTAGTCACATTTTAAGGGTCTTTTAATGTGTATTTTTCTAAAAGTGAGTAGACCTATTTCGGAGTTTGTATGAGGGACCTATGTGTATTTTCTGATCCAGGGATTCTAGGGCTTTGTTGGCTATTTTACAAGGGGGCTTTTTGGCTTTCTTCCCTATATTATTAACTAAGGAGTACATATTATAAGGAAGAGGTTATTTTGATAAGTAAATATTTTACAAGGGATTTTGGCTTCTTATTGCAAATGGACTGCTAAAATGCATGTCTTATGTATGCATGCATGAATGTTATTTATGTATTATAAAGGGAAATATGCCTCTATTTACTCGGGAACAAGGCTCTATTTTTAACTTTTGAAGTGATGAATCACAGCTTCATCAACCCCCTATACTTAAACCTTGCTCGTCCCCGAGAAACTAAATGAAATGCAAGAGTGAAATGATTTTGGGTTCCATACCAAGGACATGAACAAAAGTTAAAAATGGAGCTTGACTCGACCTTTGGATTAGTTGTGTGGCGGAACCTTATTTGGACCTGAACTTAAGACCTAATAGACTTCAAGTTCCACAAGCCTTCTATTCAAGACTCCTCAATAGTCAGGTCAGAACAAATCCTCAAACGCAAATGTCTGATGACTATGATTCTTACTTGTACTGTGTAAGTGAGGTATAGCTCTCCACATCAGAAATGGCTCAGAAGCAGCCTCCTCTAACAAGGTAACTCAATAACCCGGTCCAGTAACTCTTTCCTCGAGGAGCGGGGTATTCCCTTCTAAGTTCAAGTGCAACCAATTCAAGAGGAGGGGGTAGAGAAAAGAATGGATGGTGGCCAGTGTATCCACCTATCCCGGGATGCTTGACCAGTGTAACCAAGTCATCCAGCTGCATTTTCTTTGCTAATATACATACTCCGACAGGTATTATTTTTTTTCACTTGGACCTGTCTGATTTTTTTGGAGTTTTTGCTTTTTTTTTAACTCATATGCGGTGCAGCATGTACATCAGGAGTTGTTCCTCTTGAGTCAGTAGACTATCCCTCTTTTGAAGCATTATTGCAACCCACAACATCCTGTCCTTAGATGTCAACACCACCAGACTAGGTTGAGATGCACTACCCTCCCTAGAGGAGGACAGATGTTTCCACCCGTGTGCTACTCTAAGCTAAAGGATTCTACCTCCTCACCACCACATCAATGAAGAGCTACGCGCATTGTGCTTGTCCAAGTTAAGTCATTATCTAAAAGAATCCTACGTATGCACGAGATATTCTACTTGACTAATCAAGATGACATGTGAACATAGACTTGCGGACTCAAAGAATTAAGTCACTTGACCTGAGAAATCTTAACTCCAGTTCCTATAAGGTTCCTCTGAAATTAGGTGGATTAAGGTTAAATCAAGTCCATCCTCAATATCTACTCATAACTTGGTTCAGAACCCACTAGCTTTCCACCTTGCATATGCAAGATATGCAGATGAGACGCAGATGACATGCTATGTAGATGAATGGAATGCAAGACTTTTTTTTTGAGAATGAAAGGATGTTATGCAAGAGTAAATAAGAAGCCTATTTTTTTTGTTTTTTTTTCAAAAATTTGGTAAACCTCCTATGTTACAACAATTAACAAGAGTTTTAAAAGTATTATATAAATTATACAAGTTTTATACAATATACAAGTATACATTTTTTTTCAATTTTTACAAAAGGTTTACAAGTATTTATACAAGTAAATTTTTTTTCGATTTTTACCCACCCGTAATTATTGCAAAATATTTACAAAAATACGTGAAAATACGTGAAAGTACGAGCTATGGGTAAAGTATATATGTAATATATACTCGCCCCCCTATACTTAGCGTGTGCTATGTCCTCAGAGCACGAAAGCGACTAAAAAGACATAGCTCGGGCTAAGCGTATGAGAGCTAAAATAACAAATAGTATAGAAGTCGTCCCGCCCCCCTATACTTAGGCTCTGGCAGCCTAAGTGTAGAAGAAGATCAGAAATGGGGCGGACGAGAAAAAGTGGGGAAATGGATGAATATATACATGGCGGGCATCGGTCCCCCCTATACTTAGGCTCTGGTCAGCCTAAGTATAGGACATGAGTGAGTATGAGGACCAATGTGATCTGGAGAATGTACAAAGAACCGACTCAAGTGACTCCTCCCCCCTATACTTAGGATCTGGTCATCCTAAGTATAGTCCAAGATAGTGATGTAATGAGACGGGGATGAGTTACTAGAGTCGCGGGAGAAAGGATAGGATGTACAAGAATGATGATATATACAGATGAGTCAGTCTGAATCTTTCGAGATGCTGCGGATGGCTGGAGTTCACTGCTACAAGGTCTCATATGCGGCTCGAGGTGTATCTGTTGTATCTGTCTCGCGCATGAATACAATCTTCTCAACATGGACTAACTGCTCATTGGATTCGACGAAGTGCTTCAACAACTGTCCTTTCACTAGGAATGTCGGTGCATCATCTGCGAGATCTGAGATCTCGACACATCCACTATCATGCACTGTACGGACGACAAATGGGCCTGTCCACTTAGACTTCAACTTGCCTTGGAAAATCTTCAGCCTAGCATTGAAGAACCATACCTTCTGTCCAGGAACAAAGGTCTTTCGTCTGATATATCTATCATGCCAACGCTTCACCTTGTCCTTGTACACCAAACTGTTGTCATATGCGCGGTTTCTGACTTCCACAAGCTCATTCAGATCCATTTCTCTCTGCTTCTGTCCCAGGTGCGTGTTCCAATTGACCTTCTTGATTGCCCATTCTAATTTGTGCACTAACTCTGCGGGCAAATGGCACGGCTTTCCGAATACCATTCGGAATGGGGAGGTGCCTAACAGTGTCTTGTAAGCCGTCCTATACGGCCAGAGGACTTGATCCAAGATCTGAGACCAGTCCTTCCTGTCCGGGCGGACAAGATTTTGCAATGTAGTTTTCACCTCCCGATTCGACACCTCAGCCATACCATTGGTTTGTGGGTGGTAAGGACTTGCGACACAGTGTTCGATGCCGTAGTCCTTCAGGAGTTTCTTCATCTCCCGATTCATAAAGTAGCTACACCCGTCTGATATCATCATTTTGGGGATCCTGAACCTAGAGATGATGTGCTCTCTAATGAATTTACAGACCGTTCTGTTGTCTGCAGCTCGGGTCGGGATAGCCTCCACCCATCTGGATAGATAGTCTACCGCAAGAAGGATATATTCGAACCCGTGGCTAACAGGGAATGGGCCCATGAAATCGATGCCCCAGGTGTCAAAGACATCACAAATGATGACCGGCTGTATTGGCATCGCATCCTTGGAACCGACGGTTCCTCCCATTCTCTGGCATACTGGGCATGACTTCGCGAAAGCGGTGGCATCGCGAAACAAAGTCGGCCAGTAGAAGCCACATTGAAGTACCTTCCATGCGGTCCTCTTCCCGGAGTGGTGTCCTCCTGCCTCTAAGCTGTGGCATAAAGAAAGGACACTCTAGTATTCCTCCTGAGGAATACATCGTCTCCAGACACAATCCGGCCCTTCAAAGAAAAGGATCAGATCCTCCCAATGGTAGTGTCTAGCGTCCGATTTCAGTCGGTCGATTTGGCTCTTAGGCCAATCTTCGGGAACTTTCTTGGAGACAAAATAATTCACGATATTGGCGTACCATGGGAGTGAGTCGATAACAAAAATCGACTCGTCAGGGAAGGAGTCTCGAATTGGTGAAACCTCGGAACTATTAAGATCTTCGAGACGAGAAAGATGATCGGCCACTACGTTTTTCTTTCCAGGTTTATCACGCATGTCCAAGTCAAACTCCTAGATAAGTAAAATCCATCGAAGAAGATGCGCCTTCGCGTCTTTCTTCTCCATCAAGTACCGTAGTGCCGTATGGTCAGTGAACACAGTTACCTTGCATCCGATTAGGTGAGATCTGAATTTGTCCAAGGCAAACACTACTGCAAGCATTTCCTTTTCCGTAACTGTATAGTTACGCTGAGCAGTATCAAGCACTTTGCATGCGTAGTGAATTGCAAATGGGATGCCATCTCTTCTTTGTCCCAACACAGCCCCTACAGCATAATCTGAGGCGTCCGTCATGATCTCAAAAGGTAGAGACCAATCTGGGGCTTGTAGGATGGGTACGTGCATAATCATTCCTTGCAAAAGCTTAAAGTCCTCAAGACATTTGTGATCAACAACAAACTCCATGTCTTTGCCTAAAAGCTCAGTTAGAGGTCGGGCAATCTTAGAAAAATCCTTAATGAATCTCCGATAAAATCCAGCATGCCCGAGGAACGACCGCAACTGCTTTACGTTGGTTGGTGGCTGGAGTCGTCTGATCACATCCACCTTGGCAGGGTCAACCTCCATTCCTCTCTTGGAGATGACATGCCCCAACACTATGCCCTCCGTCACCATGAAGTGACTTTTCTCCCAGGAGAGCACCAGATTAACCTCACAACATCTTTTGAGGACTCGGTCCAGGTTCCTAAGACAGGAATCGAAGGAATCGTCGTGGACCGAGAAGTCATCCATGAAGACTTCCAAGAATTTGCCGACCATTTCAGCGAATACAACAATCATGCACCTTTGAAAAGTACCTGGAGCATTGCATAGCCCAAAAGGCATGCGCCTGAAAGCATAGGTACCAAAGGGGCATGTAAACGTGGTCTTTTCCTGGTCCTCTAGAGCTATGGCTACTTGATTGTAGCCCGAGAACCCATCTAAGAAGCAGAAGAACTCTTTCCCCGCTAGTCTCTCTAAGATCTGATCAATGAACGGTAGGGAGAAATGATCCTTCTTCGTCGCGGCATTCAGTCGTTTGTAATCCACACAGACGCGCCATGACACGGGTACTCGCGTCACGATCTCCTCTCCGTCCTCATTGGTGGTCGTCTGAATTCCCAACTTTTTCGGGACAACATGGATTGGGGCCACCCACTTAGAGTCGGAGATTGGATAAATGAAACCCGCATTGCACCATTTTTCTATCTCCTTCTTCACGAACTCTCGTAAATTTGGATTCAACCGGCGTTGGAATTCACGAGAGGGTTTGGCTTCATTCTCCAAGTAAATATGGTGCGAACACAGAGCAGGATTTATCCCATGGAGATCGGAAATGCTCCAGCCTATTGCCTTGCGGTTTTTCTCCAAGATCTCTAGCAAGCGAGATTCCTGCTCCTCGATCAATTGCGAACTGATGATGACCGGAAATTTCTTGTCCTGACCCGCAAGGAAGGCGTATTTTAAGGTTGTGAGCAAGGGTTTGAGCTCAGGAATAATGTGATCGTCTAAGAAGTCTAGCTTAACCTGATCTGGTTCAGTGTTGGAAGTGGCTGGATCATTCTCTGTGATAGCTGCCACCAAGTTCGGCTCTGGAGTCGGATCATCACAAGTCTCCATACGATCGGCAAACGCCTCGTCCGACTCGTCATCCTCATCTTCCGATTGTCCTAAAGAGGGGAGGATAGACAGGCCCAACTGGGCCTCTACGTCATCGAAGATGTAGGGCGATGCGGATTCTGAGCTGTACTCGTCTCTGAGGACCTCGCAAACTGATTCATGCACTGGATCATCTCCGGAGGGGAGGGACTCGTCGGTGCTGGCTGGGTTCTGTCTCCATGGCCCAACTGTGTCTACATGATCGCAGTCTATTCCGGTAGAAGAGTACTCGGTGCTGGATTCTGAATCCGGTCTCTGCCATCTTGTCTGCTTCATTTCGAGTTCCTTATATCCGCCTGGAGTTTGGAACTGAATTTTCCCGATCTTATAATCAAATAAGGCCCCTGCTGTTCTGAGGAAGGGCCTACCTAGAATGATCTGGGAATCTCTCCAATTGCGAGGGGTTTCCATATCCAGGACAGTGAAGTCCACAATGTATTCTTGCCCCTCGACTTTGATCACAATGTTCCTTAATTCTCCTTGGGACCTCTTGGTTGATTTGTCAGCAAACTGTAGAAGAGCTCTAGATTTCCTAAGAGGTTCGAGATTAAGCCGCTCATAGAGGGCTGTAGGCATCAGATTGATTGAGGAACCATTGTCCAGGAGAGTGCGTGCAAACGCAATGTCATCAACATGACTCACTACATAATGTGCACCCATGTCTCTTCGTTTCCTAGGAAACGAGTTCTTTATTGCACAAGTCGTGGCTACTGATAAAACATGTTTCTCAACACGGCTTTTGGTCTTCCTGCTAACCTAGTAGGTGTGCATCTCACCGTAAGGTATTTTTGGAATGCAGGGGTCATTTCCACGAACTTGTTAAAGGGGATTGTGACCTTGATGTGTTTATTGCAGAACTCTGCCATCTCAGGGTCATCTTTTTGGATTTTTTTGGTTTTCTTCTTTCCACCCTTGAGAGCTCGGAGGAAAGGGATTATTGACTCTAACTCATGTTCGGAAACTGAAAGATTTTCATTAACTTCGGGAACTGAGTTCTTTACATGACGCTGACTCTGAAACAAATCAGGACTCTGACTCTGACTGAAATGAAAATGCTAAGGCGAAACCGGTGATGCTTCTTCCGCGACTGTTGGACGATCCTCCTCAGATGGAGGTGCGGGCTCTTCATCGGTTTCGTCGGACTCCATGCGGATACGAGAATGCTGCTTTGAGGACTCAGATGTCCTCTTCTTCTGTTGGCCATGGTGGTGGTGATGCTCCTCATTTTCTTCCTCCGAGTTCTCCTCAGGTAGAGTCCCGGAGGCTCCTTCCTTCTGTGCCCGTGCCCGATCAGGTATGGCCACGGTCCTTCCGCTCCTGAGGGACATATGATTTACATTATTGTACGAAAGGATCTCATGTTCAGATAAATAATTATCTGAATAATATACCTGATCTCGAGGTCGGTTCTGGCCATGGTGTAAGCTGTTAGGGTTGGCCTGAACCTGTGCGGGAATTGGGGTCTTTGGCGCCATCTGTTGGTCCTGGGTATGAGAGACCCAATTGATATCAGTTCTCATGTCCAGGTAATCATTCTGCATCTGTTGGACCCTATCAGACAGGGTCTGGATCGCCATGGTAAGAAACTCCAATTCGGTGGGCTGGGCGTGCTGCGGTGCGGACGAGGTTCGGTATTGGCACTTCTGGCCATACCGATACTGCTGCTGCTGGTGGGACGGTGCTGGGCCCTGCTGATATGTGCGCTGCTGCTGCTGAGGCTGGTACACTTGCTCTGGCCTGGACTGAAAGTGCGGTGCAGGAACGGAGCTGGTTGCTTGGTAAGCTGGGGAAGGTCGGTGAGACTGACCATTCCCCATCCCCGACTGTCTACTGACGGGGTCACAGCTGTACCACAGCCCGTTAATCTCGAACACCTACGGAGGTTCCTCGTATCCGGTCTCTGCTTGTGGGGGTGCATGCTGGTCCTGCTGGGTGTAAGTCTGATCCTCCACCTAGCCACTGTGAGGCACCGGTGCCTGCTCCTGCACAAGATGGACTCGATGCACAGGTGCAGGTGGTGCAGAAGGGGCATGTAGCTTCATCTTGGCTACCTTCTCAGTGAGTTCCTCCACTTGCTTCGGTAGATGCGAGAGAGACTCAAGGTCATTGACCCTCTTGTGGATCTGCTCGACCATGGTAAGCTTGTTGGCAATCATCCCCATGCTGGGGATGAGGTCCTCGGTCAGATCCGCTACAGTCCTTCGGGTTGTCTCATTGGATATGATTGAGGGAGACAACGCATAGGACCTGGTGGCCTGTGACCTGCCGGTTTCCGCCATCTGTTCCAAGATCTTCCATACAACATCCTCATTTTTGTTCAGATAGCTTCCTCAAAAGGCGGCACTGACTAACCCCTGCATCTCCAGGGTTAGACCACAGAACAAGGTCTGGACTAAGATCACCTTCGAAATGCCGTGGCAGGGGCATTTTTGCACTAAATCATTGAACCTATCCCAAGCGTCATGGAAAGGTTCACTGGGTCCTTAAGAGAAGCTGGCGATCTTCGTTCTCATTTGGTTAGTCCTACTGAGAGGGTAGAACTTTTTCAAGAATAGGTCCTTGAACTGCATCCAGGTAGTACATATCACCCCTAAGTTCTTCAGCCAATGAGCAGCCTTATCTCCTAAGGCAAAAGGGGTGGCCTTCAGTCGAGTATAATCTTGGCCAACATTGGGATGACTAAGATTGTTGCACACCAGCTCGAAGTCACGGAGGAAAGTGTACGGTTCTTCATTTATGTTTCCGTTGAACTTCGGAAGCATACTAAGGAAGTGGGGCTTCAGCTCAAATGCCTGGGCGGGAACTGCTGGTGCTAACCAATTCTGAATCTCGTTCTCCGCCGGGTTGTAGGTATCGACCATTGGTCGGTCGATTCCTCCAGCTACTATAATCTGTCCCATCTGCGCCGTGAGATTTGCATTCTTCTGTTCGACTTCAGCAAGACGAGCAAGAATCTACCGTATTTGTTCCTCATCCGGTGGCATCTTTGGCGGCATCTTGTCCTCTAGTCCTGGGTGCGAAATGAGATTGGTGTCAGAGGACAAATCAAGGAAGGGATTACCGAGGCAATGGTCTTCCTCAGTAGTCTCAGAGGAGATGAAAGGGTTGGTTTGAGAGTAACCACCCTGAGTGTGAGGGAACCAAGACTCAAGAGGGTCATGAGTCATGGGTGGTTCAAGGTGCGCTTGGACCGATGAAGATGAGTTACTTGGGGGACTCATAGAGAGATCGGTAAATAACGCGTCGAGATCTCTCCAGTTGCTCATCTTGATATGGCGAGAAGAAGATAGGATTTTACTCCTACCTGAAGCAAACAAATCAATCCAAGACCCTGGGTTCACACTCAACATAGTGAAGGACACGAAATTGAGTCCAATTAATCTTGTGGTTTTTAAGTGTGATTTTTCAAGCAAAAATAGCAAGGACTACGTGGCCTATAGGGAAGTCAGCTCAGAGCCGGATGCGTCTTCCCTGTTTAACCTGTCGCCTAAGATACCGCCGATCCTTCCTTTCTTCGCTCCTATCCCAAGTCGATGGATTCAATGACCACACCCCTATCTACCTGCAAGCAGGCGGAGGCTGACAAGGCCGGAACTTCACCCCGGGGGGTTACTGGCAGCTTGTCGCAAAGTACCGCAATTTCGCCCCTATCTACCTGAGACAGGCGGAGGCTACTTGGTACTAGTCAATGAATCAGAAATTATTCGACTTGTGATATTTGCTAGGATCAGATAGAATGTGATATGGAAGGTGGGGATTTGGGCTCTGCCTTAAGGTGTTCACACACACTCAAGTACCCTCACTCAGCCTGAAAACAAGGTCGAGGATTAATCTCCCGCAAACAATTTTCAAATTTTATTGAATTTTTTTGGTCAATAATGTTTAACAGTCCCGGTTTTAAGTTAAGTTATCACTTTGTTAGTCAACCACACAGCACGCCTATCGTCCAGTCCCAATTTCCTTTTTAATTTAAATGTGAAAATCAGAGGGGGAAATCGAGAAAAGCCGATGCAAGTTAAAAACAATGATGCGTATGCTGAGTAGAGAATTCTTACAGTGATCCCTTTGCTTTTATGCAGGATGCAGAACAGAATTGAGATCTTTTACACTATATGTAAATGCAAGCGATGAAAGCCGCTCCTAGACAAGCAGTTCTATTAGCGTGAAGAACAGGTTATTTTGGCTAAGTCCTGCGGTCTAAGTGCGTCTTTTAAGTGAGTTGTGTGGTCCTAATGATTAAGAGCACAAGCAATTCCTAGATTGGCTTGGGGAGCCGCTAGTGCAAGCTAATTTACATTCATCCACACAACACACGGGGACACAGTTCCACTATACTTACACGCGCAAGAACCCAAATGGGAACCGCTAGAAATGATGCAAAAAAAGAAAAGGAAATAAAAATTTAAATTACAAAGCCTCTCTTTCACTCAATAAATCTAAATGCTAGATCCTCGAAGCGTCTTCAACTCCTCGCGTTCCTCGCACAGGAAATTATTGAGGTCAGAGAGTGACACAGAAAAATAATGCAAAGAAATAAAAGAGAGAAAATAATTACAAGAAAACCAGGGATCAGACTACTCGGGGAAAGAAAATCAAACACAGAGAATATCACTAAAAATTAACCTAAGCCGTGCCTCCCCGGCAACGGTGCCATTTTGATAACCGCCCCGCACCCTTATGTTAATTCGAGCAAATTAATTGTCCAAATTAAGTTAAAGTTGTTCATTGTAGTCGGATACGAGAGGGCTGATCAAAAACCACTTAAATCAGATTTGAGTCAATTTCAAGCGATGAAATTTTTTTTACTTGGTAGTGTCCAAGGTCGAACTCAGGGAGGCATCTATCTCCTTAGGTGAATTTTAGCAGATATTAAGTGTTGGATTTTCAGAGAATTATTATTATTTTTGTTCTTTTTCAATTTCTATGCAGGACACATGCAACTAGCAAGCCAATTTGAAGTTAATTCAATTAAGATATCAAATGGAATCCAAAAATTCTGTAAATTGGCCAAATGATTAATGATGATGAAACTAAGCTACTCTAACTTTTTGGGAATTTTTAGACACTAAATGAATTTATAGTGAATTAAACATGCAGACAGGGTGATTTTTACTAATTATTTTTTAATAAATAACAAATCACATTTTTTCAGGAGAAAAAATTATCCTAGATTGCTCTAATGATAAGGAATCCAGGAAAATTGACAAATCTT
The DNA here is from genome assembly GCA_037367405.1 of Ottelia alismoides. Taxonomy (NCBI): domain Eukaryota; kingdom Viridiplantae; phylum Streptophyta; class Magnoliopsida; order Alismatales; family Hydrocharitaceae; genus Ottelia; species Ottelia alismoides. Next base: position 202,520 of record JAZKJV010008591.1, read on the forward strand.
AATTTCAATGTGAAATGAATTTACTAAAAATAAAATGAGAAAATCACTCAACAATTTATTCAGGCCTCGATATGTGTGCAAATAATATGAAATTTTTATGCAATGTTAAGTTCACTGTCATAGAGCTACTGTGATTTTTTGAGGATTTTTGGAATCACAGAAAATTAATTAGAAATTAAAAGGTGTCACTGGGCAAAATATTACACATTTCAACCAATTAATTCATTTAAAAATCAACTGTAATTACAAAAATATGACACGTGGCACAATAGATAGAGGACAAGTTTCTCAACAAAATGCAACTTTTGGAATTTAAAAATGATGTAAAATGCCACCTAGGGGATGCGTACAAACACAGGGGTGTATATGCAATACAGGAAAATAAAATTACATAAAGCAAATATGCTGACAGGGACTTAAGTGCAATTACCTATAATGCTGGGGACTAGAGTGCAAATTCTCCACAGGGCACGTGCTCCTCACGTGGGGTCTGCTTCACAGGGACCTTATTGCAATTATGAAAAAATTCCCATGCCGCACATGCTCCTCACGTGGGCGGCCTAGGCTCGGATGGCTGCGGAGGCTCGGGGCTCGGCTCGGACGCTTCTGGAGGTCTGGAGTGAGGCTCGGGCGGCCCGAGCCTAGGCTCGGGGAAGAGGCTCGGACTAGAGCTGCGTGGCGTGCTGCGGACCCTTGGATCAAGCTCGATCCAACGGATGGCGGTGAAGACTCGTGGCGAGATCTTAGGCCGTTAGATCTAAGTTGATCCAACAGCTCCTGGCTCGCGATGGAGAGGGCGACGTGGCTGACTACCAGCCGCTGGATCAGATGATTATCCAACGACTGTCAGCTGCTGCGGAGGTGGGACACGTGGCTCACGAAGCGCCGTTAGATCTGGAGAGATCAAACGGTTCCTGTGAAGCTCGGCTGGGAGGCGACGTGGTAGGATGACACCCGTTCGATCGGGGTGATCGAACGACAGTTGGGCTTCTCCTTCAACGGGCCTCCGCCGCCTGCGGAGTAGATGGCTTGGCTCCGGCGAAGCGGCCTTTGCTCCGCTAGTGCCTCCTCACGTCGATGAAGCTCTCCGACTTGTCGGAGCTATCCCAATAGAATCGTGGCGCTGCGGCGAAGGTAACGGTGATCTCAGGAGTTGGAGAAGGCCGTCGGAGGCTGCTGGCGACGAAGCTCGATGGTGACTCAGGCGAAGCTCCGATCAGTGAATTAGATGGCACCTGCAAGAGTTAGAGAAGGAGCCGAAGCTCGAGCGTGCACTCGTGGAGGTGGGTGGATGACTGGAGAGGCCTAAGGCTGAGGGGGATGATCTGGCGACGGTGCTCCGACCAAGTGGCGGAGATGGAGATCGATGGATGGTGAGATGCGTCGTCGGCGGGCGTAAAGGTGACCGCGAAGATGAGAGCTCCGACGCGGAGCTCGGCGGAGTGAAATAAAGACGAGAAGGTGATCGTAGGCAGCAAATAAAATGCGAGAAATCGAAGAAAAAATGAAATGAAGATCGATCGGGATGGAGGCGTTCACCTGGGGATTGGAGCTTGACTTTGAGTTCTAGGTCGTCGCTCGAAGGGGCGGTGGGTCCCTGAGTTAAAGCAGCGGCTCGGCGGTGGAGAGCTGCGACTCGGCGGTGGCCGAGGATCTTGCCGGAGAAGATGGTCGTCTTCGCTCGAAGAACTTGCAATTCATGTCACCAACTGGAAGCTCCGAGCTCGAAGTATCTCTCACGGAGGGCGGATGGGTGCGACGATGGGTCGGTGGTGGAGTATTTAAAGGTTGAAGGTCTCGGCCATGCTGATGATGGAGCGATGTTTAAGGAGTTCGTGGGAGAGAGTTGGAGGTCGACGTGGGTGATGGAGTAGCTGGCGAGCATAAGGGATGAGTGGGGCTCATCGTGGAGGTGGTGGTGGTCGTCTACGGTGGTAGAGGCAAGGCCAAGCATAGGAAGGGGGTGCCCCTCCCGCAAGGCGAAGAACGTGGGAGAGAGGGGCTCCCGAGGTGGAAGACGAAGTCTCCACCGTTGGATCTTGTGATCCAACGGTGGTGATCGAAGCGGGATGGAGCGGCTGTATGTAGATCTGGTCGTGGCGATCCAAGCGTTGTGAAGCGGCCACGTGGTGCAACGGGAACGGGGCGTGGGTAGACGGCTGTGATGAACATCAGGAGTTTAATTAAGTGGTTTAGATGCTTGCGGGGCTAACATCTCAGATGAAGAGACTGGAGCGTGATTTGATGGCGCAGAATGCTCCACGTGGCATGATGAGGGAGAGGTGCGAACGGGCGATGGAGATGAGGTGGGGGTTTTGATCTGACGGTCAAAGTGAAGGGCGTACGTGGAGGCGGCTAGGCCGTTGGATCTGGACAACCATCCAACGGCTGAAAGCTGCGGCGGCCTGGGCAAGGGATGCGGGCCGCGTGGCGCAACCAGAGGGCGCCACGTGGCCTGCTGTGGTTGGCTGGACCAAAAAATAAAGGTAGAGAGAAGAGGGGGCCGAATTTGGAAAACTCAAAACATGAAAGTTGTAGATCTCGATGAGATCTACAAGTTTTATGTTGACCAAAGACGGAAATGAGGTCAAATATGATACATAAATATAAAGATACAAATATACATACATGTAGTATACAAAGAGGCCCAAAAACCCAACTTTCTCATACGAGCTCCAAATTGGATGAAATTAGTCTCATTTTAAAGGTCTTTTAATGTGTATTTTTCTAAAAGTGAGTAGACCTATTTCGGAGTTTGTATGAGGGACTTATGTGTATTTTCTGATCCAGGGATTCTAGGGCTTTGTTGGCTATTTTACAAGGGGGATTTTTGGCTTTCTTCCCTATATTATTAACTAAGGAGTACATATTATAAGGAAGAGGTTATTTTGGTAAGTGGATATTTTACAAGGGATTTTAGCTTCTTATTTAAATGCAAATGGAGTGCTATAATGCATGTATTATGTATGCATGCATGAATGCTATTTATGTATTATAAACGGAAATATGCCTCTATTTACTCGGGAACAAGGCTCTATTTTTAACTTTTGAAGTGATGAATCACAAATTCATCAATAATGTATCTATATGATCTGAATCTTTCAGCTGCTACTTCATTATGTATCTGAAATATCTGTAAATGAATTGACTAGCATGAAGTTGATCACTTCAGGTAGGGTTAGCCATTCTTTGTATTCAACAAAATGTTTCAACAATTATCCGTTGGCCAAGAAGGAAGGTGCACCATATGTGAGAGTAGATATCTCTACACTTCCATTTCCATGCACTTCCTTCACTATATGAGGACCCGTCCATTTAGGCTTTAATTTCTCGTGAAAGATCTTTGGTTTCATGTAAACAACCATATCTTCTAAACAGTCATAAAGTTCTTGCTTCTAATATGCAAATCATGCCACTTCTTAACTTTTTTCTTATAGATCATATTGTTGTATGATAAAGTTCTTGTATCTAATATGAAGTTATTTTTAATATGAATATAGCAGTTTATATATCATACTATTGTCATATGCTTGGTAGTAGATCTCCACAAGCTCATTAAAATTTAGGTATCCGCACAACTTTCCTAAGTGACAACTCCAATTAATCGTTTTTATTGCACACTTAGAATTGTGAATTAATTTAGCAAGCAAATGACATGGCTTATCATAAATCATTCTAAAAGGTGGAATGCCTAAAGGGGTCTTGTATGTCATTTTATAGGCCTACAGAACTTGGTCCAACAATTGGGACTAATTCTTCCTATCGGGACAGACTAACTTCTGAAGTATACTTTCTACCTCACTATTGGAAACCTCTGTCGTGGCATTCGAATGAGGGTGGTAAGGACTAGTTACTCAATGCTCAAACTGATAGTCCTTAGCAAATGATTTCATTTCTCTATTCACAAAATGGCTATCCCGATCAGATATCAAAATCTTTGGGACCCCGAACCTTAAAATAATGTGATCCTTTATGAACTTATAGACAATCCTACTATCTATGGCTTGGGTTGGGATAGCCTCCACCAATCTCGAAAGATAATCAACCGCTAACAAGATGTGCTAAAATCCATGACTATTGGGAAAGGGACCCATGAAATATGTACCCCATGCATAAAAAAACATCACATAAAATCATAGGCTGCATTGGCATCTCATCTCTATAGCCCACAATCCCTCCCATCCTTTAACATACTGATGAGTCCTCATTTCATCACCTTTGTTCTTTCATTTTGACCTTAAATTCCTAGTTAAATGCATGTATACATCATTAATTTATCAATATAAATATCCTACAAATTATATAAAATACTATATGAATACTGTATAAAAGATTGTATTTGATTCTAAAATAAAAGAATAAAGGAAAGAAAAGCAAAAGAATGAAGTGTCAAAGACACTGAGTGACCCTAGACCTTGAGACCTAGTCATCATGATGATTTGGTCGACAAGTAATAAAGTAGGGGGAGATAGGGTAGAGAAATTGTACATAAAATACATAAAATCCCTAATTTTTAATTCATCAATAATTATATATTGGGACCTATTTTATTTTATTTTATTATTTTTACACCTCAAATAACAAAACTCTCTATATGAATATTATACATAAAAATACAAAGAAAAATAAAAAATTAAATTCAAAGAAAAATAATACATGGTGTACCCTAAATGCACGAAATAAAAAGCCACGAAGAAAACTTTGTAGACCTATATAATGAAGGTGATTTCATTAGTTTTGGAGTTAAGATGCAAAAGTTAGATTTTGGGCCCTCATTGTGCACTCTACGTGTATATAAAATATTAAAATTATTTATTCTTTATATTTTTCATTTTCCTATATTTTTATAATTTTGCAAATATTATTCAAAACATATGTATTTAATTAAAATAGAAAAAAACTAGCAAAAAAAATATATATTTCAATATATAGATGAATTATACTTGTATATACATATATGATATAAATATACACATATTTATTTAAGTACATAAATATACTCATAAAAATTCAATAAAAATGTCTAAAGATGTATTTAAATAAATTATAAATATATAAATTATGTGTATAAAATACTAAAATATAAAAATACAAATTGGAAATAAAAATACCAAAATATATGTAAATTTACCTATATAAATACATGTAAATATTAACGTGTTACAAATTAACGTATAAAAATAAATAAAAAAAAGAATAAAATACGAAAAAATAACAAACATTTTTTATGTTTATTGAAAAATTAATAAAATCATCTATTATTTTTAGCTATTTAATAAGTCATTTTAGCCTTAGATTTTTCTGGTCGGTCCACGTGGACAAACCAGAATCAAACCCTCGTTTACCACAAGTCAACTACCCCCTCTCTTCTTCCCGAGCTCCGAACTTGTCAGAGCCTGACTTTTCGCCCTTTTTTCTACTCGAACCCATCATCATCTGGCTAGGTGTGGTGAGCATTTTGTGGAGATTCGTTCTCCTTGATTCACGTCAGGGCTAGAGATCTCCTCGATCCTAATCGATTTAGGCACAATCAGAGCTACAACTTCCCTCCTTGTTTCGTCTATAAAAAACCCTCCTCTGCCATTTGTTGAAGTTTGATTCTTCATCTTTGACTCTTAGACCCTCGGACTAGTTGTGCTTTCACTGGCTTGGTGACATGAGGTAGCCTAGACGGTCTGGGGTGAGGAGGAGTCTCGAGGAAGTCCGATCCAAAGCCATCATCGAAAGCTCATCGGTTGTTTTGCTTATTCAATACCTAGTCAAATCGAGGCTTGGTCCTTTCTTTCATAGGTAATATTTAGGTTTAATTTCCTTTCCTGCATTTTAATTTGGTCTTTTAGTTCATAGATTAGGCTCAATCAGAAAATACCCAATTTGACCTGGGGCTCGAGCTCCATGCCAAATTTCTCTATTTCCGATCATTTCTCGCCTCGATTCGACATCCATTCCAATCCCCTTCACCTTCTCCATACTTCGCCCCATCTTTCCAAACCATATCCATCATGGATCTGGGAATCCAAAGCTCCTTCTAATGCCATCGCTAGAGCTTTTCGCCATTCTTTCCATCCCTCGCTTCTAGCTTTAAATAACTGGCCGAGGAGATAAACCTCGAGCCGGTGAGTCTTTTTGTGCAGGATCAGGTCTTGGAGACCCATCTAGAGCCGATTCAATCACCTAGAGGAGCTCCAAGTCCCTTTAAGAAGGAAGTTCCCCCGATCCTCCATTGAACCACCTGGAGCTAATCAAAACACACAAGCCTGTGCGATCGAGCCGTAGGAACTCATAGCAACAATCGAAGCTCGGAGAGGCCACTGGGGCAAGGAGAAACTCAAGATCAAAGCAAATCCAGGCTGAGTTCTTTCTCCATTCATCCAGACAACTCCCCAACCATAGGATCAAGAACACGACCCAAATCTAATATGGGCCATCCAATTATATCGAAGGGGTACGCGAGCTCAACCATCGGATATGCCACGCGTCATCCAAGATGTGACTAGATCAACGAAATTTAAGTAGGATAAAGCGCATAACTCCTCTTCGTATTTTTGTATTTAATTAGGAGTCCTATAAGTATTTTACTTAGTAAAAGTTGGTGGAAAAATTGCAAGGGAACCCTTGTAACTTTTGGATATTGCAAGCAAGTCCACTATCAGGTCACCTCATGTTGTCCCCCTGGTGAGTGGCCATTTTGCACTTGTACCCATCTGGGTTTCTAAGATGTAGTTTAACTAAAAATATTCATATTTTCAGTTCGAAAACTTTGGTTATTTTGCAGGAAACAACTCACTGTTTATTATATTTGCATAAATGCCCCTACCAAGTTATGTATTTATTTAGTTGTATTTTATTCTTATAAACATACTTGTCGTACTCTAAATATTTTGCAAAAAGTAGGAGAAAATGCCTGATTAGATGTTCAATCTATGTATTCCATTTAGCATTTTACCTGCATTTTCTATTTATCAAAAAGCAAAAAAGGCACTTTTATTCCTTATTCGACGTAAAAAATATAAAAAATATAAAACCTTCAATACAAAACTCCAAAAAATAGCTACTATTTATTATTATATTTATCACTACATACTAAAAATCAATAAAAAATTGAAAAGACAAGAGGAAATAGAAAATCATAAAATTATATATTTTTTTTCAAAAATCCCCCAAAATAGTTTTATGTCCTACATTTTTACATATACATATTACTATAAATTATAATTAGTTTCGAGAAATCTTAGACCAATTTTATATTTTTAAATCTTCAAAGAAGTCAGCCTATTTATGTATTCCCTAGTTTGGGATATTTTGCATTTTAAAAATACATAAATATTAGCAAAAATCCCCCCAAAATTCATAAAAATAGAATAATATTAAATAACACAAAAATATTTTATTTTATAGTTTTTGACTATATATAGCTATATTTATATTTATAATACCCTATATAGCTTATATATACATATATATTATTGAAAAAAATGGGGTTTCCCATGCCCCATTTTCCGGTATTTCTTTTATTTTTTCAAAAATAAAACCATGCATTTTCATCACTATATCCCTCTAATATGTTATTCTGATTTCGTCAGAAACAGATACTTCTATGCCATCCATCTAGAATATGTAATTTCAATAGGCTTAGAATTGTTGTAACCGACCTGTTCTAGATGAAGGGCATGAGTCTCTGTTTTTGATGAAATTGGAATGACATATTAGAGGGATATAGCAATGAAAATACATTGCTTTAGTTTTGAAAAAAATAAAAATATGCCAAAAAATGGGACGAGAACAACCTCATTGAACCCATATATTATTGTATATACTTATTATTATTAATTATCCTAAATAGTATAAATGTATTTTAGACCCTTTAAAAAATGATTGTTTTTATTTGCATTAATGATTTATATATATATATATTATATATTACATATATATATCCTATATTATATATTTTATTGCATATAGTGATATATATATACCTTATTATATATTAAATCAAAAAAGTTATTAAAAACATGAAAAATAGAAAAAGATATTAAAAGACACAAAATTAAAAATAAAATAAATCAAAAAAATAAAAATAAAAATAAATAAGTAAACAATCAAAAACCCATAAAACACTCGGTAAAGAGCATTTATATATACACTACATACACATATTATTTACAGATAAATAATAATATAGCTACACCCGCCTGTTACCTATATTCGACACCCAACACATACTTGCATACCATACACATTTATTTGTTGGCTTTATAATAAATTTTACTCACTTGTTTGCATTGATTTATTTAAATTGTGGGTTGATTGTTGATAGTTTATTCGAGCTTTGCATTCAGTCACCTCAACTATTATGGTCCCACCTTATGCAGACCACACAACTTCTCTGCTCTATTCGGATTGCTTTCCAAATGACGCCGTTTCCAGGGAGCAACACATATTGTAGCACTAGTTGTATACATTATGTACATTATTCCTCTTTTTATTTCTCTTTTATTTTTGATAATTATTGTATATGTTTCTGATCTTTTCCCTCTATTGAATTTCTTGTGAGGGACCGCGTGACAACGGTGAATCATTAGGAGTTTAACACACCCGAGCCACTAGGAGATTTCTCTTCTACATGTGAGCCAATTGGATAGAGTAGGAGAGAGAAACAGAGGGAGAAGGAGAGGAGAAAACTCTTTAGCATTTTCTTTTTATTTTTATGAGATAGAGTTTTTATTTTATTTTTGTAAATTAATTATAATAATTTTGGAAACTTGGACACTACTACTTCACAAGGTCCATTGCCCGAGTGTTTGTTCACCTGGGGGCCTCATCGAGTTTTTCGTGTTTTTATTGCCTTTAATTTATTTTGTTTCATGCGTTTTGAGTTTTCTACCTTATTTTCTTTATTTTTGTGATTGAGCTCCTAGATTTAGAATTACTCGACTCGGGACTTAGGTCCGAAGCATAATTAGAATCATCCACCTATAGTTCTCTTTGAATGGATCTAGTCAAATTAAAAATTATTTTTTACTTGGATTCAAAAGCGAGCGCCATGAGATGCTCCATACAACGTTAGTAGGTTCTGCTTTGGTAGACATCGAGGAGTCCCCAAGACCAGACTTTTGGGTTTCATTTCTAGGTTTTTTGCATCTGGTACTTCACGACTAATGCCATTTCCTATTTAGGGTGATTTCATGCTTTTTGCATATCGTGCATGTAGTGTAGATATTTAAATTTATGTGTTTCATCTTGTATGGAGAGAGTTAGGAAGCATTGTAAGTCCTCTTACTTTGCATGCATTATTTGATACAAGGGTAAGACTTCTGCCATAGTATCCACCTGTATGACTTTTCCACTATCTCCCTCTATTTTTCTCACTTAGGATAAAAAAGAAAATACAAAGATGTTAGGTGCATTCTTATTGGAAAAATATATAAAAAATGAAAATCAAGAATTAAAACAAGGGGAATGCTAATAATATTTTGACCTTAATTAAAATATTGGCATCATTATTTTGGGCTCATAAAGCCTTCATTATTTTCAGGTACAATTCAGACAGAGTGAGGCATGACCCCTAAGGATTAGAGCCCAAATCCTGATCTGTTGTATCCTTGATAATCACTTGGGATGACTAAGTATTGGCACTTCTATCATACGTAGGTGAGTATAGCCTTGTCGATGACGATGTTCCCTCCTTTTGTGGAGCATCTGACTTTGTCTGAAGTACTGAGCATAGGCCAAGCCTTCACGTGTGTGTCTATCTCATTATCTTGCATCCGAGTACCTCACTTGTGAGGGAAGTATTAGTTTCGCTTATTGGCTTCCTTTCTTTATTTTTTTGGCTAAGTAGCCCCACAAGCAAGATATCAAGGACCTCTAAGTGCGCAGATCACATGTTACAAAGAAGTGGAAAGTACAAGATTCTTTCCTGGCAGTACTCGCTCTCCTATAGGGATAGCCCTTTAAGGACTTGTGAAAATATTTTGCCTGCAAAACGAAAATAAAATTGAAAAGATAAAAATAGTCGAACCTTTACATCTTCATTTGTGTTGATTTGGTGAACCCAAAACTTGTTAGGTGTTTGTTTTGATTTATTTTAAGTTCAAATGTCAGAACCTTACATTTGTGCTATTTTTCCCTTCCACCTGTTTTATTCTCTTAAATCCCCGCTCACTTTGATCCATTATACTATTTTACACTCCTTTTATTTCTCATCCATCACCTTATCATTCATCTATTCTCGATATCCCGTGACCATCGAGATGGCGATTCATGGATGTCTTGTTCGGGATCCTGCTGACACCCACATCGATTCCATGTAGTCAACATCGCCAATAAATCAAGGTGATTCCCGAGATTCCATTTGGGACGTTGCGAACCGCTCTCCAGACTCCCCACCTTCGAGATCACTCTTGTCTTGAACTCTGTCCATTTTTGATGGAAATATATTTCACCCCTTACACTTCTCCATCTTTAATGAAGTTCTGTGTTGACCTTAACACAAAACATTTCTCTACATTTGGTGCTTCAATTCGGATTGACCAAGGCATTATTCCATGTGTAAACCAAGAGCCTGATCTAGAGTCAGAGATACTTTCAAATTTAGATTCAGACATGGCTCCCACGAGAAAAGGCAAGGGACCTCAGCACCCACCTAATAACTAGGGTTTCACACCGGTCAGATGTTCCACACAAGCCGCGAACAACATCGTTGAGGTGATAGAGCAAGAAGCCCTAGAAAATCAATTACTAGACCACAATATGGTATAAAGCAGTGAAAAGCAAAATAAGTGGAATTAAAATTTATTATAACTCTACAATATATGTGCATTAGTATAAGTATTGTAGAGGTCAAACAAAGGGAGCGAACGGGAGAATGGTGCAAGTAAATGCGAAAATGTGTGCTTCTTGTTGTCTATGTAATTTTCTATATTTTAATTTTTTTATATTTTTTAACTTTTGTTTTTACATATTTTTCATTGTTTTATTTTTATATTTCTTTTTATATTTCTTTTTCTTATAATTAAGATAGGTAAAATATATAAGTAATATATAAAGCTATTTATACAATATATGCTAATGTATATATAAAAGCAACTAAAAATAAATAAAAACAATAGAATTAAATATTTTTGGGGTTACTATTTTTAAGAATTTTTGCTATTTTTTTATGGATTTTTAAAGTCAAAAATATCCTAAATCAGGAATTAATTAAATATGTCAACTTGAAATGGAAATTAAATATAACAAATAATATCCAAAATTTTCCAAATCAATTTTAATTGGTTTATATAATATAAAGGAAATTATAAAATAGAAATGGATACTTTTGGAATTTTTTTAGTATTTTTTTAGATTTTTATAAATATTTTTAGAGCTTTTTGATTATTATGTATTTTATTTTTCTATTTTTAGTGAATTTTGATATGAAGGCTCAAATTACTTAAATAAACAAAATATTTTTTTGGGAATTTTTCAAAATGATTTTTTATTTTTTTGGTATTTTTAAGGCTAAATAAGGAATATTTGTGCTCTTTTTTATAAAATAATTGAATGCATAAAAATGAAAACCAAAAATAGAGGTGAAACTGTAAGCAACCAGGCATCTTATCCTATTTTTTGAGATTTTTTGAAGAACAAATGATATAATAATAAATAGAACAAACACCCAAAAATTATTGAACTGAATAGGGTAGAAATGTAAAAATAACGGCAAGGGACTTTCTACAATTTTCCAAAAAAATATATAACTTGAATAAAAAATTCTAGGATTGAAATAGAATACAAAATCCTGTAGGGGTATCAGTGCAAAATGCCCACCTCACGTGGGACCACTGATTGATCCGGAAAACTCTCTTGTTAATTTGTGGAGTTTCAGCGTTTAAAAATAAATTTGTTGTTCATTGTAGGTGGATAATCAGAATCAGTAAAAAATAACCACTTAATTAATTAATTCAATTTTAATTGAAGCAGTTTTATATTTATTTAGCCTGGGCAAGCCTGAGGGTCGAACTCGAGGAGGTAAAGGAAAAACCTAGTAAATGTCTATCAAAGTTCGTGCACGATTTTTGAGGTAGAATATTTTTGGTATTTTTAATGCAATTTGTGAATGCAAATGAAAATGTGGCCTATTTTATGGACTAGAAAATTAATGTCAATCAAACAATATAAAAAATTATAAAACTTGGCTAAGATGTGAATAATGGTAAATAAATGCACTGCAATTGTTTTGGAAGTTTTTGATGTAATACGAATATTTAATGAATTAATAAATGCAAACAAGGTGAACTAGAATAATTAATTCTGATAAATATTAATTCTTTTTATTTTCAAGAAATAAAATTATTCAAGATAGATCAATAAATGATCTATTCTAAAAAACTCCTAAACCCTAAAAATGTGGAGTTTAATAGTTATTAAAAATTAAATATTGAAATAGAAAAAATGATTTTTATAGAGCAAAATATGAATGTAAATGCTAACGTTTTTAGGCACAATGTAAATAATAATTATTCTACTATTCGTGAATTTTTTTGGCAATTTCCTGAATAGTGGTTAATTTAAGAAGATTTTTGGAAGGTGGTTGGGGTGGTTGGGAATAAGGCAGAACTGTGAGGGGCTCTTAGTAGTTTGCCCTCCCCTTACTCATGCGGAGAATGTGAGGGGGCCTTGGTCTTTGTGCCTGGAGAAAGGGAGGGGTGGAGCACTTGGCGTCTATTGGATGCTAGAGGGGCTCTGACTGAAGTAGCAGACTAAGAACAGTCAACCACTAGCGATGGAGCATCAAGGGCGGAGTGGTTGGCATTGGTGAAGAAGCACGAACTCTACGGTGCTGTCGATGAATTTGGTGCTCTCCCCTTCGGTGAAGTCAGTGCAGGAAGGGGGGAGAGACCTTGAAGGTGGAGGTATCTCCTGGAGGGGAAGATTTCTTCTGGAGGACAAGCGAAGGAAGTGGAGGTGCTCTAGGCTGTAGGAGTCGGTGGTGACTCGACGATGTTCCAAGAGAGGAGCACCAATAGGAGGTTGTTGATGAAGTCGACTATTGTCTCAACCCAGGAGGTGTCGAGGAAGGATGGATGAAGCAATTGGCACGTCCTGGCTGTTAGCGTGGATGGCGAGTTGAGGTTGCAGCTGTATTGGTCGAAGTTGAAAGCGAGCATGGGAGCAAGGGACGTAGTGGTGGACGTCGATGTAAGGCATTGTTGAAGAACGTGGAGTCGAAGTAATAAGGAGGACAGGTGGAAGGCGATATGAGCGAAGGTGGAGTTGGGCACGGCGGAGATGGAGAGGTGTGGCTGAGCAGATGAGGGGGAGCGGAGAAGGAGACGAACGAGGAAGGGGGATACCTGGAGGTACAAGCTCAACGACCATGGGATTAAAGCGAGTGCAGCCGCAGAGGAGGCGCTGCAACGATGCTATGAAGCATTGGATCTCGCCGGTCGGACCTGGAAGCGCCCTTCTATTGATTGTATCGGCGAATGAGATTCAAGGGGGTGATGGAGATAATTAAATAGGGTAGAGATGTGACGTTTGATTTGTAGAGAACTATCAGAGATTGGTGGCGTTGGAGCAAAAAGGGAAGGAGATGGATCTGATTGAGAGGTGGTGATCTGACGAAGGGATCGACTGAGGTTGGAGAACAGATGGGGATTGGATTGGCACGGGATGTGAGGCAGCGGACACTTGATTTGGCTAGTATGGTCGCTATTGGTGGCGATGCCTTAAAAGGAAGGGCGACAGCGTGATTCGCGGGCAGTGATGTCGTTGCCCCCAAAACGAAAGGGGTCGGTCGAACAGAGGAAGAGGATGAAGCGTGTGGGTCATCTTATCGGCCGAGATCGGACGGTCCACAATATGAAATGTGTCAATTAATTTTTTATTATTTTGCAATTTTCTATAAATAATAAATGAAATATAAATGCGAAAAATAAGTGACATTTGGACGCTCCATGAGCTGCCACATGTCACCGTCAGAAAATTTAAAAATTAAAAAGAAATGAAAAATTGAAAACAAATGGCAAACGACCTCAGATCAAAAAATTTTATTCATGAATGTTTCTCATCTCAATGAGATCTACAACTTTCATGAAGGGACAAAACCAAAATAAGTCATTTATGCAAAGGGCTTATAAAAAACCAAAATTTTAGGTTTTATATTTTTTATCATTTTTAAATACGATAAAATAGGGGAAAATATGATAAAATAAAAGATAAATATTTACACATTAATTTAATTTTTTATATTTTTAATAATTAGGAAAATAAAGGAATAAAATATTGTACGAAAAAGATGACTTTTGTACCAACTATTAGTGGACACTCAAACTTGGTTAGTTTCTTTGATTTTAGTTTTATTTTAAGTTTGGATTTTTGTGCATTTTAGTAAAACTTTTTATCAAAGAAGATAAATGAAAATAAAATAAAATAATAATAGTTAAATATGTACATAAAATAATAGATCAGAATCAGGTAAAATACACAATGTACAAAATAGGCTCAAAACCCAACATTCACATATGAGCTCTGATTCACTTGAACTTGGCCTTGTTTTAAAGCTAATTGGATGTATATTAGTTCAAAAGTGAGTAGGATCAAATCAGAAGTTGTATGAGGAAGATATCACTGTTTTAGTCTGATCATCTTGGAATTAAGGTTTCGGCTTCTGGTCCACTTATTTGTATAGGTGATTTTTTTAATTTGTTTATTCTTGTTAGTGGTATGTACATAATGGAGGTGTTTCAGGTGATTTGGAGTTAGCATGAATTAATTAAAAATCAGGGAAGTTAGCTTATTTTATAGCTCATTTGGACTGGATTTCTTAGCTTCTTATTTTATGCAATTATGAATGATAAAATGTGATTTTTATTTACATATGCATAATGATAATTATGCAAGATAATTAATAAATTGTAGATGAATTTTGGGTAACTGAGCTTAATTAATTGAGGAATCACATATTCATCAATACCTATACTTAAACCATACTCGTCCCAGAGCTATTAAAGAAATGAAATGAGGTGAGATGAGATTGGATTCCATACCACGACCATGAGCAAAATATGAAAATGGAGCTAGATCCAACCTCTGGATTATCAGTTTGGCGGAACTCCTATGAGAATTAGGGTTTTAAAATCAACAGCCTCCAAGTTCTACACATCATTGTCACAGTTTCAACCCAGAAGTCATCTTAGATCAATCCTCATTCCAAAGCATAACCCATGAACATTGAACAACTATCTCATGTGTGTGAAAGGTTTTAGTTCTTCCTACCAAGAATATCGGACTACCATGCAAACCTCTCCCCTAATAACTCATCTTTGGCGAGTCAAGTATTTCCTTCTAAGGTCTGTCACTTTGTGTTCACAATCGAAAAGGGGGAGAAATTAGAAGAAGGGTAAAAGAACTGGGAGGGTGATCTGTGTAGTCACCTCTCCTTGTAAAGCCAGCTATTTTAGCCAACTCTCCATCAAGATCTACATGTTGTCTTGAAGTTTGGTCCTTCTTGGTCAAATATTTATTCTGTAGTTGGCTTCTTTTTGTTTGGATTTTTGGTAGCTCTACATGGATCTTGTTGTGCCCCTTTGGATATGGAATCTTTCTTTCTGCACGTTTTTTGGGGTCTTAGAAAAAATTGTGCCCAGTCGTCCATCCCTTATCTGAAGATTTATTTTAACCCATATTCCAATCTTTAGATGTCCATGCTACCAGAAAAGAGACATACATAGTCTTCCAACAATCCATCTGAGTTGAGCTAAGTGCATAGTGCGAGAGTACAAATTAATTCCCTATTCTAGTATTGTACCCAGAATGAGGCGACCATGTTAGACACTAAGAGTCAAATTCTGCACATTATCATGTGGAACTCGAAAAACTAAATCAAAGACCTAAAGCTTCTAAAATCCTATTTCTCGATGAAGCTCCTCTGAAAATTAGGTGGATTAAGGTTAAATCAAGGCCACTCTTGATTTCTACTCATAACTCGATTCAGAACCCATGGGCTTTTTACCAATGTAGATGCATGTAAAGCTGGATGAAGACACATGAAATGCAATTTCTTTATATTCTTAATTCATTTTTTTGTTTTTTATGCAAAAATGAACAAGAATTCACTTTTCAAAACTTTGGTTACACATAATTGGACACAGACAAAGTTAGTTGCATTTTTTGTATTTGGTATATATATAATTTTGTTTTCTTTAAAATCAGATTTCACAAGTTAGTTACCCACCCCATTAATAAGAATATATACTTATGCGAAAGTACGAGCTATGGGTAAAATATATACAGAGTATATACACCCCCTATACATAGCGAGTGCTATGTCCTTAGAGCACAAGAAGCATAGAGAAGACATAGCTCGTTCTAAGCGTAAGAGAGTGGAAGAGAAAAGAAAATATGAGACATCCTTCCCCCTATAATTGGGTTGTGGATAGTCTAAGTATAGAAGAAGGGTAAAAATGAGGCGGACTAGAGAAGGAGTGGATGATGAGAGTATCTACAGAGGGTATCAGTCCCCCCATACTTAGACGTTGCCTAAGTATGGAAAAAGGATGAAACTGGGGAAGTTGAGGGTAGAAATGGATGAGAAGAGTGGTATATACAGATGGCATCGGTCCCCCCTATACTTAGGCCTTTTCCAAAGTAGAGGAAGAAGATGTACAAGGGAACCATGGGGTTAGGAAGGAAGGGAGTCGATGATTAAGGAGCTTCTCGGTGGATCTTTTTGTGAGCCTGCTGCGAGAGGTCATAATGATTGAAAGAAGATGAGGCAGATGAGTCCCAACCCTCATCAGTGTTATCCTCAAAAGAATCATGATGGAGAGTGTATTGATGGGAAGAAGATGAAGCATATGAATCGGATGATTCCTAGCCGTTGTCGGAGTTATCCTCAGAAGAAGAATACTTGAAGGTCGAGGTACTCCAAATATTTTTATTTTTTAGCTGCTTTATCAAGATGTGCTAGTCTTGTGATCAATTGCCTCGTCCTCAAATGATGAATACTCTGAAGGACTAACCTCAATATGGTCATTAGAGATTATTCTGATATATTCAATGAGACCAGGAGAGTCAGCTCTTAAGGAATAGTAGTGAGGGGCAGGAGCCAACAAGGGTCAATATTCGACTGCTTGCTTAGAAAGGGCTTCAAAGCAGCTGAACTAAGCTCACACATAAAGATCACCTTATCCGGACCTGATGAGGAATCATCATAGTATTCCTTTTCTGGTATGTCTAAGGTGACTTTCATAGTTGGTTTACCATATAACTTACTATATGAAGAAGCCACCAGAATGCGCACTTTGGTCTGCGTTGTCTATGAAGGTGCAGGTCCTGGGAGTGAGGTGCTGACAATCGGGTCTTTAGATAAATAACCATTAAAAATTTCCTCCTTAGTCAGCGGACGTCCCGTGTATGTGTTCTCAATTGACTTGATTCTAGTGTATTCCTGCATTTGATCGATTTGATCAAGGTTGTTAGAGGAAGTCTTGTTCGACTCAGGGTTAGCCCATGCTTGTGTGTCATCATCAGGAGCATCGAAAAATTCCTACATCAGGTGCTCCTATGTAGGATTTGTCACGGTAGTGATTGAGGTCCAAGTCATGGGAAATGGACGGGTGAGGCGAGTCTCTGTTCCAATGGTCTACTCCACAGCCATTATCTCCGTTGTAGAAGTAGGGTAGGGCTCTTTTACTAATTGATGGTTACAGCTGTTAACGGCTTTATGGGTTGCCTTGGAGTATCATGTAAGATTGGTTGAGATCGAAGTGCTCCCAATGCATTGAAATTGATTTCCCGAGTTCCACACTCTATAGTTGCTTTATCTAAGCTAAGAACAGTTTTCAGGGAATGATTGGAGAATGGGTGAATTCTCCTTGATGCTCAATATCGATGATCGTAAAGTCCACTTTTAGTGGAGCACATTGGAATGTAATGATGACTGAAATTGTTCTTCTCGCTCGTTTTATAGATCGGCCAGCTAGTTGAACGATCTCTCTTGATTTCCTGATTGGTCTGAGTTTGAGCTTGTCAAACACGGAGGTCGAGAGGATATTGATTGGGAAGTCGTCATCGATTCGGGCATGGGTGAATGTTGTGTCTTGGATTCCACAATAAAATCGAGGCAACCGCTTCACTCTGCGACTCTCGGTCTTTCTTCTCATCACTAAGGAGGTGGCCATTGACAATATATGTCTTTCGATCCTTGTTCTCTTCCTCCTCGACTTTTTCGGCATCAGTTTACTCTTTATATACCTTTCTAGGTTGGGGAGGTCCTCAATGTCCTGTATCAATGGAAGTTCAAAAATCACTCTTTTATCCAGTTCTCCCTTCAGAGCAGGATCTCAATTCTTCAAATCGTCTCCACTTTCAATTTCTATTGGTTTTTATGTTCTTTCCAATTTTTTCAGTGTTTTTAAATTTTTCAATTTTTTGATTTTTTCGGTGTGGTATGTAGCTGTGGTGCTTTCTATAGTAGAGGAGTAGTTTTGTTGTGCCGAGTCAGGGCCATCCGTAAGAGAATAGTATGTAGAGGTATCTCTACCAAAGTCATCCCTAGGGTTTCCAGAGCATGTGGGTTCCTGAGAATTCTCTAGTTTATCAACATGAGATCAAATCATTTCATCTTCCATTTTCATGTATGAGCTGGGAGAAGATCCTCTTGGAAAATCTAGTATATGATTTCTATCCTCTGAATTTTTCTTCTAAAAATTCATGGAAGGAGTCTACTCAGTTGGTCGATATCTATAGGTATCATACTCAACATACCGTAACTCAAGCATGTATTGTTGGGTTGAGTAGAGCCTCTTTTCGTGATTGTTGATCAATCCTTCACATGGTGAGGTCTTCATACAAGGTGCATATGTGTTGAACGAGCTAATATGTGTCTCAATTAAGTGTAGTGTGGTCCTAGGTTCTATGAGCATAAAAATAAATCCTAGAAGTTCTAATAGTCGTAGTGCAGGACTAACCTACGAACCACTCAACTCAGGCCCCACCCTCATCGGAGAATGAAACATGTCTGACACACCACCGGAAAAGTTCAAGTCTTCTTTACACACGCGGGATTCCAAACGGAACCGCTTTAAATGAGCAATTATTACAAATAATTAAATAATGCTGAAAGTAAGTCCTAGACTCTACGCTATCTCATGACTTGACTTGATCTTAAATTTAATGTGGTTTTCAGGTAGTCAGTGAAGATGCATTGTTTTCGTGAAAACCGCTTCATGTATGCCTGGTACCTCGTACAGAAAAAATAAGAGAGAGAATGTAAGAGAGTGACACATAAATAATAAAAAAAGATAGGAAATATGTGCTGTGTAAAAAATAAATAAAATAAATGTAGGAAAAAATGGAAAATGTATACTGATGAAGCTCAGGGGTCAGACTACCTGAATGTATGTAAAAACTAACACTAATTTTCTAAATAAAAACCAAAGATGTTTGCCTCCCCTGTAACGATGCCATCTGATTGGTCTAGAAAACCCTCTTATTAATTTGTGGAATTAAGCATTTGAAAATAAATGTGTCGTTCATTGTAGGCGGATAACCAGAATCATAAAAAATAACCACTTAATTAGTTAATTCAATTTTAATCGAAGCGGTTTCATGTTTATTTAGCATGGGCAAGCTCCAGGGTTGAACTCGAGGAGGCAAATGAACAACCTAGGTTAATGTCTACAAAGGTCGGGCATGATTTTTGAGGCAGATCATTTTTGGTATTTTTAATGCGATTTGTGAATGCAAATGAAAATGTGGCCAATTTTAAGGACTAGAAAATTAATGCCAATCAAACGATGTCCAAAAATTACAAAACTTGGCTAAGATGTGAATAATTACGAAATGAATGCACTTTTATTTTTTGGAATTTTCTGATGCAATAAGAATATATAATGAATTAATGAATGCAAAAAGGTGAATTACAATAATTAATTCTAATAAATACTAAAACTCTTTATTTTCAGGAAATAAAATTATCTAAGATAGAACAATAAATGATCTATTCTAGAAAAATCCTAAACCCTAAAAATGTGGCGTTTAATACTTATTAAAAATTAAATATTGAAATATAAAAAATGAGTTTTATAGAGCAAAATATGCATGCAAATGCAAATCTTCTGGGCACAAGTTAAATAACAATTAATTCTACTATTCTGATTTTTTGGTAATTTCCTGAGCCTCGTTTAATTTAAGAAGATTTTCAGAGAGCACAATGGGTAAAATATGCAAGATTCTACAGTAACAAATATTATTAAATAACCACAACTCTAAAAATGTAAAAAGCATGCCACAATGTAGAGAATTAATTTACCACAAAAAAATATTTTTTTGTATAATAAAAAGATATGAAAATGTTGCTCAAATAAATGATAGAAGTCAAACATCTATTTGTTAAATTACAATATATAATAAATAGAAATGCAGAACATGTGCCTAAATGTGATTACATAAACCTAGAGGGGGTTTCTGCAAAAAGTCGAAGGGGAACGTTCTCAGCACGTACCCTTGGGTGGAGAGTGCGGCTAGGATGGAGGAAATGTGAGGGGCCCTTAATAGTTTGCCTTCCCCTCACTCGTGCGGAGCATGTGAGGGGACCTTGGTCTTTGCACTTGGTTTAAGGGAGGGGCGGAGCACCTAGCGTCTACTGGCTGCTAGCGGGGCTCCGACCGAAGTAGCAGAATGAGAGCAGCTGACTGCTAGTGATGGAACACCAAGGGCGGAGCGGTTGGTGTTGGTGAAGAAGCGTGAGGCTCTACAGCGATGTCAATGAAGTGGGTGCTTTCCTCTTCGGTGAAGTAGATGCAGGAACATGGGAGAGACCCTGAAGGTGGAGGGATCTCCTGGAGGGGAAGACTTCTTCTAGAGGAGGAACGAAGGTAGTTGAGGTGTCCCGACTGCAGGAGTCGGTGGTGGCTTTATGGTGATCCAAGAGCAGAGCACCAGGAGGAGGTTGTCAATGAAGTTGACTCCTGGTTCCAACCTTGAGGCATCAATGAAGCACAGATGAAGCGGTTGGCATGTCCAAGCTACTGGCGTGGATGGTGGGTTGAGGTTGCACCTGTCTTGGCCGGAGTTGAAAGAGATCAGGGGATCAAGGGACGTAGTGGTGGACGATGATGTGAGTTGTTGGTGAAGAATGCTGAGTCACAGTAATAGGGTGAACAATTGGAAGGCGATATGAGCGAAGGTGGAGTTGTGCACGATGAAGATGGAGAGGTGCGACTGAGCAGATGAGGGGGAGCAGAGAAGAAGACGAATGAGGAAGGGGGATACCTGGAGGTACATGCTCGATGACTGTGTTGTCGGAGCGAGGGCAACTGCAGAGGAGGCAATGCAACGAGGCTAAGAAGCCTTGGAACTCGCCGCAACAGTTGTAGGAGGTTGGCGGGCGTTGTCACCGTCGGCCAGACCTGGAAGCTCCCTTGTAATGATTGTATCAACGGATGGGATTTAAGGGGGAGACAGAGATAGTTAAATGGGTAGAGATGCGATGCTCGATTTGGAGAGAACTATCAGAGATTGGTGGAGTTGGAGCAAAGAGGGAAGGAGATGGATCTGATTGGGAGGCGGTGATCTGACGAGGGGATCGGCTGGGGTTGACAAGATCGGATGGGGATTGGACTGGCACGGGATGTGCAGCGGTGGACGCTTGATTTTGCAAGTACGGTAGTGATTGGTGGAGACACTCAAAAAGGAAGGGTGGCGGTGTGATTCACGGTCGATGGTGTCGTCACCCCCCAAAAGGAAAGGGGTCGGTTTAACAGAGGAAGAGGATGAAGCATGTGGGTATCCGATCAGCCGAGATTAGACAGTCCACAGTATGACACGTGTCAATTATTATTTTTATTTTTTTATAAATAATAAATGAAATATAAATGCAAAAAATAAATGACACATGGTGACTTGAGGAGCTGCCATGTGTCACACACAGAAAATCTAAAAATTAAAAATAAAATAAAAATACAAAAGAAATAACAAAAGACCTCAAATTGAAAAAATTTCTCCAGAAAAGTTTCTCATCTCGATGAGATCTACAAATTTCATGAAGGGACCGAAACCAAAATAGGTCATTTGTGCAAAGTCATATTTTTGGGGAACTTTATGTGTATAAAAGTTGTAATTTTTTGTCATTTTTAAATAAGATAAAAATCGAGAAAAATACAATAAAATAACAAGCAAATATTTACACATTAATATATTTATTTTGAATTTTTAGTAATTAGAAAAATAGAGGAATAAAATAAAGTAGAAAAAACCACTTTTGTACAGACTGTTAGTGGACACTCAAACTTGATTAGTTTCTTTGATTTTAGTTTTATTTTATATTTGGATTTTGTGCATTTTAGTAAAATATTTATCAAAGAATATAAATGAAATAAAAATAACATAACAAGAGTTAATTATGTACATAAAATAATAGGTCAAAATCGGGTAAAATACACAATGTACAAAAGAGGCCCAAAACCCTACTTTCACATATGATTTCTAACTCACTTGAACTTGGTCTTATTTTCAAGGTATTTGTTGTTTATTAGTACAAAAGAGAGTAGGATAAAATCGACACTTTATGAGGAAGATATCAATATTTTAGTCCGATCATCTTGGAATTAGGGTTTGGGTTTCTGGTCCACTATTTGTGTTAGTGATTTTTTCTATAATTTTCTTTTATTATTGCTAGTGGTATGTACACAATGGAGGTGGTTTAGGTGATTTGAGTTGCCATGAATTAATTAAAAATCAGGGAAGTTGCTTATTTTAAAGATTATTTGGGATGGATTTATTAGCCTCTTATTTTATGCAATTATGAGTGATAAAATGTGATTTTTATTTACATATACATGAAAGATAACTATGCAAGATAATTGATAAACTACCAATGAATTTTGGGAAATTGAGCTTAATTAATCACTTTTATAGTAATGATAGAGATTCATCAATCGCATGTGAGGTGAGTTGGCATGGACTTAACTACAAATATAAAAAGTTCGGGGGCCTTTTCCAAATTAAAAAAAGATATAATAAAGGCAGATAAAAGTTTATGGACTAATTAAAAAATTAAAAAAAGCACTAGATGTGAGGTGCAAAATACTCAATGTAAGGCTCTATCCAACGGCTTCTGGAAGTTCACTTATCTACGTGGCGGTGCGAGAAGAACCGATGATGATTCGACGATGGATGGCGTGGATTAGATCTCGAGTGCGAGATCAACGGTCGGGAGCTGGTGCATCCAACGACTGGTGTATGATTTGGAAGAGGGCCTTGATCCAACGACGGAGAGGGTACGTGGACGAACAGGGAAGAAGCTTTGCCGATGCGAGCTTCCTCTGACGCGATCTCCTTCTCTGACACCTTCAGTTGCTGCAAAATGGTACAAATTCTTCCTGGAATGGTTCTCGAACGGTTGGAAGCTTCAAAATGGCTTGAGGGTTATTGGATCTCTCCCAAATGGTCGGAGAAGATGAAGAGCCCCAGGTACCTTTGATGAATCCAAATTCGCTCCAGTTGTGCTTTAGGGCTCACAAGATCTGCAGAAAGGTGATACTGGGTCGAGAGCAAATTACCTCGACCCTTTAGCACACGAAATGGGTGATTGGTGGAGTGTAAAGGAGGTGCTCCGGTGGGATGAAGGTGGTGGAGCACCCATAACCTGCTTCAAGGAGGAGCAGGTTGGCTGGAGTGGATGGAGGTGTGGCGAAACGACTGGGGAAGAAAATGAGGGTGGAAATTGTGTAGAGAAACAAGGGGTATATGGTGAAGTCATTCATCGGAGCTAGCCTTCGGTGAAATTCGAATGGGGTGATCTAAGCTAAATAACACAATTAAAAGCCAAAATAAGGGCAAGAAATCAAACCTAGGGTCAAAGATAATCTAGAAAGCGATAAAATAAATCTCAAGTTGGCCGTAGCCAACAAGATGCTACCTCGACGGTGTTGGACCACCAGAGATGTTGGAATCAGCCTCCTCCCTTCTCCTCCACTTGCTAAATGGGCGGGTGAGGGAGCTGTCACTCGAGCCCAGATGCACGCTCAGAAGGGGAGAAATGGGGAGAAGGTTACTCAAAAATTAAAGGGAAGATGGAAGCTCATTTTTTATAGACGAGGAAGTGGATTCAAAGATCAAGGTGGAACGGTCGGTGCAATGATGCTATCCTCGAGGCGATCATGGTACGTGAAAGGGGGTTCGCTCGAGGAGAAAAAGTCATCAAGGAACCGAGGCAAATGGGTGAAAGGGTTGAGCTGCAAAAATCAAAGAACAAAGGGTCAAATGTAGGTCTGACAGCCATGGGACTGTTGACCGAGGTCAACTAACGAAGCGACTTGGTTGGTCCACGTGGACCTACTAGGAAAAACCATGCCAGAAATTATTTAGAAATTGAATAATAAAAAAAATGATTTTATTAATTTTAGGTTATAAAATAAAAAATGTATAATTTTTTGTAGTATTTTAATATGATTTTTATTTATTTTTTTGAGTTATTTTTTACAAGTTTATTTTCAGGTCTTTATTTATAGTTATATTCATTTATGTTTTAGGTATTTTATTTTTATTTTGTATTTTTGATTTTATTATTTTATCAATTATAACATATTTTATATACATAAATATATTCTTATCATATTTTTTGATGTATTTTGTACACTTAAATAAATAAGGGTGTATATTGTATATGTATAAGTTTAGGTATTTCATGTATTTTGTATGCATATTTTATTTTAATATTTTATTTATGGTTTTCTTCCATTTTAAATAAGTACATATTATAAATATTATTAACATAATTATAAATATTATAAAATTTTAAAAATAATAAGAGAGTAAATAAAATGGTTATTTTATATCAGTAAACTGTACAATAGGGGTCCAAAACCTAACTTTCACACCTTAACTCCAAAAAATATGAAACCACTTCATTAACTATCTTACTAAAAGTTATATACAATTAAAGTGATTTGGATACAATTTGAGTTTTTACTTAGGAGATATGGGTTTGGGAATTTGGGATTTTGGATTCTTATTTCGAGTATAGAATGTACATTATATTTTATTTTTGTGTAAACTCGATATTGTATTTTTCTATATATTATTATCTACAACTTTCATGTACAAAACTTCTTTATTTGAGGTATAAATAATAAAAAATAAAATAGGTGCCAAAAATAAATTATTGATGAATAAAAGAATAGGAATTCCAATGAATTATTGGCCCTTATCTCCCCCTACTTTATTCCTTCTAGACCCGATCATCCAGATGCATATGTCTCAGGGTTCTGAATCATAGAATAACTTTGGCATTTTATCCTTTTGTCTTTTCTTTTCTTTATTCTATAATTTTGGTATTAAAAACTATATTTTGAAAACAATAAATGGAACAAATAATGAATGTTAATTTGTTCAAAATAATGTGATATACATGCATTATCTAGGAGTTTTAAGGCCAAAATGATAGGATAAAGGTGATGAAATAGAGATCCATCACCTCCCTATACTTGCCTTTAGTAGTCCTTAGTAAACACTTATGTAATAAGTGCAGAAAATAAAAGCAAAGAAAAGAAGAAAGAAAGAAAGTGGATTGAATTTAATTTTCAAACCTGTCTTCACAAAATCAAAGTTTGGAGATGAAGTTAGACCTTTGGATTTTTAGTGCAGTCGAAACTTTATTGGGAATCTGATTTGAACCACAACAGCCTTCGAGGATCCAAAAACTCTGCTCAAGTCTTCTCAATGGCCAGGTCAGACTACTTCAACTCATATGCAAACCCTTATGACTATGAATCTCACTTGTACAGTGTATGTGATAGTGACTCCCCTCAACTGAAATGACAAAGACACTGACTTCTCCAGTACGACAAACCAACAATTCCCCAATCTAGCAACTCTTTCCATGAGGAGCAGGGTACTACCTTCGAAGTTCAAGTGACAACCAACTCAAAAGGAGGGGGTAGAGAAGAGAATGGATGGTGGCCAGTATAGCTACCTATCCTAGGATGCTTGGCCATTGTAGTCAAGTCATTCGGCTGCATGCTCACATACATATGACTTTGAAGCTCTAGCTTGCTTATTGACTATACAAATATTTACACTCTGGTAGGATTTTTTTTTTCAATCAAGCCTAACCACTTTTTTGGAATTTTTGATTTTTTAAATACTATATACATCAGCATTTACATACGGACTTTTTCTTCTTAATCTAGTAGACTATCCCTCTTTTGAAGCATTATTGCAAACCACACTCTCGTGTCTTTATACATCTCTACTACTGGACGGGTTAGGGTGCACTTCCCTTCCTAGATGAGAACAAATGTTTCCACTTGTGTGCGTCTCATATAGGTAAATCCAATCCCCTCACAACTCCAACTAATTTGAGCCATGTGAAAGTTGCAGGTGTCCAAGTTAGGTCATTATCAACAAGAGCCATGCGTGTGCTCTGAAATACTCTACTTAGGTAGATTAGATGACATGAACCAAGTTTCATGATTCTCAAAGAATTAAGTCAACTAGACCTGAAGTACCTTAATCCTAGTTCCAATAAGGTTCTTGTGATTAGGTAAATTTATGGTCCAACCAAGCTCCAATCTTCGGATTTTATTTATACTTGTTCAATTATCAAACTAAATCCGAAAAATGCAAATGCAATGCACAATGTAGAAAAAAATTTGGTGATGAAATTATCAAGTTTTGAACTTTTTATGGATTTTTGAAAAAGATTTGCAAAAATTTTTCAAATTGATTTTCCAAATGTTTTTGGAATTTTTAGTTTTGTAAATGTTTTTGGGATTTTTTCAAAACAAAAGATTTGGCAAAGAAAATTAGGTATAATTTACATGGGGATGCATCTCATATTTACAAGAATTAGGATTTTTAAGGATTTACACAAGGGATATGTTATTGCTTTATAGATAAATATATACAAGTGGTTAAAAGTGTTTATTTGTTAGGATGAATTATATATTCCTTAAACTTATTTGAAAATAATTTTACAAATAATTTTGAAAACTATAGTCCAAAATAATTTTTGCAAACAATTTTTATAAATATTTACAAACATTTTAAAATCATTTGCAAAGGATTTTCAAATAGTATGTATAGATTTTAAAATATTTTGCAACCATTTTCAAAACCATTTATTAATAGTTTTTTAACTGATTTTTATTTCACACTTTGAAAAGAAGTTTTTTACAAACAAAATATTTTTACAAAGGAAAATATTTAACAAAACATTTTCCATGTAGTTTTCAACAGATTTTTCAAAAAGATTTTCAAACTATTTTTCAAATATTTTGCAAAAAATATTTTTACCTGGTTTGTTAATCAGTATATACAAAAACAATTTGAGGAATAATAAACATCTTTTTATTAGTTGATTTTAATGAATTTTATATAGTATATATATAGTATTTTATACAGTAATTTAGCCATAATTATTATTAAAAATACAAAAGTACTCGTTATGGCTACAGTATATACAGAGTATATTTGACCCCCCCTATATTTAGCTTGAGCTATGTCCTCATTGATCAGAGAGAAAAAGAGAAGCTATAACTCGTACTGAGCATAGAAAAGCCTAAAGAACAATAAATAAGGAATGAATGAAAGAAGGAAAGAATAAATGAATGAGAAGTTGACCATCCCCCCATACTTAGGATCGACTAATCCTAAGTATATCAGATTGTACACAAGGCAAGGAGGGTCCATGCTAGGAATGAGCAAATCACACCCGGTTTATCTCCCCCTATACTTAGGGTAAGATATCCCTAAGTATAGACAAGAAGAGGAGACAATAGAGGGGATCAAAGAATACAAGAACTCAGGGTGTACAACCCCCTATACTTAGGATAAAGTATGTTTGAAGTATAGCAGCGGTAAAAAAGGGGCAACATCTTTTATAATAGAAAAAGAAAAATGAAAAAGAAAAGAAGAAAAGGATCACTCATTTCATCTTCCTCCCCTATACTTAGGACAGAGTACGTCCTAAGCAAGGCAAAACATGAGGAATGAGGTCTATGTGTAAAAACGGGAGATAGAGAGAAGAAAAACAAAAGAAGATATACAGAGGAGGTGGAAATACATAGGATTAAGAAGGTGGAAAGCGGACCTTCTTGCAAGACCATTGAGGAATGGATCTGACAAGGTGTCGATTAATATCGGGGTCCTTAGATGGCACAAACTTATCAGGATCATCCTGGTGAAACTCATGTGAGAAGTCACGGATAGGTTAGTCGAAGAAGTGTGGCTAGGTTCGGCATGGGATGTCTCGCAGATATCAAAGTAAAAAGGAATGAACTCGTCTATGGAAGTAGTAAGGTCATGTTCATCCTCTATGGTTTCAACTGGATCATCAATATCATCAAAGGGCCCGAATTCATTTGTATAAGCAATCGGATCAAATTCGGCCTCCTCAGTCTCTACTAAGTATGGCCTCCACTCAAAGGTGTCAATCGTATAAATACTGTGGATGTCATCAACGCAACGTCAATCACATGAAGAGGGAACTCAAAGGTCTATACTTTCTAAGTCTTCCTCCCTGCGGAAGAATTCTTGGTCTCATCGTCGGTCATAAAGGAAACCTCTCTAATAACAGTAGATAGGTCATAGGCCTCAGGGGTGGCTAGGATAGGTGTAGACACATTAGATGTAGGTCTCTTGTTGACAGTAGGTGCAGTAATAACCACAACGCTCCCGTCATTAGGACAGAAGTGAATCTCTCCAGATCCACATTCGACAACGACTATCGTAGAGGCAAGAAAGGGTCGTCCTGGGATTATTGGAGGACACTCCACAAGGGAGGAGGTCACCATGGGTAATACGACAAAGTCAGCAGTGAAGCTCATGCCCTGAATCTGAATGACAGTGTTCTCTAGAATACCCTTCAGTCTCCTTATTGATCCATCAGCAAATTAAATGATCATCCTGATTTTCTTGAGAGGCCCTAAGTGAATAGACTGTACCAACAAGAAGGGAATTATGGTAATTGAAGCATCACCATCAAGGAGAGTGTAATCACATGCATAGTCAGAGATGGTGCATCTAATGAATGGTGTACTAGTGTTCCTTTTCCTAGAAGAATGGCGGTGGTTTATGGCATGGGCAGTGGCTATGGTCAAGATATGACACTCAGACATTCTCCTTCACTTTCTCTTCTTAGGTAGAGGAGATAAATGAGTCATGGCCTGAAGAAGTGGGGCATCAATGATCTCATGAATAGCAGCCACCACTTCTAGTTTAATTAACATTTTTTTGAAATTTTGGACCTCCTCCATACAAGGAAGAAGATCAGAATCAACATCTATACAAGGATGACGAAGAGCAGTCTGTATATTGTCATCCTTGGGGTCAAAGGTAGGACATGGGGTGAGTGAATGTGTGTGCAAATGATCTGTTAAAGGTGCCCTTTCCTCACAAAAAGTTTCAACAATGTGTCTCCTGAAATATTTTTGTGTTTTTAAATGTTTTTCATTTTTTTTGTATTTTGCGCAATTGCAAGCTCTCATAGGTGTCCTTAAATGAATCCAAAAATCCAGAAGGTGAATCATCAATATGGCTCTTATTTAGGCTAGTGAGGTCATCAATCCTTGAATTCGTATGATCAACTAGTTGGGTCATGTACTCAAGAGCGGTCTTCATGAGAGGTGACTCCAAAATCACAGTATCAGATCAATGGAATGAGAGTGGTGGGTGTGGACAAAAATCCAACTCCGGAGCAAAGTCCTCCTGAAAAAGTGGATTATCGAAATGTGAAGGTGATGGTGGTGGTGATGATGGGTGAAAGTCAAAATCCAATTCCTAAAATAGTGGGTTAGGTGGATATGTACAAAGTCAGGAGCAAAATCCTCCTAGAAAAATGGAGGTGGACCGGATGGAGAGTAGGAGGGATCTGCAAAGTCCGGATAAAATCGCTTTAGTCGACCATCTCCAAAACAAAAGGAAAATGATCGGGAGAGCACGGAGGTCAAATCAAGAGATGTGAGAAAAAGGCACAAATGTAGAGAAGAGATCGAGTATGCACACAAGCAATCACAAACAAATATATACAAAACAAACCCCTCAATTCACCTACTCAATATTGTGAAAATCATGAAAGCTCGATCTTTTTATATGGTCGATTTTAGAGTTAGGTGAGAATCATAAAATTACACAATTTCTTAGGAGGCCTAGGATTGGGGCACTAACCTTAGTGTGTGCGTAAGCAAATTAAAATGAATACTATGAGGGTGTTACTCTCCCCAAGACAATTATTTTTCGTTTTGATTTATTTTAGGGTCGAGTAATATTAGTAGTCCCAATTTTATTGATTATCACTTTTTTGTATTTTTAATTAAAATACACGAGCCTAATAAGGAGTCAATTCTTTTAGCACCTAAATGATCAAAATCAGAGGGGGAGAGATGAAAAAGTACTGCGAGGCGAGAACGATGATGAATGCTATGTAGAAATGCTCACTTTGCCTCCAGTTCTCTGCATGCAAAGGTGTTAAGCAGAATTGAAACCTATCTATATGCAAATGCAAAGCCGATGAAATAAACCTAGATACAGAAATTGATATTACCGTGAAGCACAAAATGTCAACTATCTAGAAAAGAGACCAAGTTCCAGTCTTGAAGGTCACTCGGTGCCCGCCACAACAGGTCCTGCAAGTGTTGTATGCGACCTCTCTTGGCACACGGTCTCATATCCAAATAAATACCAATTAAACTTTAACTAAGTTCAAGAACAAATCTATAGGCACATGCATATATATATATATATATGTGTGTGTGTGTGTGTGTGTGTGTGTGTAGATCTTAATCTATCGAGCAAGGAAATCCTAAAACTAGGGCTCAATCACAAAAAATGAAGAAAAATAAAATTGTGAAACAAAATAAAAAAGGAAAGGCGATAAAAATGTGAAAAATCTGATGAGGCCCTCAAGAGAACAATTCCTCAGACAGTGGACCTCGTGAAGTGTGTAGAGTGTCCTGAGAATCCTGAATGTTACAAATTAATCGCTCTCTCTCTCTTCAACTTACAAAATAAATAATATGCAAATAACGGTGGATCTGTCTTCAAAAATCCTCCAAGTATCTTCTACTTCTCCCTCCTGACAGCTAGGTCAGAAGAGGTGACACCGGCTTCACGTGGGTGCATAGGCACTCCAAAGAGGGTCTCCCTCGATATGCGGTCCTCGCAACAAAGTCAACAAAGAGGTTGGTTAGATAGCTAAACAATAATATCAAATAAATAGAAAATAAATAAAGAAAAATGTAGACAAGTAAGAAGACATAATAAAAAATCCAAACTACAATCCATTGTTCCCCTGTAACATCGCCATTTGATAACTAGGTTTCACGCCAGTCAGGTTCCATACAAGGCGGGAACAACGTCGTTGAGGCGACCGAGCAAGAAACACTAGAAAATCAACAATTAACCCAAAATACGTATCAAGCAGTGAAAAGCAAAATAAGTGGAGTTAAAATGTATTATAACTCTACAATGTATGTGTATAGGTGTAGGAATCGTAGAGGTCGAACACAGGGAGCGAACGAGAAAATGGTGCAAGTAAATACGAAAAAGTGTGCTCCTTATTGTCTATGTATTTTTGTGGGTTTTAAATTTTTATAATTTTATTATTATTTCTGATTTTATATATTTTTAAATTGTTTTTTATTTTAATTTTTTTATTTTCTTTTTATATTTCTGATTTTTATGTTTCTTTTTCATTTAATTAAGATACAAAAAAATATAAAAGTAATATAAAGCTATATATACAATATATGCTAATGTATATATAAAAGCAACTAAAATAAATAAAAATAGCATAATTAAATATTTTTTGGTCTTAAAAAATTCTTTTATATTTTTTTTGTAATTTTTAAGTATTTTGCTAATTTTTAAGGATTTTTAAATTCGAAAATATCCCAAATCAGGAATAAATTCAATAGGTCGAATTGAAATGGAAATTAAACATTACAAATAATGTCCAAAATTTTCCAAATCAATTTTAGTTTATTAGAAAATGATAAAATAGAAATGGATTTGAGATTTTTTAAGATTTTTTTAGATTTTTATAAATCTTTCGAAGTTTTTTTATTTTTATGTGTTTTCTTTCTCTATTTTTAGGGATTTTTTGTCTGAAGGCTCGAAATACTTAAACAAATAAAATATTTTTTCTAGAATTTTTCAAAATAATTATGTATATTTTTGGTATTTTTAAGGCTAAACAGGGAAAATTTGTGCTCTTTTTTTTTTATAAAATGATTAAAGATGACTAAAAATGAAAATAAAAAAGGGGTGAAACTACAAGCAACCATGCACCTTATCCTATTTTTTGAGATTTTTTTGGAGCACAAATGATAGAATTAATAAATAGAACAAACATCCAAAAATTACTGAAATAGTAGGGGCATAAATGTATATAAAAATAAAGTCAAGTGCATTTCTACAACTTTCCCAAAAATATATAACTTGAATTTAAATTTCTTGGACTGAAACGAAATACAAAATCTCATAGGGGTATCAGTGCAAAATGCCGACCTCACGTGGGACCGCACGTGAGGTGAGTTGGCATGGACTCAACTACAAATATAAAAATTTCAGCAGCCTTTTTGCAAATTACACAGAGATATAATAAAGGTAGATACAAGTTTATATACTAATTAATAAAATACCAAAAGTACTTGGTGTAAGGAGCGAAATTCCTAATGTAAGGCTTGATCCAACAGCTCTTGGATGTTCACTGGTAGACATGGTCGTGCGAGAAGAGTCAATAATGATTCAGCAATGGATGATGTGGATTAGATCTTGGGCTAAATCAATGGTCAGGAGCTGGTGCGTCCAACGGCTGCTGTACGATCTGGAAGAGGGCCTTGATCCAATAGCGGATAGGGTACATGTCGAACAGGAAAAAAAGCTCCACTGATGCGAGCTTCCTCCGATACGATCTCCCTTCTCTGGTGCCATCAGTTGTTACAAAATGGCCCAAAATTTTCCTAGAAGGGCCCTCAAACGGTTGGCGGCTTCAAAATGGCGTGAGGGTTACCGGAGCTCTCCTAAATGGCTGGAGAAGATGAAGAGCCCCATTAACTCTAACGAATCCAAATTAGCTCCAGCTGTTCTTTAGGGCTCACGGGACCTGCAAAAAGATGATACTGGGTCGAGGGCAAATTGCCTCGACCCTTTAACACATGAAATGGGCAATCAATGGAGTGTAATGGGGGTGCTCTAATGCGATGAGGGTGGTGGAGCACCCGGATCCTCCAGGAAGGAGCAGGTTGGCTGGAGTGGACGAGGGCATGGAGAAATGACTGTGGAAGAAAATGAGGATGGAATGTGTGTCGGGAAACAAGGGGTATACTGTGACGTCATTCATAAGACTTGCCTCCGGCGAACATCTAATCGAGTGATCTAAGCTAAATAACGCAACTAAAAGCTAAAATAAGGGCATGATAGGGTTAAAGCTAATCTAAGAAGCACAAAACAAACCTCAAGTTGGTTGGAGCCAACGAGATGCTACATCGACAGCGGCAGGCCACCGGAGATGGTGGAACCAGCCTCCTCCTTACCCCTCTACTTGCCAAATGGCCGGGTGAGGGAACTATCTCCTCGCTCGAGCATAGTCGCACGCTCAGAAGGGGAGAACAGGGAGAAGGGGATCCAAATTTGAAGGGAAGATGGAAGCTCGATTTTGTACAAGTGAGGAAGTGGGATCAAAGATCGAGGTGCAACAGTCGGCACAGTAATGCAATCCTCGTGGCAATCGGGGCGCATGAAAGGGGGTTTGCTTGAGGAGAAAAAGTTGTCATGAAATCAAGGCAAATGGGTGAAAGGGTCAAGCTGTAAAAATCAAAGAACAAGGGGTCAAACGTAGGAGTGACAACCTTTGGACCTCGGTCAAAAAGTTGACCCAGGTCAACTAACGAAGCGACCTGGTTGGTCCATGTGGACCAACCAAGAAAAATCATGTCAGAAATTATTTAGAAATTGAATAATATTTAATAAATAATTTTATTAATTTTAGTTCATAAAATAAAATTGTTTTATTATTTTTTATAGTATTTTAATATTATTTTTATTTATTTTTTCGAGTTAATATATTATAAGTTTATTTTTGGGGTTTTATTTATAGGCATATTCATATATGTTTAGGTAATTTATTTTTATTTTTATTTTATATTTTATTATTTTATAAAATTATAACCTATTTTTATATACATAAATATATTTTTATATTATTTTTCTAATGTATTTTGTACACTTAAATAAATAAGGGTGTATATTGTATATATATAAGTTTAGGTATTTTATCTATATGTTTTGTATACATATTTTATTTTAATATTTTATTTATGATTTTATTTTATTTTAAATATGTACATATATTATAAAAAATATTTACAAATTTATAAAAATATAAAATTATGAAAATAGTAAAGAATAAATAAAATGATTATTTTATATAGGTAAACTATACAAAAGTGGTTCAAAACCTAACTTTCAAACCTTAACTCTAAAAAATATGAAACCACTTCATTAAGTAGCTTATTAAAAGTTATATACAATTGAAGGTGATTTGATACATTTTGATTTTTTTATTTAGGAGATATTGGCCTGGGAAGTTGGGATTTTGGATTCGTATTTAGAATATAACATGTACATTATATATTATTTTTGTGTAAACTCAATTTTGTAATTTTTAGATATTATTTAATACAACTTTCATATACAAAACTTCTTTATTTGAGGTATAAATAATAGAAAATAAAATAGGTGCCAGAAATAAATTATTGACGAATAAAATAATAGGAATTTAAATGAATTATTGGTTCTCATTTCCCTCTATTTTATTCCTTGTCAACCCAGTCATAAAGATACCTCGGTCTTAGGGTTCAGTGTCATAAAATATCTTTGGCATTTTATTCTTTTTCTTTTCTTTTCTTTATTCTATAATTTTGGCATTAAAAACTGTATTTTATACACAATATATGGAATAAATAATGTTATATACATGCATTAACTAGGGTTTTTAAGGCCAAAATGATATGGTAAAGATGATGAAATGGAGATTCATCTCCACCACAGCCACAATAGGGCTAGCCAGATCAGAATGTAACGAATGCCAAGCTGCTTGCATCCTTTCAAGCCATTAAGCAGCAGCTCACAGACCAGCCATTAGCCCAAGTCACCTTCTAGGACATGCTCAATGATCTGAGGAGAAGGAGAGACAATCCATGAGGAGGAGAAGAAGAGGAAGAAAGAGAAGATGGACCCTGGCACAAGCCAGGTGACCGAGTGGATTCAAATTCAATCGTTCCATGCACATTTTGGGTTGAAGCCTCAACTCTTAGCTCTTATTCCCACATTCCACTGGAACGCAAGTTAAGAACCTTACATCCATCTGCACTAATTTGCTCACATATACAGAACAATACACTACCCTAACATACAATTAGGCATAGTCAAGATGATGACATTTCCATTCAGTATTCAAAATAAGGTGCTCTATTGGATCAATCATCTAGGGAAAGTCTTCACGACCTAGGAGGAGCTCAAGTCAGCATCCTTGCAGAAATTCTATCCTCTTGGTAGGCTCAATCAGGTGTGAGTCAGAATCATCAATTTCTCCCAAGCCACCCACGAGTCTATTCGTGAGGCTTGGGAGCATTTTAGAGATTTGTAGGAGAAATGTCACCACCTTGATATTCCTAGGACTAGCCTGGTCCAACATTTCTTTGGGGGACTTACTCTCGAGAGCCAAAGGTTCGTAGATGTCGCTTGTAGAGGGTTGCATTTTAACAAAGATGAAGACGTCATTTGGCAGATTTTTGAGGAAATTGTTGAAGGAGAGGCCGACTTGTCGTCATCTCTTACATATCAGCGTCAGCCATAGAGTTTACAGAAGCCAATGTACATGGAGGCATCTCATGATCCCGCCAAGGACGAGAGCTCCAACCTGAGCATCATTGGGAACCACCTATCCAAAGTAGACATCATCGAGAAACGATCACATGTTCTTGAGAAATAAGCTATGATCGAACATATGACTCAAAATCTGGACAAATTGGATCAAATCGATAAGCAAATAGAGCTACTGGTGAGCACAATTAGCTCTTGCCAGTCAATTTCTGCATCAGCCACGACTCCTGCCGAGAATAATGAGACATCATCGCCTCAGCCTCCTCAGTAGAGTCTAGTGCAGCCAACGGTCCAACATGTGCAGTACGTGCAAGCCCTCAAACCAACATTGCCTCAGCAACCGCAACAATAATTGGTTGTGTACCAACCCATGCTTCAGATTCTTCCTAATCCATGTTCTCCACCTCTGCCTCTCATTCATTATTTGAATGATGTATGGTCCAATGATGCATAGTTGGCCCGTCCAAGCGGACATCAGCAGGGCCAGTCTTCAGCTTCTTGTCCATTCTCTCAACATCATGGAGGGATATTTTAAAGATTCAATAGCCTGAGCACCACCAGTGTCCACCATACCCGAAAAGTTGGAGATCGAATTCTTACCAGCAGCTGCATACCGTCAGATGCAGCCTTATCAACGGTACGTGGTTGCTCCATATTAGCATCACCCTCCTCAGCATCATCAACATCAACCTTCTCCCCAGTACAATTCCCAGTATTCCTACCAACAATATCAACACAATTTCCAATCTCAGCATGGTCAGCACATTGAACCGTCTGAGGTTGCTCCTGTGAATCACATACTCGTCTGCCATGAAAATAATGAAAAATAAAGACAATTAAAATGAATATATTTTCCTAAATAGATTCATGAGAACAAACAAAGGATAGAGCTTGGTCGGGCCTTAAACAAGCTTTTTGTCGGAGCCTTAACTAGGATTAGGATTTAATTTCAACAGTTCTCAAGTTCCATAAATTCTTATTCAGGTTCACCTCAACAGCTAGTTGATGAATCTGTTATTCATCATATTATTTATTGTTGATTATACACTTTATTTAAACATTTAAATAAAATTTGTTCAGAATTAACTAAAATTTACTTCTGACAATGTGTAATTAACTAAACCTAATTTAGTGTATATATTGGTATATAGTTTTATTTCTGTTTTTATTTTCTTATTTCTTTTATTCAAAAGTACCAAAAAACTAGATAAATATTGTATATATTTGTGTTTGTATTTAAGTATATTTTGAAAATACAAAAATATCAAAGATAGTAAAAATCAATATTTTTATCTATTAAAAATGCTCCCAAAATATGTCCATGTATTGTTGATCTCTTTTGACTTTTTGCCCAACATGAAACTTGTAGGTCTCCTCGAGAGCTACAACTTTCATGTTTTGACTTTTTTCCAAATATTTCCTCCTTCTATTACTTTTTGATTTACCCTCATTTTCCTATTTTCTGAATAAGTTCATTGGGCCAGGTGGTACCCTGTGGGCCACCCACGTGGCCCCTTCTCTTCACTCCACTTACCCCTCCTAGCCATCCATCTCCTCTACCCAGGCCTCATCATCTCCATCCACTCTCATGCACCTCTCCACCATTTGACCACCTCCCATCCAATGCCTCTACTTCAGCCTCGTCGCCCTCCTATTTACCGAGTCGTAGGATCAACCCCCTACTCCATCACATTCGTCCCTAACTATCGCTTCTCCACTTATAGATCAGATCCCATATCTGATATGCACCGCTCCTAAGCACCTTCATCAGGATCATTGGATCAATTGATTCAAGGACCATCTTCATCTTCTTCCACCCATAGCTCTTCTCTCCCACATTTGAGTCTTAAACCGCTCGCCCCCTTCCCATTTTCCCTACGCCTCCGTCTACTCCCTCGCTCTCCTGGCCTCGCCGATTCCAAGTTCTAAATCCCCTCTTCTTCGCTGAACACGTACCCCGCACTCACCCTTCTTCCTCAGTCAGTCCTGAGCACTCGAAACCATGTCTCCCACCACCTACACTCCATCCCATCCTCCTTCAAATACTCCACATCCTCCCTCATTCGTGCACATCCACCTTTACATGCCTAGGCTCCGAGCATCCCATCCACCTTCATGACTGGGAGATTAAGAGAGAGATCGCGAAGACTGAGCAATCCACACCGGTGAGATCCTGACCTTCTCAAGTGAGCCGCATCCCTGCCAGTTACTCGAGCTTCGAGCTGGTGACTTCCAGCTCATTAAGCGAAGACCAGAGCACCGAGCTCCAACCCCAAGTCGATCCTCTACCTCTCAAGTTTCTTCCTCAGGTGAGCTTCGTATTTTCCATCCTTTCTTAGTTTTTTAGTTCAGTTTCTTCTATTTCTTCTTGCATACATGGCTACCTCTGCCCTCTTCCAACCACCACACCACTTCACCGTCACTCCAACACCCTTACTCACACATTCTTTGCTCATCATCGTTTCTCCATTGCCGATCCCATGTTGATCCACCTCCAGCCTTACACAAGCTGGAGTCCACTCGGGTTCTCCTCCTTCACCCTCCAACGAGCCCTCGCTCCACCGCACAACTACTCCATTTGGCTCCCCATTGCTTCGGCTACGATATAAGTCATGCAACTACTCCTAACCCCTTTGATTGGTCGGAATCGACAACCCTCCTCCAACCTTGAGCTTTACGACTGAGAAGACATCATCGACATCGTGCTCCAGACCGCCTCCGAGTTCCTACACTGTTGCATCATCTTCAGGGAGGCGTCGGCAACCTCCTCCAATCTTCACCACCTCTAACAAAAAGATGAGGAGCCATAGCATCTTCGTCGGAGCTCTGCCAGAGTGCAGCCACCTATGGCGCACGGGAAGAACATGATGTACAACAACCATTGGATCATATCATCTTGATCTTATCCAACGATCTTGATTATCCTTGAGCCTCTTCGTCGAACTATCGCTTCACTCCGCAGTCCCAGGTGAGCCAGATCCGAGTCGCACCAGTTAGCAACGTCGCCCGAGCTGCACCGTGAGCCTACATCGCCTGACCTGGGATTTTTGCATTAGGACCCATGCATGTTCTCTGATTTCCACTTTGGTCCCTACTGCGGGCATGTACAACATGCGCTGCGAGAACATTTGGCAAGATAAGCCCTGTGCCTTTTTTATTGCATTTTCATCCTTCAACGTATTGTAAAAATTGCACTTTAGCCTCAACAGCTTTTATTTATTGCATTTTAGCCCCTGTTTGGATCTTTTTGATTTAAAAAGTTTATGTTTTCTTTCATTTAAGCACGGATTGATGTGTGAATAACTTGAGCATCTTATATCCAAATTTAGTGAAATTAGTCTCATTTTAACATTGATTCAATGCTCTTTAATGTAGAATAATTAAATATAGTTTATAACATGCTATTGTGAATGAAAATGTAGAGAACATAGGTTATTAGTTGTGCTTAATTGATGTTATTAATTGGCTTGATAAATGGATTATATGCACCACTTTGCTCCCTGATTTGATTGCTCGTTTATTAAACAACCACGAACTTTAATTTTGAACTTTCTCATAATTAATTCCTAATTTTATGTGCCTTATGGAGATAAATTGATCATTCATTGAATATGCTTTGAAATATGATGCATAATTGATCTAGGCTAATCTTTGATCTTCACTTGTTATAAAAATTGGATTTAAGATAGTAGAGCATCTTAGTAATTAATTAATTCAGGAGCTTATATGAATTAATACCCTTAGTCACCTAGGTCCATTTGGTGTGCTTACTTTCATTTGAATTTTATTTCATAAACCTAATTTGAATAAAAAATTACCAAAAATATCCTTCATCCATGTTTTTGTGCATTGTGACTTGAATTAGCCTAGATAACCTCTCAAAGTAGCTTGATCACCGTTGTTGAACCCTAATTAAAAATTCTTAATATGTTGTGTCCCTATGTTCGACCCCAGACTTGACACTGATATAAATTTAAGCCGAGATACTCCTTGCAGAGATACTTCTCTCAATTCTGCATGATTCGATGAGTTTTGTGCTACCACGAGTACGAGTTAACATAAGCATTCAACAGGTCATCACCAGCTCAGATCCACTTATCCATATAGCTAACTCTTTCAACCTTGAATTCAATTTATACGGTGTATGAATTGTGTTAGCCCTTCTTGCTTAAAGAAGTGAACGAACCACCCAACCCAATAGTACACTCCCATTGGTTCCTCATCCATCTACTCTTTCCTCGAGGACGTTGTATTTCCTTAAAAGTCCAGGTCGTGCTGTGTCCATAATAGAATAGAGAAAATGTAGAAGAATAATAAAAGAATTGGTGTGTGACTAATGTAGTCACATCTCCTTATGAAGCTTGATTGGTATAACCAAGTCTCCACTAATATGTTCAGGCTTTTTGGAAGCTTGGACCATTGTGGTCATATTTGTATTTGGTGGTTGGCTTCTTTTTGGTAGAATTTGTAATGTTTCTTGCACTACATCATTCTTTTGTGTCGTGACGGATATATCATCTTTAGTTCCGTCCATTTTTGGGGGTCTTGGAAAATTTGTGACAATAGATCCTTCCCTCATCTGAAGCTCTATTTCAACCCCACAACTCCCATATTTAGACATCCGGCCAATAGACAAGGATGAAAATGCACAACTAAAATGAGTTGCCCTTCGCAACCTCATGCAAGTCGAGCTAAGTGCAAAGTGCATGTGTCCAAAATTGGTCCGCTTTTGAAGAGTTAAATGGATGACACCAAGTGTTCTACATAGGCAAGTTTAAGTTGAAGTCTGAATATGCTCTTATAGAACCCAAAGATTTAAGTCAATGACATGAAGAGTCTAAATTCTAGTTCCTAACTAGGCTCCTTACATTGAAAGTAAAAGGCCATAATCAAGCTCCATCCTTTAGACTATTCCCAATCTTCAGTTTGAGAAATCAAACTTATTATGAAAAATGCTAATACAAATGCAATAATGTCTTTTGTGAAGGTAAATTTTTTTAATTTTACTCATTTTTATGAATTTTAAAGATTTTACAATTTTTATGAATTTTAGGACTTTATTTTTTTATGGATTTTCAATTTTTATAAACAAGAATATTTGGAAGAATTTTACAACATAAATTACCAATAATTTAATTGCTTTAAAAACTATTTTTTTGCAAGTTTTATATACAAAGATTTTAGGTATTAAATTACTTTTACAGATATTTTATTAAATAGAATTTTAAATAAGTATTATACATATTTAATACACATTTAAATACAAAATTTTAAATTATGAATTTTAAATAAGAAATTTAAATATTTTACTTATTTACAAGAAATTTAGATATACATAATAAATAGGTTTTAAATAAAAATAACCCTTACCCACTTTTATGGATTTTATAGATATAGAAAATACATAAAAGTATGAGTTATGGATAGAAGTATATATACAAGATATACACACCCTCTATACTTAGCTTTTTCCATGTCCTCATAGCATGAAAATAAAAAAAGGACATAACTTGTGCTAAGTAGAAGTGGGTGAAAAGAACGAAAGAATAGAAGTCAGTTCCCCCCCTATACTTACGATCTGGTCATCATAAGTATAATGGATTACAAAAGACGTAACTGAGTATACCGAATATACAAATGAAAGAAGGAATAAAGAATAAAAAAAAAGAAGTCACTCGGTCCCCCTATACTTAGGATTATGCATCCTAAGTAGAGAAAATAATGTGGCCAAAAATTAGGGATGAGTGATTGGTGGAAAAGAAAGTAAAATCAAAAGAAAGTGAAAAGAATGAAATCGAAACCGAGAAACAATGGACAATTAGTACCCTATATATTTAAGATACAGTATCCTAAGTACATAGACGATCAAAAATGGGGATGATTGAGATCTAAGAAGAATATACAAGTGGTATACTCTAAAAAATGAAATGGCTCACATGTCTCTATACATGACAAAGGAAGTGGAAGAGTAGTCATAAGACATTTACAAAGTAGATCACCTCAACCTGGGTCATACGAAATCATCTGTTGTATGAGTGTGTACCAATCCCTAGCTGACCGTGGAGATCTACCTCTGTAAATAAACATTGTACGTGGCATTAGCCTCTCTACTCTAGTAACCAGAGTCTGACTACAGAAGGTGTCTATACATGTGTTCATCACTCCATCCGACTCTCGAAGCCCAATGGATTGTATAAACTCTGGAATGTAATCAACTGACTCTCGGGATGGAATATATGAACTCTCAATCTGTGGCACTGAGATATCTACTGCAACTGACACCTTATTTGGTCCTGAAATGATATTTGTATTTGCATGTGAACAATCAGCTGAAGAACTAGGTACCATATGATCAACCCTATCCTCATATAGGATATAGTGGGTATTAAAGTAAACACTCTCAAGATCAAGAGAACGAGTCTCATATATGTGCTAATAGTCATCTACTAGGTTGGTGTCCTTTAAAGTAACTGATAATACAAATCTAGGACTGCTACATCCTCTCCCCATCTCAATGTGTACCTCTTCTCTATCTGTGTGAAATGATACTCTCTCAGAATCATAATCAAAGAGGGCCATCGTCGTCAACAAGAAAGGCCTCTCGAGAATGATTAAAGAAATATGTAACTGTGTAGGGCACGCCATGTCTAGGATAGTAAAGTTCGCTGGAAACTGCAAGCCTTATATGGTTACGATAATGTTCCTCAACATGCCTCTAGGTCTCTTTACTAAGCAATACGTAAACTGAAGTAACGCTCATGATCTGTAAAGAGGACCTAACTCGAGTCTATCGAGTAAGCAAGATGGTATTAAATTGATGGAAGAACCATTATCTAAGAGAGTGCAATCGAATGTTGCATCTGAAATCTAACATCTAACATAGTGAGCACTTGAATCTCTCTTTTTCTTGTGTGCCTTGTTCTTTATAGCACATGATGTGGCCTTGGACAAAACATTTTTCTCAACTTGTGATTTCCTTTTCCTACGTGTGGTATATTTGTTCCTCAATTGCTGCTTAAGTATAGGAAAATGGTCCAAGGCATTTCAAGTGGAATCTTCAAAAAGATGTTATCTTTAAGAAATCGCTTTGTCTATAGAGTAACAACATTCTTTTTGGTCTTTTTCTTTCCTTTTCCATACAAAGCATCGAGAAAAGGTACAAACTTAGAAACAACAAAACTTTCTTTTTTATTTTCATTCAAATCACCACAAAGAGAATCAACATGTACATCAGGAGTTTCAGAAGTATGTACAAAACTCTCGAATATATGGAACGAAGTAGAATCATCGAGAGTATCTGTATGACCTAGTGTGGTATCATTATTAGAATCGCTTATGTCCATATAAACTGTCTCTACATCGCTCCCATGTATGGCATCATCCTAGACATCATGATCCTTGTGGTGGTCTTCCTTCTCAGCATCAGAATGTATCTCATCATGGATAAACACTTACTCCCCATCATCATGTGCCCTCTCATCCTCTAGATCAGGTTCTCGTGGATATCTACCACTCCTGAGATGAATGAAGTTAGACAAAAATTCAGGAAATTGATCATAACTGTAGTGGTGTCTACCTAATCTGAATATCACCTCTTGTTGTTTGAATTCATATGAATTTTGGGAGAACGATCTTGGGCATGGATAACTCATCCACACATTTGTTAAACTGCTCCATCTATGTCCTATGTGCTACTTGACGAATTCTCGGCATATCTGGGATTTGATTCAGTGCTAGGGACTATGTAGATATCTCAATATTAGTGGTCTATCCCTGGCTCTCTACTCTCTCCTGCCTAGAAGTGTGTTGCAATGTGGTGTATATGGCTGAGGAGATTT
The DNA here is from genome assembly GCA_037367405.1 of Ottelia alismoides. NCBI lineage: Eukaryota > Viridiplantae > Streptophyta > Magnoliopsida > Alismatales > Hydrocharitaceae > Ottelia > Ottelia alismoides. Next base: position 246,232 of record JAZKJV010008591.1, read on the forward strand.
CTGAAGTGTAACAAAAGACTATTGCTATTGCTGGTGATGATAAGAATGTGTAAGTGTAGTAGGAGATTGATAAGCATGTACTAGACTCTGATATGCATGATGGTGAGACTGTTGTTGTGTATATTGATGTCGGTGCGGAAAATGTAGACGTCCATGTTGTGGATGAATCTGTTGTCGTTATATGCTTTGAGGTATAATGTGCGCCGGTGACTGGTAATGAACACGAGCATAACATATATTGTTGATCTCAAGAGTAGAGGCATGATCAGCATCATCAGTTGTACGGATCGTGATCTGATTCTGGTTGGCAGTGGATGAATCCTCATGCCAATCTAGTTGCGGAGCCTCGGTAGAACATATCGGCTCGCTCTGAATATACTAAATCTGATGGGTGGGAGTAGCGGGTATTGACCTCGATGTAGACTGAGAATTAGAAGAGCAATTGTTGGTATTGTAGCTGCAAACTAGTCACCTTCTTTGTTAGATCGCTTAACTATTATGATAATGATGAGAGTTTCTCCAACTCTTGCAGCAGCTGCAAATCTTGAACTTGTTTCTAAATCACATCGACTGATTCTCACTAATAAAGTCCATGTCATATCGTGACTTAAAATTAGAAATATGTGCCACCTTATGATGATATTGCTGGTGTGGTGGTCGTGGGGCCTTCTGGAATGCCCGTGTAGAGTCTACAACACATGAGTTCTCTGCCATCCCCTCAAAGATGGACCAAACAGACTCAACATCTCTATTAAAATAGCTACCACCACAAGTGGCTCTCACTAAGACCTGAATATCAGGCTGAAGTCCTCCAATAAAAATCTGCACTGGCACCTTTATAGGTATCTCATAATGAGGGCATTTCTCAATCATATCCTTGAATCGTTCCCATGCCTCGTGGAGTGACTCATGTGGATGTTGTGTAAAATTGGAGATCTATCTTCTCATCATATTGGTCCATCCTTGAGGAAAATATTTACGTAAAAAAGTGGTCTTCAGATCATCCCATGTAGAAATCTCCCTACCGAAATGATTCAACCAATAGAACACCTTATCTACTGAGGTGAAGGGGAAGTCTTTGAGGTGTATAGCCTCCTATGTAACTCCTAGATATTTGGTCGTACCACTTATCATCTCAAACTGCTACAAAAAGGTGAACAACTCCTCTGACATGTTCCCATAGAACTTGGTAAGCAAAGATATAAAGGACAGTCTCAACTTGTATGACACTTGATTCGATGATAACCGAATCCAATGTTGTAGCTTCCTGGATCCAAGGTCATACTCATCTCTCAAAGTAACGAGAACCACGACAGGTGGTGGTGGATTCCCATCTCCTGCTATAAGTGCATTGATCCCATCTCTCAACTCATCCCGGACTCTAAACTAATCCCGTATTTGTGCGCTCATTCGTTGAAGTGTCTCTTGAGTCCCTCCTGTAATATATGTAGTTGGATCAGGTCTCTCATCAACATGTATCTCCTCAATTGCTCTCTCCTCAACAGCTCGCTCTTAAACTAGTGGCTTCTCGCTAGCCATGTTGTCCATCAAATCCTCTAAGAAGGAAAAAGTCTAATAAGCAATCAGTGAAAAATGTGCAAGAGAAACAGATGAAAAGTTGAGGCAAGGATCTGCCACGACTAAACGGCTGGGAGGCGAGAGAGTCTGGGTCTGACTCACCTCGTGACTAGGTGGAACTGACTTGAGAAGAGGGTCATCTCGAGTCTATGAAGATGCATGTGAGATGGTGGAAGATCGAAGGCTCGTGGAGTCTGAGCGTAAAATCCGTCTAAACATCATCTTCGATGTCAAAAGTATACATAAGTGGAATATGATGTCAAGATAAGAACATAGGTGTGAACGCGTATAAGACGCTAAAATGCACACACCTCACAAACTAACGCAATGCAAACCCTCAATTCACGAACTTCACATAGTGGAGACTGTAAGAGTTCGATCTTTTATTTGTTTAGTTTTAGTTGGATGATCAAGCAGACTCACATGTGGTGTCGTCCTGTTGCCCACCGTGCGTCCTTCCAATCCCTCAAATAGTGGAACCATCTACCCGGTCTACCGGGTTATATCAGGCCCAAAGTGAATTATGATGTGGAGTACACTAAAATGACTCTTTATGATCGGAGGCAAGTGCTTGCAGTTGCAACCATTATTGAAAAGCAATATACATGTACTGAGGGCCCATATTCAGGGATTTATGGCTCTATCCTTAGGGCTACGTCCTCACCCACTCTATCTGGAGTTTAGTACCTGCAACAATGAGGGATTTGCTCTCCCAATACAACTAAGTCCAGTTTTTTATTTTTGTCAAAGTTTCAAAGATAAAATCTTTTTATTTTTTTAGGGTTTTAACTTTTTTGGATATTTCAAAAATATATACTAGGAGTCTAATTTCCTTTATTTTTTTAAAAGAACCTTGTAGAGAGGGAAATCACAAAGTGTAGCAGAAATCCATGATGCATGCAAGGAAAGAAAACATACTTGTCTCCGGCTCTCTATGTGTTGTATGATCTGCGCAAGAAATTTAAACCTAATCTAATGCATGCAAAAGGTCGTAAAAACCATGTCCTAAATCGGCAGCTCTAGCATAAGAATAAATTAATTTTTCAAATCAATGAATTACACCTAATTGTGGATTAGGGTAGCCGGTTCTACTTTTAATCATCTAATCAAACATGCATTCACCCATACGTTCTCACGAAATCACTCAAACAAATGAAATAAGTCAGAAAATCAAAAATCATGGCGAGGTGCCCTAAGTGCACCAGCACTTGGTGAAACATACTCCGAGAAGAAAGTTGAAATGTCAAGTCTACAAGTCGGGATGTCCTTAAAGGACCCCTTTCTACAAAAATAAAAATGGGCAATTGCCCTTCCTCTCTTACCAAAAACAAAAACACAGGCTAAGTCCCTGAACTCTCATAGAAAAAGAAAATGAAATGTGTCCCAAAAAAAATCTGATGCCAGACTCGCACTACTTCTCTAGAGACAGCTCGTAGAAGACTGAGTTGATCTCTGCTCTCTCAGCCGGTTCGGCTTCTTAAGAACCTAGCTAATCCTACAAGACTCGTAACACGGGTTAGCATAGATAGATATAAAAGAATGTCAGAATAAACTCAAGCAAAATTAGAAGTTAAAAAGGAAATAAAAAATCGAGAAGAAAAACAACAATAAAAAAGCCAATACATATTAAGAAAAAAACCAATAAAATCAAGAAAAAATTAGGAGAAAATAAAACACACAAAAATCGAGAAAAAAAATCAAAGAAACAAAGCAAATAAAACCAAGAGAAAAACAAACAAATAAAAATAGAGAATAACCGAGAAAAGGAGAAAATCGAGAAGAATATAGGAAAGAAAAAAATCACAAAAAATCAAAACTCAAAAATCAAGCATGGTTATGCCTCCCAGGCAACGATGACATTTTGATATATAGATTTTACTAGAGGTTAAATTGATTGGATGCATTGAACTGCTGAGGAAAATCTATCTATCAAACAAAAGAAACCAAAATCAGGAGAGAGAGAGAGAGAGAAAATGTGGCTATCTCTTAATTTTGATGTTCACTAATTTTCTACCAGGCAAGTGTTCCTAGGTCGAACACAAGGAGCCAGAAAATTAAGTTTAGATTTTTTAGTAAAGAAAATATTTTTGTGATTTTTTTTTCTAAATTCTTTTCTTCTTTAAGAAAATCTTTGTGGGTTTTAGTTTTTACATTTTTTATTTGATTTTTTATTTTCCAATTTTTGGTTTAATTGTCAAAGTAATATTTTTTAATTAATGTGATCTATAATATAGTAATAGATGGTAGAGAATATAGAGTGATACTATATATAGTAGATCCACAAAAAGACTCAAGCAATGAGCTCAAAAAACAACACAAAATCAAATCAAAACAGAGTCAGAAGTCAAAGACTGAAATCTTAATAAAATCGTGATTAAAACTCTTAGAAGTTTGACTAGAATTAAAATCGTAAAAAAATGTTATCAAAATGATGTCAACAATTGTCCAAATAGTCCTGCAATGTCCAAGAGTTCAATACTAGCAATGTATAAAGAAAATATGAAAAAGAATAAAATGCTCTTTCAATTCAGTCCCTGGTCAGGGACCTAGTTGTAAGAAAAACTCTGGAATTTACACTTTGGTCCCTGTATAAGGACCTAAATGCAATATTGGTAATTTTGGAGCATGTCTAAATTCTGGAACTTAGTAAGTGCTTCCTTGAAAAGTTTCTACCAGTTCACACTTTAACGATTAGGATTAGTATCTCTAATGCGATTTGGGTCATCGGTGTGGTCCACGTGTCGGACAATTGTAGCACGTCTGTTCTTCCTCAAGTTCTTCGAACGTCGGCCATCGGTGCTTTGACTCCTCAATCTCGGACAGCTTCGCAGCTATGGTAGACCACCAACAGGGCCAGAAGGGGGTCATCTACCCCCTTTGAGCTCCCTTACAGTGTTGGTTGGTTGAAGAAAGGTGGCGATGAAGGATCTAAAGGTTGGTGACATTCAGATAGGGTTTGGGTCCAGGGAAGATGCTAATTCTCGATTGATTGTTTGCTTGGCAAAGAAGATGCTCCAGGTGAATGATGAAGATGTTCCAGAGATATGAGGAATTGCTACAGATGACGTGAGCTTCCTACAAGGAATAGGGATGCTCAAATCGCAAAGAGAATAGACCAATAAGTAAGTTGTTCTTTTAAGTGTAAATAAAGTTCCAGGAAGTTAGGTCTGATGATCAAATTGAATTAGTTTGATCTCAAATTGAGAGATTTTTTTGATTGAGGATTAAGAATATGGTCAAGATGATCTAATGATGTGTGTAAGAGGTCTAATTCAACACAAAAAATGTTGGAATTAAATAGGGGATGAAGGAAGAACCTAGGGAGAAAGGGTCTCGGATGCTTGATCGATGGGGCAGTCTTCTCGGAGCTGGATGTGGTGCTAGGCGGCGATGCAAGGCCGAGCAAGGCCTTGGAACTCTCCTCCGATGCACCTCCTTCCATGTGTGGCGGTTACGAGGTGTTGTCACCACCGGAGGTGGCTGGCACACGGCAAAGAAAGTGGCTGGTCAGGCTGTCCGTTCTTGAACTGTAGCGTTCTGGAAGATTTCTAGGATAAGTTAGATGGTTTTGGCCAACTTTGGTTGATTAATAGACGGATCGGTGAGGGTTTGGAATGAATCTGATGGTAGGCGAGTAGGCTGGTTGTTAGATGGGTAGGGGATTTAGATGTGGATTTGGGTGCAAGGCGTGGACAGAATAATAAGTGGAAGATGGGTCATTGGAACATAAGTTCTAACAGTTTCTTGGCAAGAAGATGAATGTGGTGCTGACATGTGTCAGCACCACATAAACCAGAATTTAAATAACTTATAAAATATATATTAAATAGTAGTTGTCTTATTTTAAATAGGTATAAAAATAAAAAATGTAAATAATTGATTTAACTAAATTACTGTATAATTTATTTTTAAAATAATATATTATGTTTTCTAAATATAAAATTAATAAATATATATGAAGTATACTTAATAAAAAGGTTATTCATTTTTAGTTCAATATTTTAATAAATAATATATTATTTTTATAATTTATTAATTATAATAATAAATTAAGGTTTTAAGATTTTTTATGGAATTTTATAAATTAATATATTTATATTAATGAATACATGTATGTATTCCACAGTTCAAATTCATCTATATTTTAGGATATTCAAATTAATTAAAATATCAAATAAAGGTTTTGAATTTTGATTTTTTGTAGATAGACTACAAGATCAATAAAATAATTAAAAAGTGTAAAATCAAGTCTTCCATAAATAATATGATCAGAATAAAATAAATAGCATAGAAACCCAATTGTCATTAGATCCCAAATTCAACTTTTTGCAAATGGACTACGATTTTAGTGAAATCAACTTCACTAATTATATAATATTATTTTATAAGCTTAAAGGTGAGTAGAGTGAAATATAACTTCGTATGAAGAAGTTATGAGGTTTGGAAGTTGGGAATTTAACAATTTGAAAACCATATTTCTTGGCACATATACAGATTAGGATTTTATGATTTTTATATTTTTATATACATTGTTATAAACATAAGGGAAAAGAGTTTCATAAAAAAATATGTACAACTAAATAAATTTAAAAACATTTGAAGTTTTGATAAATAATGAATAAATAGGAATTATTATGTAATGTACATACTTAATTATTTTTGTTGTTTTCTTCCTTTTCTCCCCCTACATTATTATTTAACATTCAATCAATGATGACTTGGTCTCGAGGGTTAGGTTATATGATTATATCTTACAGCTATATTTATATTTAATTAGTCATATTGTACATATATATGTTGATAATCTGTCGATTTTCTTTCTTTTTTATTCTTTTATCTATTAACATGTTTAATGCATAAAAATGAATTTTTATTCTTGAATGATATTTTGATAAGATGTGAAAATTAATGCATATTTGCATGTATTTGGGATCTAATCTAGGCCATCTAATTAATCCGAAGGGGTACAAGCGCTCAACCATCGGATCTACCATGTGTCATCCAAGGAGCGGCTGGATAAAAAGGAATTTAAGCGGGATAAATTTCGTGACCCCCTCTGCAATTTTTATTTAATTAACTCTTGTAAATATTTAAACAATAGTAAAAGTTGGTGGAATAATTGCAAGGGAACTCCTGTAACCTTTGGATATTGTAAGTAGGTCTACTACAAGGTCACCTTACATGGCCCCCAAGTGAATGGTCATTTTGCACTTGTACCCCTCCGAGTTTCTAAAATATGGTTTGGCTTTAAAATTGGTATTTGTAGTTCAAAATCTATGGGTATTTAGCAGAATATTTAAAAATATATAAAAATATTTTATTTATAAATTTTGACTCTATATAACTATATTTATTTTTATTGTTATATTATTTTTTAAATTATGTAATTTAAATTTCTTTTAATATTTTTTTGGTTTTAATTTTTTTATTTTAATATATAATAAGGTATATATATCGCTATATGTAATAATATATAATATAAGGTATATATGTAATAATATATGTATATATCAATAAATACAAATAAAAATAGTTTTTTTATTTTTTAAGGGTCTAAAATATATTTATAGTATTTAGGATAATTAAAGTGGGAAACGAATTTGTTGTTGTTGTTATATAGCTATATTTATAATTAGAATACCCTATATAATTTATATATTCTTATATATTATTATATTTATTTATTATTATTAATTATCCTAAATACTATAAACATATTTTAGACCCTTAAAAAATAAAACGGACTATTTTTATTTGTATATATTGATATATATTATTACATATATACACCTTATATTATATATATTACTACATATAGTGATATAGATATATTATTATATATGAAAAAAAATAAATTGCAAATTAGAAAAAATATAAAAAGAAATTACAAAATTACAAAAATAAAAAATAAAAAATACTATAAAAATAAAAAAACATAAATAAATAAGTAAAATCCCACAAAACACTAAGTACATTGTATCTATATATACAGTACATACACATATTATTTAGAGATAAATAATAATATAGCTACACCTATCTATTCCATGTGTTCGATGCCCTACATGTACTTGCACGCTATACACATTTATTTGTAGGATTTAATAAATTTTGACTTACTTTATTGCATTGCTTTCTTTAAATTGTGGCTTGATTGTTGATAGTTTATTCGAGCTTCACGTTCGGTCACCTCAGCGACTATGGTCCCACCTTGTGTGAACCACACAACCACTCCGCTTTGTTCGGATAGCTTTTCACATATGGGACATGCCCGTACAAAATAAATGGCGCATCTCTAAACAAGGTCGTCCAAAAGAGTTCATATTGAAGTACTTTTGAGTGGTTCTTTTTCCCGAATGGTGTCCTACGGCCTCAAGAGAATGACAATGTGTGAGGATACTCTAGTATTCCTCCTGAGGATTATACCTTACTCAGACACTATATGGCCCTTCAAATAAAGGGAATGGATCATCCCAATGGTATTTGCTCAAATCTAACTTCAGTCAGCCAATACTGCTCCTAGTCCCACCATGGGGAACTTGTTTGGAGACAAGATAGTTCACCATGTTTATATACCATGGAAGAGAGTCAACGACACAGATCAACTCATTTGGAAAGGTCTCTCTGATAGGTTCACACTCAAGGGAATCCTTCAACTCTAATCTTAACAGATGATCAACCACTACATTTGCAACTTCAAGTTTATCCTTAATCTCCAAATCAGACTCATGGAGAAATAATATCCACCTAAGAAGATGTTCCTTCACATACTTCTTTTCCATGGCATACCTAATGGTTGAATTTTCTATGTAAACTAACACTTTTGATCCCAAGATATAAGATCTGAAATTCTCTATAGCCCATATAATGGCAAGCATTTCTTTTTTGATCACAATGCAATTTTTATGAGCAGGGTCTAAAACTTTGCTTGCGTGGTGAATGGAGAATGGAATTCGATCTCGTTTCTGTCCCAATACGGCTCCTACAACAAAATTCGAAGTGTTAGTCATGATCTCAATGGTAAGAGACCAATCAAGAGACTGTAGAATAGGAAGGTCACAAATCTTTCTTTTTATGAGCCCAAGGCATATAGACACTTGTGATATACAATGAACTTGTTATATTTCCCTAAGATCTCATTCAATGGATGAGCAATCTTAAAAAAATCCTGAGTAGATCTCCTAAAAATCAAATATACCCTAAAATGATGCACTGACTTGATGTTGGTTGGTGGATCAAATTTCTTGATCACATCTACCTTGGAAGGGTCTACCTCCATTCCCTCTTTGGATATGACATGCTCTAAGACGATACCCTCCTTAACCATAAAATTACTCTTTTCCCAGGAGAGTACCAGATTAACATGCCTACACCTTCGAAGAACATGGTCCAAGTGCGTTAAACATGTATCAGAGGAATCACCGTGGACCAAGAAATAATCCATGAAGACCTCCAGGAAATCCCCCACCATTTTCGCAAATACAGTGATCATGTACCGTTGAAAAGTACCTGAGGCATTGCAAATCCCAAAAGACATGCAAATGAATGCGTATGTTCCGAAATGACAAGTGAAAGTGGTATTTTCTTGCTCTTCAAGGGTGATGTCTACTTGATTGTTGCCAGAGTACTTATCAAGAAAATAGAGAACTCTTAACACGCTAATCTCTCCAAGATATGTTCAATAAAAGGTAAGGGAGAGTGATTTTTGTTGGTCACGGAATTCAGACATTTGTAATCGACACAAACACACCATGATGTGGTTACTCTTGTTGCGATTTCAACTCCCTCTTCATTTGTGACCATAGTAGTTCACGACTTCTTCAGGAGAACATATAGGGGGGTCACCCACTTGGAGTCAGAGATGGGGTATATGAATCCTGCTTCAAACTACTTCTCAATTTCTTTCTTAACTACTTCTCGAAGATTTGGATTAAGTTTCCTAAGAAATTCACGGGAAGGCCTTGAATTTTCCTCAACAAAATGTGGTGTGAACAAAGAGCAGGGTTAATACCCACTAGATCCGACATTGTCCATCCTATAGCATTGCGGTTATGCTCAAGCACTTCTAATAGTCTAGACTCTTGTTCTACAATCAACTGAGCACTAATGATTATAGGAAATCTATTCTTAGGTCCTGCAAGAATGGAATACTTTAGTGTAGAAGGTAGCAGCTTTAGCTCTAGTAATGTAGTATCATCGATCAAATCTAGTTGAATTGTCGTTGAATCCGGTTCCGTGTTGCATGAAGGTGGTGTTGACTTTGGATTGCTGGCTGACGGGTTCGCCGAGCACGTTGTTTTAATTCGAGCACGTTGTAGCATGTGTACTTAGCGAATCAGTCAGAACCGAGAGAAGATCTCTGTGAAGAGGTCTCGGCTTTAATTTATATCTCGGGCAAGTCCGGGGTCGAACACAGGGAGGCAAAGGAACAACTTCAGGTTAATTTGAAAATTTAGTTCTAGGTTTTCACGCGGTAATTTTTTTATATTTTTTTAATACAAAATGAATGCCAAACACAAAATGTGAGTGAGTTAAGAAAACTAATAAAGCACACAACTTAGCCAAATTAATTTTAATGTCAAATCAGTCCAATTTAGCAAAATTATATTTTTCCTAGAATCCTAATCCAGTGAGGAACACAAAACACATTTTTTGTAATTTTAGGAATTAAAATGCAATAATTAAAAATGCACACTTTTTATGGGTTTTTATACAATCTTTTACACACAGTAAGCAAAAATCATGAAAAATTTACTGGAACATAAACATGATGCAAGGAAGCTACATTATTATTTTTGGAATTTTTACAAAATATGAATTTTTTTATGAATTTTTTAGTGGAAATAGAGTGACAATGAGTAATTAATTCCTAATAAATCCATAATTGCAAAGTAATCAGAGTGCGAATTATCTCAATAAGATATTTAGATGCTCAATTCAGGAGAATTGAAATTTCACAAAAAAGATGTATGTGGACTTAATTAAAAATCAAATACGAAAATCACTCTATGATTTATTTTAGCCACAAGACAACTCCATTTTAGATGAAATTTGAACAGTATCTCAATCAATTATCAAGGCATCATGTCTATTTTTGTGGAATTTTTAGAGCAACTATGTGTTAGATATCAATTTAAGAGCACAGAAATGGTAAAATATGCAATATTTCAGTTAGACAATCTTAATTAATTACCCAAATATCATAAAAAATCCAAATAAATATTCATATGGTAGATAATTATTGCTCAACATCATGCTAGTTTTCATTGAATAAAATCACGCAAGGTTGATATCCAAATTAAGAATCAAACGGAGGGTTGTCTTTGCAAATTCAGAAAATAAAATTACAATGCAACTTATGTACAAGGACTATTATGCAACTACAAAAACTATAAAAGGACAAATTACAATTTGTACAATAAAAAAGTATAGGAAAAAGGACCTTCTTCATCCTTTGCTTTGCTGGGCACGATGGAGAAACCCAACACGAGGTCGGTGGCGGCGGCGGCCCAAGGCCGTGCGCGCAGGTGAGGTGGAGGAGGGTAGCATCGGTGGGAGGCTGCAGGCGTGGCGTGGCCGTGCTGGGCGCGGCTGGGGACGAAATGGCAGCGTGCCTCAGGGCGGCAGGAGTTGCGCGAGGCAGAGGGTCGCTGGTCGCGGCGTGGCGGTGAGGCAAGAGGAGAGAGGCGCCGGCCGCGGCGGCACGGTGCGGGTGGCACGACACCCGGCTGGGCAGCGGTGGAGGAGAGGGGATGGGGGCGGCGGTGGTGGAGCTGATGTTCCCCCCCGTTATTGTTTTTCTTTTTTTTCTTTTTTTTCTGCTGTAATAAAAAATCTTTTTTGTTTTATTTTTTTATTTTTTAATTTTCTTTAAACATGGAACAAATATGTATAAAAAAGAAAAAAATGGTAGATGATGATGTGGGAATAATGAAAATGATGGTGATGGTGGAAAGATGTAACGACCGTGGTGTGAAATGCTAGTGTGGTGAAAATAACGAGGAAACAAGATGTGAGATAAAATAAAAATAAAAGGAAGATGAGATGAAATTCTTACCTGGTCTTCACCGGATTTGCAGAGCAGCTACGCTGGACTCCTGTCGTCGCTTCGATCCGATTGGCAAAATCAGAGAAGCTATGCGAGCTCGATAGGAAACTCATGACGTGAAGCGGAGCTCCGCGGATCTCGCCTAAAGGAGGTCGTCGCTTGAGGAAGATGCTTCACCGCTGTCAACGACATCACGTTCTAAGATCTCTCCTTTTTCTATAAGAATGGCGGATGTGAAAAAATGAGGATGTACAAATGAATATAAAGAAGAGAAAGGGAGGTTAGAATAGTGATGGTGTTGAATGGGAAGTTGTATTATTAATGGAGTTGAATGGGAGGTTGGTGGAAGAATATGGAGTGGAAAGGGAGTTATTAAAAATGGTGGAGTTAAATAGAAGTTGGTGGTAGAAGAAAAGTTATTGTAGAGAATGTGATTAAATAAAGGAAAATAAAATGAAATAAAGTAGGCTACTAAAAAGGGAGAATAAAATAAAGAGAGAAAAAGAGTAGGGTATTTACAAAATAAGACAAACACTGTGTACATTTTTTTTTGCTTTTCTACTTTTAGTTCTTTTATATTTTTTAATAAAAGATATTTACAACAGAAAATACAGTAAATTAGTAGAATTAAAATACAACACAAAATTGATTTTTGGGATTTTTAGTGATTAAGAAGAGTAAATAAAAAATGAAAAAGGAAAAATATATACATAATATACAAAGTACCTCTAGGTCCCAAAACTCAACTTTTGCAAATGAACTCCGATTTCAATGAAACCACTTCCGTTGGATAGGTAATTTTCTAAATTGAACTTTAAAAGTGATGGTGAATTTGGAGTTCATACAGAGAGGGAATTTGGCTAGGAAGTTAGACTTTACATCTTTTTATCTTTGGAATCTAGGATCACTTATTTGAGGTAAAATTTATTTTATATTTTTGTATTTATAGATATATTTTATGAACAAGATAGAGAAAGAATTAGCCAAAAAGGAGTTGAAATGAAATTATTAAAAATACTTGAAGTTTTGGGCTATGTACAGGTGAAAAACCCATTTAATTTTGCGGCTTTTTATTGTTAGTTTATTTTGTACAATCTAATATACAATAATTAGTGTGTTTTATTTACAGGAGTTATTTTGTTAATATATTGATTTTATGGACATTTATTTGGGATTTTACTCAGAGATTTTGCTAAGATTAAGATATTGAGATGATGAATCGCGGATTCATCACTGGCCACCAACTGAACTGAACAAGGAGTCAAATCGCCAAATAAATGTGGTAATTTGATCTATTATCCATCTTCGATATCAAGGAGGTGAGAAATTGAGTACGCTCGATTCAAGAAAGGATCTAGTACTACAGTATACATAAATGTGCGGAATCAACTAACATAATACAATGCAAATAAACCCCTTTGAATAAATTCACCAACTCAACACGTAAAAGCTGTAAGAGTTCAGCTTATTTTTATCCTGCTAATTTTAATTGGTGATTCAAACAATCTTGTACAAGCACACTTGGAGTCCCCTATTACACCCAGTTGAAGTCTTATAAGCCCTCAATCAATGGCGTGATCTTACTAGGCTTCCAGGTTCAATATCATACTCCAAAAGGAATTTAAGGCGCAGACAACCAAAATGTATTTATAATGTCAGAGGCAACCACGTGCAGCTCCCAAAATCCATAAAAGTCAGACTTGGATACTTAGGGTGGAAGTCTAGGGTTTTGGGCTCTAACCTTAGGGATTTGTCCTCACTCGCTATGTCTAGGGGTAAGTACTTTCATACATCCTGCCCTTAATACAAGGTTGATTATATTCCAAATTATTTAGGCAAACTTGTATCAATTCAGTCCTAATTTTAGTGTGTTGGTTATCACTTGAATTTAGGTGACCACAAAAATCACATAAGTTATAGTCCCTTTTTCCTTTATTCCTAGGTTGGCAAAAATCGAGAGAGAAAATGGAAAATAGAATGTAGTCGGAAATCGATGATGAATGCAAACATATAGGAATACTTACAGTGATTCCCATCACTCTCCATGTAGATGCAAGACTTAATATTTAAATATTACACTATATGATGCAAGTCAAAAAAGTCATACCTAAATAGGAGTTATATTAGCGATGATGAATTCAGTTAAGTTTGACTAGATAGAACGTATTTTACGTGCGTCTCAATGAATCTTTTGAGATTTTTGCAATTGTGAATCTTATGAGATCCAGTGGTGTGTCCTGAGTTATGAAATAGATTAATCAAAAGGACCTAAGATATGCCTATTTGATGAACAAATGCCCTGACCTAAATCACCACTTAAGTCAAGAATCACTCTCGACACCACCACAAAATTTAAAAAAATAAAATAAGGGCCTTTTTTTATAAATTGGAAATTAATTAAAAATTATTACAAGACAAATTATAAATAAATTCTTCATAGTAAAGTACACCACAAATATTGTTTAATCAACTAAAATTTCTTCTGAGAAAAATTGTTTTGTTGTCTCTTCAGTTGAAGATCTAAGCTCCCCGCCTTCATGGTCCTCCGGGAGTCTCAGCTCAGTGATCCCTACCACAAAACAAAAAGAGTGTCAAAAATAGTCTCAAAATAGTTTTAGCAAATCAGATAGCTACAAATCACAGAAAATAAAATCAAGACAAAAACAATAAATCGACATAAAAAGAACTTAATAAGAAGCTCTAAAAATCACAAAAAATCAAAACTAAATATAATTAAATAATGTGTTGCATCCCCGGCAACAACGCCATCTGATGAATGGTTAATCGACAATAATAATATGCTCTCGTTGTAGTATGGGCCAATCGACAATCAACAGAACCGAGAGAAAATCTCAATGAAGTATTATCGACTTTAATTTATACATGGGTAAGTCCAGGGTTGAACACAGGGACATGAGTAACTATTTAAATAAATTTAGTAATAAATTAATTATTTAAGCAATTTTTAGGCTTCTAGGTTTAGCTCAATGCAAAGAACACACAAATGCATATTTTAACACATTTTTATATAATTATTTAATATGACAAATACTAATGCAATAAACTCACAAAGTCTACCACTCATAATATGCTTTTGATTTAATAAAAAATACTTGTGAAATGAATCAAATTAATTGATGATAAATTAGTGCCAAGTAGATCCAAATCAACCTAATTCCATTTTAGATTTTATTGAATATTAAGGTTGAATAGACAAAATAAATCCTCCAAAATTTAGTGCATGAATTCTAGATCAAAATGGTGATTTAGAAGCAGTAAATTGAAGTGTAAGAATTAATATTTCCAATGACACCACTTTCATTAAAATCGGATCAACGGTTCATAAGTTATTCATAAAACACTGCAGGGGCATAATGTAAGAAAACATGTTTTATTTTATTACAAATAAATCTAAAATGGACAAAAATATAAATATAGAAATCTTCTAGGTTATTTTTAGAACTTTTCTAGAAGGCAGGGCTTATCTACAATTTCTAAATCTTCCTACGCTTGTTTGTAATTTTGCTAAAGTCGTATGCGTGCTACATGTGATTTGGAGAGGCTCGACTGGCTAGGCTTGGATGCATGTGGCGCTCTCTAATTGCTCGATGTAGGGTTGGTTGGCTCCAATCTTGAGGCTTGAAGCATTGCCTTGAGTGAACACTCGAAGTCAATTTCCATCGTTGGATATGATTGGGGAATCAGATCCAACAACAACTGCTCAATGTGTTCTTCCCCCTCCTCTGCAGGAGGCGTCACTCGGGCAGAGCTCCGATGGGGCTTGATCTCCAACTCTGTGTGTCTCTACTACGTCTGAAGGTTGCTAGACCTCCCTTGAGTCATTGCAAATACGACGAAGGTGTGCTGAAGGTCAGACACTAGCTAGAAGGCTTGTCAACGAAGTGACTCCAACATGTAATATCGAGATCAGAAGTCGACAAAAATTCTGTTCATTGAATTTCTTTTGTCACCTATAGGTGTTAGAAAAACAAACCCAAGAATTTGTGAATCTTTTGGAATGCTTCTGAGGCAGAATGGGGGTTGAATTTTATGAAAGAACTAAGCCCTATTTCTATCCTTTCATGCAAGAAGAAGGAATCGATGGAGTGACCACAAAGATGAAGAACTAAATAAAGATAGATGATGATTGAGTGATGATTAGGACAACAACTGGGAAATACAAGCATTCTTGAGATGTATAGATAATGCGTGACAATGCGAATACAAATAGAGAAAAACAGAGGAAAGTAAAGTCAAGAATTATATATGGAATAGGATGAACTGAGAACAGAAGAAGATGGAAAATGAGCCTAAATTGGAGCTTGAAGAGATCCGGTCTACGATCGAAGTTTCTGGCTAAGAAACTTAGCTCAAGCTGTATCTCAAAGAGCTGCAACTTTGCCAAATCAGCCAAGGATCTCATCGATGATTAAATCCTCTTTCTTTGCACTCTCTCTATCTCTCTCAGTCACTGATGAATCTATGGTTCTCATTCTTTATTCTTTTATTTTAGCTTCATCTTTTAGCAAAAACATCTGTAAATAAATGTAAATATAATAAATTACCATTGTGCATACCTTTGTTAATATTCCATAATTAGCACATATCCAAAATAAAACTATAAGGGAAAAGAAAAAGAAATCAATGATGTAATTATGTAATAAGTACAGACTGACCCAAACCCTGAGAATGACAATAATTGACATGATCAACAAGGAATAAAGTAGGGAGAGATAAGGGTCCTATGTTGCCTATATTTATAAATACATATACCTAATTATTTTAAATTATATTTTTTGCATACTAGATTTTTAAATACGTGTACATATATCTAAAACTAAAATAAAAATAAAAAAATAATAAAATAAAAATAAAATAATAAAATAAAATAAAAAATAAAGTAAAAAGAAAATCAAAACTCTATTGTACAATTGCCAATATTATACATAATACCTATTTATTTAACATCTTTATTTAATTTGTAAAAATTAAATAAAAATTCTTTTATACTCTTTAAATTATGTTACATATAAATAAAATATAAAATGAAATGTACTTTTATAAAAATAATAAAAAAAATACATGTATATAATATATAGTTATATTATACCTATATGTACTACATTATACTGTATATACCCTATCTATATTTTCCATAAAAATTTAAAATTAACAGAAAAATCGTTTTTAAAATAATAAATAAATTTCATTTTATTAATTTTTTATTTTAAAATCATTTTCTATTTTTTATTCAATATTCTTTCATCTTGTAGAATCCTAATTTCATATTGGTCCACCTTAGATCGTTGACCACAGTCAACATTCCTCCACCAGACCCGACTCGACAGACCTATCATCGGACCCAATTTCTACATATTTTCTCGATCAAGTTTGACCTCTGTTTGCTTTGATTTCTATGCCCAATTCACCTCATAGGATCTGTGATCCTCATGGATCCCTAGGAGGAGTCGGATCATTCTAGGGTTGCGAGCTTCACGTCGATCTTTTTGGAACCCTGGATTGCCCTATATATAGTATCCTCCACCAGCCTAGCTCAGGAGCTCATACATCGTCGCTACCTTCCTCCCTAGATACCTCCGGCAAGGTGACAGCAGTCCGGAGAAGCCTTTGAAGCCTGGTTTGGTGGATCATTGGCTGCAGCTCAAGAACATGGCTGGAATACTACGTCGCGTACAGCCTCCTTCGCACCCCGCACTAGAGTTGAGGCCAGAACCTCACCGTCCACTTTGTCTGACGTTGTTGAGCACATCAGAAACTCCAGGTACTCTTTAGCTCGTCCGCATTTCCACTTTCGCTCCAATTCCGTTCATCGACACTGCCTCCAGTTCACCAGCTCTGACCACCATGTGGGAGCTCCGTCACGTACATCGTCCCACATGGATCGACACTCCAACTCATCCGTCACCTTCCACCACAACCTGATCTCCACTACATCTTTCTCATTGGAGCGAGATTCGATAAGTTCCTTCCCTCGCTTCAGCCAGGAACCCAAGCCCCCTCTCCACCTCGCTTCTCTTCATATTTGCAAGCCATAATGTGACCAGAGCAAAGCCTCGAGTCTCTCGTTCCTTTGCAGGTACCAACACGCACAAGGAAGCATGATCTGAGCTTCACTTCTGGTGGCAGGAGCATCTCTAGATGGAGCACCACTGTCTCGGCCATCCGACCATAAACTACTCATCTAAATCATCTGGCAAACGCGGAGCAACTTCACGAAGGTGTCGGACCCTTCAACAACAACATCGGACGCATGGATCAACCTCCATGTCCGGTCGAAGCTCGCTCGAGCTGAGTTTGTCCAACACCTGCCCTTATCATCTGATCTGGAGACGAAGCTCCAGACTTGATTAGGACCATCTGATAGTGCCAAACCTTTAGTCGTCTGATCTGAGCTGGTCCTTCATCTGCATCACCCGGCAGATAAGTCCTGCCAAGCCATTGGATCAGACCTGTAGTGGCAGATTTGGTCACACGTCCCCGACATAGTCAGAACTGTCATATCTGCCCTGTAGCGACTCAATAGGACCGTACGTGCTAGAAGCGCCACACGCTTGACACACACCCCAACTAAGGGTATTTCACTTTTTCCCTTATCTTTTATGTTATTTATGTTTAGTCCAATAAGAATAATATGTAGTTAAAAACATTTGCAATAAGATCCCTGTAGTTTTCATATTAGCATTTTAGTCCTTGTTGGTTAAAGTCACGTGCATATGCACAAGTTTTCTAGTATATTTGCAGTTTTTCCCTAAACTTGTCGAATGTTATGGAATGAATTTATAATTTTGATATTTGCATATATACCCTTATGCGTACTATTTCATGTGCTGGGTGTGCCTTTTTTGGACAAATTGCATAGTGGTCCTCATATTTTCTACTTGTGTTATTCCAAAGGCCTGAAAACGTAAAGTAATTACGACTAGGTCCCTGTAAACGATTTTTAATTGTGTTTCTTTTATTTAGTGTAATAAATATTGAATTGACCCCAAAAATTATCTAAAAATTACATGTGATTCCTTATTGCATGTAATTATTGTGGTATTTTTTCTAGTTGATTTTCTTGCATTTACATATTATTAAAAATTCGAAACACCCTAAAAAACCATTGTTTGTTTTGGAAATAACATAAAAAATCGAAAAATCAATCAAAAATTATACAAAAATTACTGTAATAGCATTTCATTGACTTTTAGCTTGAGTATCAATTTTATTGAAAAATACCTTATAAAAGCCTAAAAATTTGCAAAACTCTTAAAATCTTATAAAATAATATATTAAATTAATAAAAAAATCCAGAATTTGTGATTCCAGTTCATGTTTGTAGATATTTTGCTCTATTTCATCTTAAAAATAATCTCCAAGATTTTTAAACTTTTTACTTATTTTCAAAGTGCAAAACAGATATGGTTGCACATTTCTTATTGTTTTTCTCACTGTTTGATTTTTAGAAAATTACAAAACATTTGAAATATATATAAAATTACCAAAAACACTACAAAATACACAAAACTCAAAAATATTTTATTGCATTTTTTGTTTATTTTTGACTTCTTTTAAAAATAAAAATAGAGTGTTTGTGTTACTCGTTTTCTTACATCGGAAAATTAAAATTTTGAAAAAAATAAAAACCACTAAAAATAATTTTATTTCTGAAATCTCTCTACTTAATGTATAATTGTACTCCTTGAATTCGACCCTGGTTGCTCTACCAGGTTAATAAAATTAGCAAAACAACTTGATTTGCTTGCTTGACATCTTAGTGGTTTATTTTCTTGATTTATTGCTTTGATCGATTAGGTTCATAGCAACATTTGCTTAATTAAATGATTTAACCGTAATTGGTCGTTCGGTCATCATAATGGTGTCGTTGCCGGGGAACATGACTAAGTAGTTAGATTTCATTTATTTTCGCTTTTACTTGTTTCTCTGTCTTATAATTGTTTATGGCCATCTTCTGTTTGCCTTTTCGTGCAAGGTACCGCCTAGAGGACCACTCGGTCTGCTTGGGAGGGACCATGCATGAGGAGGAGAAGAGGAGCAGAAGAAGCAGTTATATTAGATAGACTCTAGCCTCATTTTATTTTTGCAAATATCCTTGTAATAATTTAGACTTGTGGACACTCTTGGTCTTGACCATTATTCGGGGTCTGTTTCGTTGAGTGCCAGTGCACTCGGGGGACCTCACCAAGTTTTCCGCAGTTTTTCACCTTTTGTTTTTATTTGTTTCATGAGATTTTAGACCCTAGACTTAGGTTTTTATTCTGGTTGAGCTCGGTAATTATCTAAGGTCCAAACACACTAATAGAATATATGTCCCTAAAGATCACATTTTGGACTTAGTCAAATAAAGAGAGAAACTAATTGGACTAGAGACCACGTGCCGGGAGAGGTCGTATCGGCATCTAAGACCAGACTCATGTTTCATTTCTTATTAGTTAGCACCGGTTCTTCCCGTAATAGAAGCTATCACCAAAGGACGATTTCCTCATGCACCATTTAGATTAGTTTAAAATTTCTGTCATTAAATTTATGTGCAGATCATTTTGCATGTAGACTGCTGGAGCAAGGTACACATTTCTTACTTTGCATGCATCATTGATTTCGTCGTACATCAGCTTTTCCATCATCCTTCCCCTGTTTTCTTGGACTTAAATAAAAAGCAATCTAAAAATTTGTTAGATGTTGTCCTTGTTTAGAAAAAAACACCTAAAAATAGATGACCAATAAAATTGAGACTGTTAAAGCATACTTGACCTAAAACTGAACTTCCCTCAAAAACTTTTTGGGAGAGTAACCCCCTCCTTGTTTGATTTTACTGTTGAGAGTTTAGCGACCAGCACACTAGGATAGAGCTATGCCTGGACTTTCTTCAAACTACTAGTTCTAATAAAAATGATTAGCCATTCTCCGGTGAGGACTTTCGGGTAGCCGGTAAATGGTCAGAACTTCATTAGCAGAGTGGGTGGTTTTAGAGGACATTGCATAAGGCTTCGTCCTCAAGTAAATCAGATAGCTGGAAACAGTCCCTACTTATAACCATACTGGATGGAAATAGGCGCAACTAGTTGTAAGAATCCGAGCCAGTCTCCAGGGAGAATCAGGCTCCTAACAGCTTGCTAACCCACTCTGTAAGATTGGATTATCTCCTAATAAAATTTGATAAGATAAACGACCGAGCTTTCACGGTCATACTGTGTCAAGTAGGTGAACTTGGGGTTTGTTTTCTCATCTTGCTTGCAGTCCGGATCTAATCTTCATAAATCCAAGATGAAGATGATGGGAAGGAGATCTCTTAGGTTGCCTCTGGCAGCACCGCTTTCCAGCACTCCTCCTCGTTCATCTAGGGCAGCTTCAGAGAGCTTAGACCCTCTCTCTGAACCTGAATTCGCCTCCACCATGTTCCCCCTCGATCACCCTTCTTCTACTTTTGAGGTAAAGTCAGACATGACAGCATAGCTATACATTTACTTGACATCACCTGAGATAGGGTCTTTTGTCTTTGCAGATATCGGAGAGATGGCCAGTGACGATAGAACAAATGACCAGACTAAACTTCATCATTTGTATTAGATCAGGTGTCCACAAACAACACACTACTTGCATCCTTGGAGACCATGCAAAGACAAATCAGGGACCAAGGGATCTTTATGGCAGACGTAGGGAGAGAGCTCATGCAGATGCAAGCCGGGCAAGAGGAGCAAGAGAGAGCAGCAGGTGGTGGAGAAATACCATGCCAGGAGGGCTGAGTAGATGACAGACGCTAGGATGAGCTGCAGGATCCAGTCAAACCACCCTGCACCATGAGGTAGTTGCACAACCCTGGTGCGACCCTTACTCACCGATGGGTTCAGTTGCTCATCGTCCTGAGCGACTTAGAGCTTCTCCCCCAGACGATCTAGCTTCTGCCCAAGTTCCATGGGCACGCCACCGAAGAGCCCCATCTCCATTTACAATAATTTGAGATGATCTGCAGCGTTGTCCACAATAGATTGGTGAACGAGGATACCATCAAGTTGTCTGTCTTCACGTTCTCCTTAGTTGATCGAGCAGCCCACTGGCTAAAACACTTGTGGAGGGTGTTCACTATTTGGGAGCAGCTCCGGATTGAGTACTTGAACAAGTACTATCTACTCGGTCGGACCAACGCAGCCAGAGCCATGATAAGCAACTTCAACATGATCCCTAATGAGAAATTTCCTGAAGCATGGGATCGATTCCGAGAGCTCATCAATAGTGTCCCCACCATGAGATCAGCAAGCCCAACCACGTCTAGAATTTCTTATGTGGGCTGACAAATGAGCTGCAGGGCTAGTGAACGCCTCTTGTGGAGGTTCCTACTTCACCAAGGATGAAGACCAAGTCTGGGCCATTTATGAGGAGATGGCCAAAAACTATACCGTGATGTCCCAAACTCGGGTCTACACTCAAGGAAAGCCTCCACAGACGAATATCATTTAATGGTCCGAGGTACCTAGAGTCTTGATTTTTTACAGGAGGAATAATTTTATCAACGAAAAGGTAAGGGCCCTTTCTAACGAGTTCAACATTGACCATAGAGTTGCTACACCTTATTATCCACAGATTAACGGTCTTGCTGAGGTTTCAAATAGGGATATTAAGACTATTTTGCAGAAGGTCGTCCGCCCAGATCGAAAGGATTGGTCACAACTTTTGGACTTGGTCTTGTGGGCCTATAGGACGTCCTTCAAGACACCTTTGGGCACATCTCCCTTCCGACTTGTTTATGGCAAGCCATGCCACTTACCCGTGGAGATAAAGCATAAGTCACTTTGGGCAGTTACTGAGCTATTATTGGATCCCAAGAGTATAGGAGACCAGAGAAGAGCAGAATTGGAAGCCCTGGAGGAGTTGAGAGACATAGCCTTCTCAAGTATCCTTCACTATAAGGATAGAGTGAAGATATGACATGATTCTCACATCAGCCATAAACAGTTTAAGCCTAACCAGAGAGTATGGTTATTTGGTGCAGGGTTAAGATTATTTCCAGAGAAATTATAGAGTAAATGGAAGGGACCATACATGGTCATAAAGGTGCATGGCAACGAAAGCATTAACATATATGAGTTGTCTTCTGAGTCCACCTTTTGAGCCAACGGTCAACGCCAGATACCATATCTTGATCACGATATGCTCATCATTTACGTTGCACCTATTCATTTTGTATGAGATGTATTCCTTGGCTCACATCATTTGCATCTCATACCTGAGTTTCACTCTTGCTCTACAGTTGTATAGATCCTTGTTGTCAATATCACTCATTCAGTTTGGTATAATACCCCAGATCCATCTTATGATTGTGTTATAATTACGATGCAATCTATCGTAAGTATAAGGGGGTATTAGACTTGTAGTTATTCATTTCTCCATTACCTCTATTTTTGCTTCCTATACTCGTGGATATTTTACCCTTAGTATATGGGAGGTAATGTCGGTACATTTTACTCGGTTTTCCCTTTTGTGTGCAGTCTTATATACTTAGGATTGCTTGATCCTAAGTATAGGGGGATCACTGACTTATGTTGATTTCATTCTTTTTTTGAGTCATTGTAGTATATCATTCTTTTCACTTCTCTATACTCGGCACGAGTTATGTCTTCCTTCATTGCTCTCTGATCACTCTGAGGACATCGTTCGAGATAACTATGGTGGATGTCGTATATATTGTATATATAATTGATCCATGACTTGTATTTTTATAAAACAGGAATAAAAAAGCTTTAAAAATATTTTTCAAAATGGTTTGTAAAAAGCATTGCAAAAATCATTTTTTGCTTTCAAAAAGATTTGAAAATTTATTTTCTATATAAAAATTAGGTATACTGTACAAATTTTTTTACAAAATATGAGAAAATAAAATTTTTGCAAAAACAATTCGTAAAATTTTTTGCAAAAATATTTTTGAAAAATATTTGCAAAATTATTTTATCACATAAGGAAATAAGTATGGGCTATGAAATCTACTTGTATACATCAAAAACCATAACCTACCCCGAAATTCTTTGTACATAAGTATCCTTAATAAAGATCTTATAGACAAAACCCACTTGTACATAAAAACTATAATATACTTTCCTTATAAATATGAATATACCTTTGTGAAAATTTTCCTTGTTTGAAAATTAAAAAAAATCCATAAAAATTTGCATAGTTTGAAAAACTCCCACCAAAAGATTTGTTTATTAATACTTGCATTATTGTTGACATTTAAACTAGTCTGGAATCAAATTGAAGAATGGAGCTTGGTTAAAACCTTAATCCACTTAACTTCAGAGGAACCTTATCTGACTTGGGGTTGAAACTTTTCAGGTCTATAGCGACTTAATTCTTTAAGCCCACTAGGCTATGTTCACATGTCACCTTGATGAGCCTAAGTACAAAAATAACAATGCACGAATGAATCTCAGAGACAATGGCGTAACTTGGACACACACCTTACACGTAGCTCAACACAGATGAGGTGGTGAGGAGGCAAAATCCTTTGGCATGGAGTAGCATACATGGGTAGTACAGCTAGCTGGAACCTCCCATCTTCCTCTAGGGAGGAATGTGCACCTCAACCTAGTCTATAGCATTGAGGTCTAACGATAGGAGAGTGTGGGTTGCAATAATGCTTCAGAAGAGGGATAGTCTATTGGCTCAAGAAGAAAAACTCCTTATGTATA
Source organism: Ottelia alismoides (assembly GCA_037367405.1). NCBI lineage: Eukaryota > Viridiplantae > Streptophyta > Magnoliopsida > Alismatales > Hydrocharitaceae > Ottelia > Ottelia alismoides. The sequence continues at coordinate 270,562 of JAZKJV010008591.1, forward strand.
TGTTGCAACTTGTAGATATGTTGTATATATGTCAAAAAAATGTGAAAAAGCAAAAACTTCAAAAAAGGGGACATGCCTGATTGAAAATAAAATGCCTTCTAGAGTGTATATAGTGAATAAGAAAAGCTTATGTATTCCATTGTCTCATCTCATGGAAGCTTGCAGCTGGAGACTTAGCTACACTGGTTAAGCTCCAAGGGATACGTGACTACACTGGTCACAATCCATACTCTTCTTTCCCCCTGTTCTTGAGCTGGTTGTACTTGAACTTAGAAGGGAATACCCTGCTCCTCGAAGACAAAGTTGCTAGACTGGGGGATTAGAGGTACCTTGTTGAGGGAGGTTGTGTCTTTTCAAATTCTGAGGTGGAGAGCTATATATCACTTACACAGTATAAGGAACTATTCATAGTCATTAGAGTTTGCGTATGTAGACTTGTTCTGACCTGGTTGTCAAGGAGTCCTAACCATAGAACTGTGGAACTTGAAGGCTGTTGAGTCTTAAACCTGCTTCCCAATAAGGTTCTTTCAAATTTAATAATCCAAAGGTCTGACTGAGCTCCATACTCCAATTTAATGAAGATAATTTTAATAATCAACTTTGATTCTTTCTTTTTCTTTTCCATTTGTTTTCACTTCTTTTTCAAATAAGTGTTTGCTAAGGGACTAGCAAAGGTAAAGTATAGGGGGATGATAAATCTATGATTCTCATTCTTTATTCTTTTATTTTAGCTCAATCTTTTTGCAAAAACAACTATAAATAAGTGTAAATATAATAAATTACCATTGTGCATACCTTTGTTAATATTCCATAATTAGCACATATTTTCCAAAATAAAAGAATAAAGGGAAAAAAGGAAATCAAGGATGTAATTACGTAATAAGTACAGACTGACCCAAACCCTGAGAGAAGGACAATAATTGGCATGATCGATAAGGAATAAAGTAGGGAGAGATAAGAGTCATATGTTGCCTATATTTGTAAATACATATACCTGATTATTTAAATTATATTTTGTGCATACTAGATTTTTAAATACTTGTACAAATCTCTAAACCTAAAATAAAAATTAAATAATAAAATAAAAATAAACTAAAAAGAAAATAAAAAACTATTGTACAATTTCCAATATTGTACATAATACCTATTTATTTAACACATTTATTTAATTTATAAAAATTAAATAAAAATTCTTTATACTCTTTAAATTACTTACAAATAAATAAAATATAAAATGAAATGTATTTTTGTAAAAATAATAAAATAAAAACACATGTATATAATATATATGTATATTATACTTGTACATACTACATTATACTCTATATACCCTATCTATATTTTCATAAAAAAAATTAAAATTCACAAAAAAATGTTTGTAAAATAATAAACAAATTTCATTTTATCTATTTTTTTAAATAAATTTGCTATTTTTTATTCAGTATTCTATCATTTTATAAAATACTAATTTCTTGTTGGTCCACCTCAGATTGTTGAGCACAATCAACCTTCTGCTCCATCATGCCCAACTCGGCAGACCTACCATCGGACTCGATTTCTACATATTTTCCCTATTAGGTCCAACCTCCGTTTGCTTTGATTTATATGCCCGATTCGTCTCCTAGGATCAATTATCCTCGCGGATCACAAGGAGAAGTCGAATCATTCTAGGGTTGCGAGCTCCATGCCAATCTTTCTGGAACCCTAGATTGCCCTATATATGGTCTCCTCCGCCATACAAGCTCAGGAGCTCATGCCTCGCCTCCACCTTCCTCCCTAGCTACCTCTAGTAGTGTGACAACAGTCCGGAGAAGCCTATGGAGCCTGGTTTGGTGGCTCTTTAGTCGTAGCTCAAGAACATGCCGGAGTACTCCGCCGTGTAGATCCTCCTTCGCACCCCGCACCAGAGTTGAGGCCAGAACCTCACCGTCCACTTCACTTGAAGTTGTTGAGCCCATTAGAAACTCCAGGTACTCGTTAGCTCGCCCGTAGTTCCACTTTTGCTATGATTCCATTCATCGACACCGCCTCTAGTTCATCAGCTCCGACCACCGTGTCGGAGCTCCGTCATGTACATCATCCTACATGGATTGACAATCCAACTCATCCATCACCTTCCACCGCAACCTAATACCCCTTACATCTCGCTCATCGGAGCGAGATTATGATAGGTTCCTTCCCTCGCTTTTACCGGGAACCCAAGCCCCCGCTCCACCTCACTTCTCCTCATATTTACAAGTAGTAACATGAATGGAGCAAAGCCTCCGAGTCTCTCATTCCTTCGCAGGTACCCATGCGCACGAGGAAGTGCAATCTGAGCTTTATTTTAGGTGGCAGAGCAGCTCTAGATGGAGCACCACTGTCTGTGCCATCCAACCGTCAACTGCTTCATTCGAATCATTTGGCTAACACGAAATGACTTTATGAAGGTTCCAGACCCTTCAATGACTTCACCGGACGCATGGATCGCCCTCCATGTCCATTTGAAGCTCGCTCGAGCTGAGTTTTTCCAGCACCTTTCCTTGACGTGCGATCTGGAGACGAAGCTCCAGACTTGATCTGGACCATCCGATAGTACCCAACCTTTAGCCGTCTGATCCGAGCTGGTCCTTCATCTGTGTCACTCGACAGATCAATCCTGCCAAGCCTTTGGATCAAACCTGTAGTGGCAGATCTGGCCGCACATCCCCGACATAGTTAGAACTGTCAGATCGGCCTTGTAGCACCTCATCAGGATCGTACACACCAGAAGCTCCATGCTCTTGACACGTACCCCAGCGAAGTATTGAATTAACCCCAAAATTATCTAAAAATTGCATGTGATTCATGATTTCATGTAGTTTTTGTGGTAATTTTTGTTTATTGATTTTCATGCATTCATATATTATTAAAAATTCAAAAACACCCTAAAAACCACTGCTTGTTTTGGAAAAATACATATAAATTTGAAAAATCTCTCAAAAATTCTATAAAAATTTCTTTAATTGCCTTCATTATCTTGTAGCTTCAATATCAATTTATTTTAAAAATACCATACAAAAATCTAAAATTTTGCAAAACTCTTGAAAACGTATAAAAATTATATAAAATTAATAAAAAATCCAAAAATTGTGATCTTAGTTTCTATTTGTAGATATTTTTCTCTACTTCATCTTAAAAATAATCTCCTGGATTTTTGACTTTTTACATATTTTCAAAGTGCAAAATAGTCCTGGTTGCCCATTGCTTATTATTTTTCTCACTGTTTGATTTTTTATAAAATTATAAAAACATCTGAAAATATATAAAAAATACCAAAAATACTATAAATTAAATAAAACTCAAAAATATTATTATTGAATTTTTCTGTTTATTTTTTCCTCTCTGAAAAATACAAAAAGAGTGTTTTTGTGTGTGTCTTACTCATTTTCTTACATTGGAAATTAAAAATTTGAAAGAGTAAAAACCACTGAAAGGAATTTTATTCTGAAATCTCACTACTTGGTGAATAATTGTGCTCCTTGAGTTCGACCTCAGTCGCTATACCAGGTTAATAAAACTAACAAAACTGCTTGATTTACTTGTTTGACATCTTAGTGGTTTATTTTCTCGATTGATTGCTTTATTTGATTAGGGTTATAACAACATTTGCTTAATTAAATAAATTAACCCTATTTGGTCGGTCAGTCGTCAATCACCGAGGGTAGTGTAATGCTAGGAGAAGTTGTACGAAGTGACGGATAACGATTGACATGGTCGGAGGGTGGAGTTTTGTTGGGTGAAAAATGGAGGTTGAACGGTTTGGAAGATGGTGGTTTGAACCGTCAGGATTTGAACATGTGAGGTGGATGATGAGGATTGTGGTTAGGCAAGGGTGGTTGATGATTAGTGAAGACAGAGATGAAGAGAGATGGAAGGAAGGATGACGAAGTTTTATGGGATTATGGAAGGATTGAAGAGTCGTGTCGCTTCAAAACTGAACTAGAGATTGATGACAACCTCCCAACCATGATAGGGTAACGGGGAAGTTTGAAAGCCCTTCAATGCCCGCTACAACACGCAACAACCCGCTTTCTGTGATAAGCCAGAGTGGTCGATGTCGAATGGGAAGTTCCTGCTTTCTGCCATCTGGCTGAAAGCCCCCTCTGACCATAATCAGCGTAGAACCACTCGTTCTAATGATCCAATGGCCCAGGAGGCAACGGAATGAAGAGAAGAGGCAGGGCGACATGTTATGCTGAGATGACGCCACATGGCCCATTGAAAATTAAGATTATTGTAGAAAATACAATAAAATGAAAAAGAATTAGAAGAAAGTAAAGTTAGAAAAAATGTTCAACATGAAAGTTGTAGGTCATGATGAGATCTATGACTTTCATGGATAATTCAAAAAGAAATTAAGACAAATATGTATATAAAATATTTTTGCAAGTAATATAATGAATTAAATTACTTAAATTTTATTTTATTTTCTTATTTTCTTGTTTATTTTGTAAATTATGTTAAATTAAATATACAAAATTATTCTAATTTTTCTTGGTTTTTTAATAAATAATAAATACATAAAATATAGCACAATAATAAGTATATTAATATATAGTTACTTATAGGTATTTATTTACAACACAATATTAATTAGTTATTAGAATTATCAATGAGTTTTAGTGATTTTTTAAGCTAAAGAGATAAAAACGTAGAATAATGTAGATGAATCGGGAATTCATTAGTTATGTCTTCCTTTATTGCTCTTTGATCACTATGAGTACATAATTCGAGCTAAGTATAGGGGGGTTGTATATTATGTATATATATATGTTATCCATAACTCGTACTTTCGTATTTTTCAATATAGTGGCTAATATACAAGTTTGAGTATAGGTTTGTGAATAAAATTATGGTAAAGTATAATTCTCATAAATATGTATAAATTTTTTGAAATTTGTTTGTAAAAATTGAATTGAAACTATTTTGCAAAAGGATTTGGAAAATGGTTGTAAAATGTCTTGCAAAAACCTTTTGAAAACCATTGAAAAATAGTTTTAAAATATTTTCAAACTATTTGAAGAATAATTCCTTTGTAAAATGTTCGTAAAAAGTTTGTAAAAATGTTTGTGAATAAATCTTTGTAAAATTATTTGTAAAATAAGTTTTCAAAATATTTGACAAATGATTGAAAAAATATTTTCAAATTATTTTGAGAACCCTATACATAATATCCTTGCAAGAACATATTCAAATAAAACATGTACATATTTATATAAAATTCTTTATAAATTGATAAAACAACTTGCATATAACATATATGAAATTCCTTTTATAAATTCTTGTAAATTTGTGAATATAGTTAATCCACTAACCTCTTTTCAAAAATCCCATAAAAATTGGAAAATTTTTAAATATAAAAAGTTTGAAAAATGGTTTCAAAACCACATAAAGTTTTGTAAAGCTTTTTGAAAAAATCCATAAAAAGTTAAAAATCAGAAAAAATGTCTCACAAAATTATTTTCTACATTGCATAAGCATTTTTCTAAATGATTTTGACAACTGAACGAGTCTAAATAAAATCTAAAGATTGGAGCTTGCTCTAGACCTTCCTTAATCCACTTAATTTCACGAGAACCTTATAGGAACTGGAAAATAAGTCTTTTCAGTCAACGAGACTTAATTCTTTGAGTCCACAAGACTATGTTCACATGTCATCTTAACTACACTATGTAGAGAATTTTAAAGCATGCAAGACTCTTTCGCATAATGACCTAATTTGGACAAGAACTCTGCACTTAGCTCAACTCTGATGAGGTGGTGTGGTCATGAATCTTTAGCTTGAGGAAGCACATGTGTGGAAACATACGTCGCCCCATTAGGTGACCAATATCCCCAACCAAATCTAGTGGCATGGAGGTCTAAAGAAAGGATGTTGTGGGTTGTAATAAAGCTTCAAAAGAGGGATAGTCTGCTGTCTTAAGAGGAGAAATTCCTCATGTAAATGCTACTGTATAAAGTATAAAAAATGCAATTCAATAACTCCAAAAACAATAGATTTGAGAAAAATCAAATAAAAATTTGTTGGACATACGAGCCAACAACGAGCCATTATGCAATAGATGTTATTACAAATGTCATTCCCAGATCTGAAATGAGGAATAACTAATTTGCATAATAGGTCCCTTAGTACAATTAAGGTAATGTACCATGGCCATCTTAATGATAATACAACTATTGATTCAATTGTTGAATCATAGAGATTGGTGCTTGGATGAATATCTAAAGAGTTAGATTGAAGACTCATCAAGAACCGTCAAATGATTATTAAGAGAGGATCTCCAGCTTGAGAGGAAGATGGCAATTCTTCTCTAAAGGATGACATCTAACCGACTCTTGATGCATGTCCTCTGCATAGGAATAGAGCTTTGGAGGTGTTAGATTAGTTAGGACAGAGAGTTGAATTAACGAGATCGAGATAACCAAAGACCTATGTCGTATACTGTCATGATATATGCATGCAACCTCTGACCAGAGATAGATGTGTTACTATATGTCTGAGTATGTGCATTTGTCAGACCAATAGGTTGATTACCTAACCAAGGTCTATACACCGACACGCTGGTGTTCATGCAAGGGCATATGCGTAATATGATTTCTCAAAGGGATCATACACGTTTATTATTGAACCGAAAGACATGAGCTCACTCATGAGATATTGGGAAGGATCAAATTCTGTGCACGATAATCTTGCTTTGGAAGCTTGACTGAATTTTTAGGTTTGATATGAGCTTTTGGAAATATATGATCAACATCTAGGTATGATATATGATTTTTGAAAGTATACAATCGATACCAACTCCCAATAGTCAAATGAGAAACTTAATGATAAAACCCTAAAGGAGATAGACTAAATAGATCTAATACTTTAGGTTTATTCTTGGTCTTCCAGTACGCAAGATGTACATGTATCAGGAATAACTGAAGGTGATGTGATCATAAATGAGTGTATAACCATAACGCTTCCATTCCAAGGGAGTGATGAAAAAGGTATGGACTTTGATGACTCCTCTCGTAGAGTAGTAGTCTAATCTTAGTCCAAATGTCTGGACCTTGATCTGAATGAGATTATGATACAATGAGAAGATTAGATTTGTGGTCTTGATTTAATCAAGCATCTATGAGAGGTCTGTAAGATCTGAATTTGAGATGTGATCTCAATATACAAGTCACTATACGTAGAACAATACATTCATGATGTCCTTATCTCCAAGTATTTGTGGAGAAAGCGTATTATCCTTGAAAGAGTTCAAGGATAAATTCAATGTTGATATATATATATATATGAGCATTGAGAAATGGATAATTAAATGTGATTTAATTATCATGAATAATATGAATTTGACTCATATTTGGCCATGTAAGGAGAGTCATCTAAGATGATAAAATGTTATTTATTATCAAAGATTTGAATAATGTGAATGTGATTCATGTTATTTGGGTACATGAGAATAGAGATGTAAGTGATTAAATACGATTTAATTATCAAGGATATGATTAATGTGGACATCACTATCCACAATAATCATGGATATTATAAATATGATTTATAATATGATTGAGAGATTTAATTGTAAATAGAATTAAAAATTATATGCTGTTGTGAATTGGATTCACAATAAACAATTAATTGTAAATCTAATTTACATATTATGTTGGATATATGAATATGATTCATATTTATCAATAGCATGATTAATGTTTTCACAAATTTAATTTGGAAATATTTTTGTGAAGATAAATGTAATAATAGTTATTGCATTTTATCCTATACAATAAATATATATTAAGGAAGGTAAAACCACCAACAATGTGGTCGTCCACCTTGGCTAAGACAAGAGGGGAAGTCCGCCCTTTTTTTAAGGTGGTGGTCGCCTCCTTTATTATCTATTTATTATAATTGAAATTAAAATAAATTAATTGTATCCTGATAAAGGGGTATAATTAATTTATTTTAATTATATATGTTGTTGCAAATTTGTAGCAACAAATCATGGCCATTGATTATAACCTCTAATCTTAACCGTTGGATTAAGAGGGCACATGGATTGAGATCCATATACATCCAACTAGTATAATTGGAAGGGTAGCCCTTGCCTTTTAGACAACACACACATATAATTCCAAAAGAAATTAAACTCTCTCCATCTCTCTCTACACGCTAACTCTCTCTCCCTCATTGTGGCTATCCACCATAGAGCCCTAGAGAGAGTCTCCATCGCCGCAGCATCGTCATTACGTTGCCGGATCGTTTGCTCATGGATATATGTCTCCTTAGGTGCGTCTCACTCGTGACGAAGACGTCGGATGCCATGTGACAAGATCAGGAGATTCGTCTCTTCGATCATCAACATGGATTGCGAGGAGCACGCGTCTCATAAACACGCTCGTGAGCATCTCCTCCGTTGGATCGGACTTGAGATAGGAGGTCTCTTCATTTAGAGAGTTGATCGTAACCACGCTTGAAGAGTTAAACCTAATACTTGTTTTTGGTTTAGATTAAATGATCCAAGAAGTGTTCTTGTATCATGTGGTTTCAACAGATTAAAATTTTGTAAATTTCGCTGCCATAAGCGACTAGTGCGACTAGTCGCTCCTGATCGCATACGATAGATATTCATGCTTCCGTGATGTGTTTATGTATTTTTTCCATATACTTCAAGTGATATCAGAGCCATAGGGTGGAGGTTTTGGATATGATCCATAAACTTAAGATGACTTGCGTATTTTTTGGTTGTTTGATGTTTCATCGCATTTCATTCACACCATCATGTTTAATGCGCTTTTTTCTTTTCGTTTATCTAAACATATGACTATTACTTTTATAATGTTATCCATTAAATAAGAAAATCTTGAGATTTGAGTTTGTGTGATTTGGAATCTGATTGCTCAAGTTATGATCTTTTTAATGAACATGTATCCACTGTTTCGGGGTTGACGAATATTGATGTAATTAAAGAGTTAATCACGTTTTAAAATGAGTAGAATTGCATGAATATCGCTTAGATTCTATTGTAAATCAAATTAGCAAATTGTAGAAACTCATTTTGCTTGATTTGGATTTAAATTGATTGAGATATGCTAATTTTAGTAAGTATGGGTCATTGCGAAAAATTAATTTCCCAATCAAAAACCTTGTGATTGTCATTCAATTATATTAGTGGAAATTAATGGTTAATTTCCTGAAATAATTATTGATGCATATTTATGAAATATTCAAAGATGATGATTATTTACTTTAATGACATTTACCATAACCAACTTGATTAGATATGATCTAGATCACAATTGGTTACATGAACCTTCCAACAAACATTGATGCTTGAATATGATTGGAGATTTGTTTAGCATATCTCCTTATAATATTAATCAAAATGATTTTGATTGTTATTATATGGTATAACTTCGGTTTAAAGACCGATTATCGTCTCAAATAAAAATGATCAATCCGCTTTGTCCTGATCAGAGACTGATATGGTATCTAGTCGGGGAGTGTTAGGGTAGCAGGTTGCTCCGTGAGCGGTCTGTCCCACTCCCATCGGAACTAGCCATGACAACAGGTAAGGAAGGGATAATGCTTGAAGTGATCATGATGTATTTTTCTATTATTAAAATTTGAATAATATGTATTTTAAGATTATACCATCCTTCAAGTAAGAATTAAATATTATTTGTTAGTTTAATTAATGGGATTAATAATTGATTTTATATGATTAAATTAATTAGATCCAATTAAATACTCTATTATAAATAGAGTTGTAATTCCCTTGGAAGAATTAATCATGTAAATATGATTCATAATGATTAGTTAAAATTTGAACATGATATGGAGGATCACATAAGTGTCATACATGATCTTCCATCAAGGCGAAGGGTTCCGTCATCAGGGATTATTTGTTGGAGACGCATGTCTAAAGTTACAGCTCATGCATACAAGCGCATCTGAATCGGGATCTTTGCTTCTTGAAAGAGTAAGGTTGTATGTGTATTGAACCCAATATCGGGTCCTCATATTATTGGGGTGATATTGGATTATGCATAACGAGTTCAAATCCTGTGGACAATTGGTTCAATTAAGGACGGATCAGCATCACCTTAGGGGTGGTGAGTTCGGGTGTTAAAGACTGAATTGGGAATGCAAGTTGGACTTGCAAGGTAGAATATGTTCCTGCTTCTTTTTATCCGAGTTACAGGTTCTCATATTATTGAGATGTGACGAAGATAAGGAAGGACATCCCAGATCTTGCTTGAGATATAATGGTAAGTATTATAGTGATATATAAGTATTATTATTATTATTATTTATTATAAATACTTTATAACATTTTTCAAACCCTTTTATAAAAGGATTGTTCTTATTTTTGTTTGCTTATTTTTGCATATTTATAATACATTTTATATTATATCCTCCTTATATTTTACATATTACATATTTATAGTTATATATACCTACATTATATATTAAAAACAAAAAGAAATTAGAAATTATAAAATTATAAAAAAGTAAGTAGAAAATCATAAATTTAAAATTTAAAAAAAATAGAAAAATAGAAAGGAAAATAAAAAACTCACAAAATTATTAATTAATTGATCAATTGAGTGGATATTATATAAATACACCAATATTATTTCTCACTATTTATTTATAAATAATATACCTGCAACACTAACTTGTCTCCATGTGTTCGACACCCATACTACTTGTCGACTATACACATTTATTTCTGGGCTATAATACATTTTGATCAACACATCTTTGCTTTTATTGCTTGATCTTTGTATTGTGGATTGATTGTTGCTTAATCCATCGGTCTTTGAGAGTTGTCGTCATTACGACTTAGTGGTCCTGACCTTGTATGGACCACAAGATAGTTCCTCGGATTTTTTGGGGTTTTCAAATGGCATCGTTGCCGGGGAGCTATCATAATTACTCTTCTTTTATTTTTTATATTTATTTGACTATTATGACTACTTGTTTCTTTGTTGATCTTTCTTGTGAGGTACTAGACGACAACGAAGACTTTTTAGGATATTGACGCACCCAAGCCAACTAGGAGAAAGTAGGAAAAAGAGGCAAAGAGAGAAGGGAACTGAACCGTTTCTATTAACATTTTTGTTTTATTTTGTAAGAGATAATTTTCTTTTTATTTTTGTAAAAATAAATTGCAATAATTTTGGACAATGGACACTACCACACTTCACGAGGTCCACTGCCCTGGTGTATGTTCACCTGAGGGCCTCGTCGGATTTTCTCATATTTTCTCACTTTTCTTTTTATTTGTTTCACGTGTTTTGAATTTCTTTACCTTTCTTTTTATTTGATTTGTTTGATTGGGCCCTAGTTTAGGATTCACTTGATCAATAGAGTAGGTTCAAAGACCTAATTGAATTGCATGTACATATAGTTTCATGCTTGGATTTAGTCAAATTGTTTATTATTTAAATTTGAAACCACACTCCGCGAGAGATTCCATACAACGGTTATAGGACCCGTTGTGGTAGGTACTGAGGGATCTCTTAGACCGTACTCTAGGTTTCTTTTCTAGATAGTCAACTCTTGTTCTTCATGATAATAACAATTGTTGTTTCTAGGGTCCTTTCATCGTCTTGTATTGCATATAGAGTAGGTTTTAATTTCTGTATAGCGTTCTGCACAAAGAGAGCTGGAGGCAAGGTGAGCACCATCTAATCTGAGCATACATCCGGCTACCGAGGATGGCAATGAATCTACCACTTGCACTCCATTCTTGCCAAAACACGACAGGAAATCCCTCATCATTAGCACAACACATTATTATCTCTCTTCTCTTTTAACACTGTATTTTCTGTTGCTTTTAGTCTATCACCATCTCTTAAAGCTTCACCGTCGTCTCGATCCCATGTTTCTCCAAAACAACATTGGGAGCGAAGGATATGGGACAGAGGGGGAGGTGCGGGGTGGAGGAAGGGTGGAAGGGGAGGTGCATGGCGGTGGGAAGAGCGGAGGGTGGGGGTTAGGGTGATGGGAGGAGCTCGGGGCGGGCTGGGGAGGAGTTGGGGCAGAGGAAGCAGTGTGGGGGTGGAGGGAGGGTGGAGGGGGAGGTGCGGAGTGGGGGGTGAAGGATATGGTTAGATCCTCAAGCGCATCACGGAAGAGTGAGTGTCGCATCGAATACACGAGGAGGGACTAGTCACACTAGTTGCTCGATGCAGCGAAATTTAAAAAATTTCATGCAATGAAACCACATGATCCAAGAACACTTCTCGGATCATTTTGTCTAAACCACAAATAACTAATAGGATTACCTCTTGAAGCGTGGTTGCGATCGAGTCTCTAAACGAAGATACCTCCTGTCTCAAGTCCGATCCGACAGAGGAGACGCTTGCGAGCGCGGAGATGAATCGCGTGCTTCTCGCAATCCATGTTGATGATCAAAGCGGCAGATCTCCTGATCTCGACACACGAGATCCGACGTCTTCTTCACGAGCGAGGCGCACCGAAGGAGACGGAGATCCACGAGCAGACGATCGGGCAGCACAACGACGATGCTACGGCAATGGAGACTCTCTCTAGGGCATCCATGGTGGACGACCATGAGAGGAAGAGAGAATAGGCATGTAGAAAGAAAGAGAGATAGAGAGATATGCTTCAATAGCATGTGTTAAAGAGAGCAGGGTATGCCTCTCTATTTATAGGGTTTTGGGATCCATGTATCTCAATCCATGGGACATATAAAATCAATGGATGAGATTGATTTATGTCTAATCCAATGGTCAAGATTGTTGTTGGTAAAAACCAACAACTAATAATCTAATTTAAATCAAATATATTTGACACATCAAATATAATTCAATCATAAATTAGATCAAGCAATTAAGGGGAGAGTAGCATGGAGATCACTCCCCATAAGGAAAAGGAGGGATGGCTACCACATTCCTTGTGGGAATGTGTAGCCGTCCACCATGTCCTCTTGGTGGAGGCAATCTCATGCAATCTCATGAGATTGCATATCTCCATGAATTTCTCCCATAATTTCCAACAACTTTTGTTCTGATTTATTCCTCAAAAATAATTCATAATTAATTTTGAGAATATTGCAATCTTGCCATTGGAAAATTGTTAATCACATTAACAACCCAAAACAAAATATAATTTACATTTTCAATTAATTACACAATGTGTATCCAATACACATTAATAATTAATCAACAAATATAAATTATAATTAGCTCTCTCTAATACATTATAAATCACATTTATAATATATTATGAATAATTGGATATTGTTATCCTCATTATTCATATCCATGATAATTAAATCAAATTTAATTATCTTGGATCTCTTATGCCCGAATAATATGAATCACATTCACATTATTCACATCTTTGATAATCAAATAACATTTAATTATCTAAGATAACTCTCCTTATAATATGAATCAAATTCATATTATTTATGATACTTAAATCACATTTATTTATCGATTTTCTCAATGCTTGGATGCATATATCAACAACAGAATTATCCATGAACTCTTTCAAGGAGAATGCGCTTTCTCCGCGAATACTTGGAGATAAGGACATGGCGATTGTATTGTTCCATGTATAGTGACTTGGATATTGAGATTACATCTCAAATTCAGATCTCGGGCCTCCCATAGATGCTTGATTAAATCAAGACCGCAAATCTAATCTTCTCATTGCATCTGAATCACATTTAGATCCATGTCCAACATTTGGATCAAGATCAGATTACTTTTCTACTGAGAGGAGTCACTAAAATCCAGACCTGTTTCATCACTCCCTAGGAATGGAAGCGTCATGGTTATACAATCAATTATGATCACATCACCCTCATGTATTCCCAATACCTGTACATCCTGCATAGTGGAAGACTCAGAATAAACCCGAGGTATTAGATCAACTTTATATTGTCTACTTCAGGGCTTTATTAGTAAGTTTCTCATTTTGATCATTGGGAGTTGGTATCGATCATATACTTTCAGCATATATCATACCTAGGTCTTGATCATATACTTTCCAAGAGTATATATCAAACCTACAAATTCAGTCAAGCTTCCAAAGCGAGACGACCATGCGCACAGAATTTGATTCTTCCCAATATCTCATGAGTGAGCTCATGTCTTCCAGTTCAGTAGTAAACCTGTATGATCCCTTTGAGAGATCGTATTACTCATTTGCCCTTATATGCACACCAACGCGCCGGTGTATAGACCTTGGTTAGGTAATCAACCTACTGGTCTTCCAAATGTACATACTCAGACATATAGTAACACATCTGTCTCCAGTCAGAGGATGCGTGCCTATATCATGACAACATGCGATATATGACTTTGGTTATCTCGATCTCGTTAAATCAAGTCTTTGACCTAACTAGTCTGACACCTCTGAATCTCTATTCCTTTGCAGAGGACCTGCTTCAAGAGATCGGTCAAATATCAGCCTAACTGAGAAAGGATTGCCATCTCCTACTCAGGCTGGAGATCATCTCTTAATAATCATTTGACGGTGCTTGATAAGTCCTCAATCTAACTCATTAGATATTCATTTAAGCACCAACCTCTATGATTCAATAATTGAACCAACAACTGTATGATCATTAAGATGGCCATGGTACATAACCCTAATTGTACTAAGGGATCTATTATGCAAATTATGTATTCTTCATTTCAGATTAGGGAATGATATTTGCAATAACATTTATTGCATAATGGCTCGTCGTGGGCTTGCATGTCCAACAATCTCCCACTTGCCCAACGAGCCATTAATGGGCTAATCATTTAAACCCACACTTATGTGACAATCATAGGATATTTAGAAAATAGCTAGGTAAGCTGATCAGTCACTCTATTCTCAAGAGACTATGCTAAGTCCTTTTACGGCACTTGCATATCCCCTAGTAATAGTGCTTGCATCCAATGCGAATGTTGCATCTTTTGCAACCAATACTCAATTTTGTTATAGTGTCCTTGAAACTTTAGCTCGATAATTATTATAACCAATATGTCCATAATCCTTATCAGAATGCCTTTATTCATCATGATCTCTATCTACTAAGGTATCTACAATTAAGATCCTTATAGATCACTATTGAGTCAGATTTTCGAGGAAGGAAATTAATTGATGAATAGGAAGGTCGTTGCTTTTATCCCCAAAACCCGCGCCAACAAAAGATTATTTTTTTTATTTTTGCTACTTATTAACCTGTATAGCGGACATGGTCGAACTCAGGGAGGCTACAATTCCCGAGGGTTATTCAATTAATCAGAAACTAATTAAAGGAAAACAGGAATCTCAAAGGACAACTATCCTTGGTTTTTGTGATTTTTTTTATTTTCAAAAATGACAAACAATACGAACAAGATCAAGAATATACGCACACCAACTGTTTTTGCATTTTTTTCAATTAGTCAAAAATAATAAGAAAAATTCGAAGAAAATATTTTTGGATTTTAAAAGTTTTAAAATGTTTTTGAGAATTTTTGTAGATTTTTCGAATGTTTTTGTATTTTTCTAAAAATCAAACAGTTAGAAAATAAGAAAATGTGCAAATCCTGGAGTAATTTGCAATTTAGAAATTTTTTAAATTCCCAAAACTCCTGGCAACTATTTTTAAGATAAACTAAAAACAATTATCTACAAATAGGAACTAAAATCACAATTTTTTTAATTTTTGTAGAATTTTTTTTATGATTTTATAAGATTTTCGATGTTTTTCAATTTTTTGGGGTTTTATAATTATCTAATGCTTGAAAATTGGTCAGAAACTAAAAGAAAATAAAATCAAACTACCCTACTTTTTTTGGAATTTTTGGAGCTATTTTCGAATTTTTATGAATTTTTGAATTTCAAGAAGACAAAAAGACACTGTTTTTTATTTTTAAAAATAATAAACGAAATCAAAATGCAACAAAAATTTTATGCTAGATGGATATGAACATCAGGAGCATAGCGCAATTTTCTCAAAATTTTTGGATCATGAATAACATTTATTTCAATCAAAGAGAGCACACAATTTATTGTTCTGCAGTTCAGGGACAAGAATGTAATTACTGCAAAAATTTTGGACTGAAATGTAAAAAATCAATGTTTTGCATAAAATAAATAACAAAAATAAATAGAGAGGAAAATGTGCAATTTACCCAGTGTGCTTATGCGATGCACGTGACTTGATTCCAACAGGGACTTATTTGTAATTGTGAAGACTTCCAGAGGCTAAACGTGCAATTTTCACAAAGTTGTTTTTTTTAAGATCAGAAGCCCTAGGTAGCCTTCGTTCTTCAAAGGGGCACACATGAGGGAACAGAGCCGCTGCCGCCCCTTCTTCTTCGGCGGGCAAGGGCGGCGTTCGAAGGTGGTACGGCTTCAGGCGGAGGAGGGGCCGCCCTTTCTTCCTCCACACGCGAGAAATGGTGTGACAGTTCTGCTGGGCGGCTGCGGAGGTCGCGGCCAAGATCAGGGCGACGCGGGCGGCGCGGGCGGCGGGTCTTGCGGTGTGAAGGAGGAGCGCGGTGGCGACAGGAGGTCAGCGTCGAAGGCGGAGGAGGCAGCGCAGAGGGCGATGTCGCGGAGGGGCAGTGGCGCACGGCCGCGTGGCAGTGGAGGCAGTCAGATACGCGGGGAGGAACGGTGGAGCGCGCGGCTCAGGGCGGCGATGGAGAACGACCGGTGGCGAGCGGCTGCGAGACGGCCGCTGGATCACGGGGGCGGGGGCCGCTTGCTGGTCTCGACGAGGGGCGGCGGTGCCTAAAGGCGCATGTCGCGCGCGCGCGTGGCCGCGCGTGGCTATGCGGCTTGATGGAGTGTCTGCGCGGACTGTTGAGGAAGAAGTTGCGGGCGGCGGGGGTGACGGCGCTGCCTGCTGTAAATTTTTTTTTGTTTTTTTTATTTTTTTGTAGTTTTATTTGTACTGTAAACAGTGAAACAAAAAAACTTTTTTTTTATATTTTTTTTGTGAATCCGAAAATTAAAAAAAAAAGAAAGAAGATTTTTTTTATTTTTTTTATTTTGTAATGTTTCCCTGCAAAACAAACGTTAGATAGAATAGAGATAAATTTTTTTTCATTATCCAGCAAAACAAACGTTAGAAATAAAGGAATTTTTTTTATTTATCTACAAAATCGGAAAGTGAATGGGGATTCGACGAAAGCGGAGAATTCGAATCCGATCTCCGGCCATCGTACGCGGCCGGAGTTGAGAGATCGTGGGAGATAGAATTCAAAGGCATAGATATCGAGAAATTGAGATGACAAATCGAATCGGTGGTGAATAAATCGTGGTGGATTTTATTAAGATCTAGAAGAACAAAATGACGATAAAAAAAATGCGACAAAATAAAAAGCGATTAAATTAAGATAAAATGCGAAGAAAAATTTGGATCTCACCTTAGGAGCGGAAAATATACCGTGATCGCCTCGACAAGGCCGACTCGCTGTCACCGGACGACTCGGAGGCTAGGCAACTTCCTCGACGAAATTTCCCTCGGAGATCGGGCTCCTCTCTCTAAAGATTGATCAAGTTGGAATAAGGGAGAAGGAGCCATATAAATAAAAGAGAGATGAAATTTGAATTTTTGAAGAGATAATGGAGATGAAAATTAAAATGACTTTTTGAATTTTTTTGGTGGAAGGGAGGTGAAATTTGAAAAAGAAAATAAAAGAGAGATAAAACTAATTAAAAAATTTTCTAATTTTTTTGAATTATCGTCACTTATTTAATTTGAATTAAAAAATGTTATTTTTTATTTTTTATGAAGGTTAATTAAAAAAGCAACTATATACATATACTATATACATATGTGACACTATATACAAGAATAAATGTCGAAATTGGCCTTTTTTATGTTTTAAAAATTTATTATTTTTTTAATTTTTATTTTTATTAAAAAAATCAGTGTGATTAATTTACAATATATACAAATACAATATGCACAAAATACATGGGAAAATTGCACAAACCACCCCAGAAAATCGACTTTTCAACCGTAACTCCAAAAATTATGAAAATATAGCCATTTTGAAGATAATTAAATTGGAATACAATGGAACTGAGATTGATTCAATTTGAGCTCATATGGAGCTGGAATTGATCTTTCAATTAGTGCTTAGTGGCTTTTTCCAAGTGTGGCTACTTTTATTCTGTACAAGATTTAATTGTGCAATCAATTTTTGTAGTTAGAACACATTTTTATTTACAACTTTGATTTTGAATGTTATTTGATTTGAAGTCAATTAAGGTACAAATAAATTAGTGTTAGTGATATACATATATACAAAGTAAGGGAGAACACACACATTTTTTTTGGTTTTTCTGGTTAAGGACCCTATCTCCCCCTACTTTATTCCTGGTCGATCAGGTCAAGTCTTGACCTTCTCTCGGGGTTCGGGTCAGCCTGTATACAGTCTTCCTTTTTTATTTCTTTTCTTTATTTATTTTTTTCTTTTCTTTATTTTTCCTTTCTTCTTTATTTATTTATTTTAGGTTAAAATTAGTCAGAAATGTACAATATTTACACAGATGCAAGTTAGTAAGAATATGGAGTTAGCGTTCTATGCAGGTGTTTTATAAGGGATTTTAAGCTAAAATAAATGAATAAAGATGACGAATCACAGATTCATTATCCCCCTATGCTTTACCTTTGCTAGTCCCTTTGCAAACACTTATTTGGAAGAATAAGTGAAGAAAAAAAGAAAAAGAAAAGGAAAATAAAGAAAGTAGGACAATACTCAGTATTAAACTTATCTTCATAAAATTGTAGTTTGGAGCTCTGTCGGACCTTTGGATTATTAGTGTGTCGGAACTTCGATGAGACTTAGAATTTTAAAAACGACAGCCTTCAAGTTCTACACATCATTGTCACAGAAGTCATCTTAGATCAATCCTCTTCCTAAAGCACACCCTATGAACATTGAACAATCGACTCATGTGTGTGAAAGGTTTTAGCTCTTCCCATCCAGAATGCCGGACTACCATGCAAATCTCCTCTCCAATAACTCGTCCTCAGGGAGTCAGGTATTTCCTTCTAAGGTCTGTCGCGCTGTGTTCACAATCGAATTGGGGGAGAAGATAGAAGAAGGAGAAAAGAACTGTAGGGTGGCCAGTGTAGTCACCTCTCCTTGTGGAGCTGGCCAGTGTAGCCGAGTCTCCACCAAGATCTGCAGGTTTCTTGAAGCATGGACCTTTTTGGTCAGATATTTATTTGGTAGTGGCTTCTTTGTATTTGGATTTTTGGTGGTTCTACTTGGATCTTGTTGTGCCCCTACGGATATAGAATCTTTTGTTTCCGTACATTTTTTCAGGTCTTGGAAAAAATTCTGCGCAGTCGTCCATCCCTTTTCCGAAGCATTATTTCAACCTGTATTCCGGTCTTTAGATTTCCACGCTACCAGAAAAGAAACTCACACAGTCTTCTCACATCCCGTCTGAGTTGAGCTAAGTGCATAGTGCGAGAGTACAAATTGATTCCCTATTCCAGAGATATACTCAGAATGAAGAGATCAGGTTAGACACTAAGAGTCAAACGCTGCACATTGTCATGTGGAACTTAAAGAATTACGTCAAAGACCTGAAAATTCTAAAATCCTATTTCTCGGTGAAGTTCCTCTGAGAATTAGGTGGATTAAGGTCCATCTAAGCTCCATTCTTCAATTTTATTCCAGACATAGTTTAAATGTCAATACTATCCTGAAAAATGCACATGCAAATGCAACATATGAACAATTCAAGGGGTTTTTTTTTGAAAAAGGAATGATGCATATGTGAAAAGAACACATTTTTTTAAACAATTGTCTAGTTTTGAACTTTTTATGGCTTTTTTTTGAAGAAAAAATGCAAATGTGAAAGAAAGTTTTTTTTTGAAATTTGCAAATTTTTATAGATTTTTGGTTTTGTATTTTTTTGTTTTTTTGTTGTTTTTTTTTGTTTTTTTTGAAAAGGGTTAGTAAGATATACAAGTATATACAATGTTTTTTTGTGTTTTTGTTGATTTTTTTGTGTTTGGATATTTTTTGTGTTTTTGTTTTTTTGGGGTTTTTTTATTTGTTTTTTTGTTTTGTTTTGTGTTTTTTTACGCACGTGGATTTTACAAACTATACACACATAACCCCCCAAATAAACGTATTTAAAAGTACGAGTTATGTCTAAAGTATATATATAATATATACGACACCCCCCTATACTTAGCTCGAACTATGTCCTCATAGTGATCAGAGAGCGAACAAGGAAGACATAACTCGTGCTAAGAATAGAAAAATGAAAAGAAAAGATAAAAAGAAGAGAAGATGGTGATCCCCCCTATACTTAGGATTAGAGTGTACAAAAAGGGAAAACCGATGACGAGAATGTACAGACTCAAAAATAAAAAAGACACGATATGAACAGCATCACCCCCTATACTTAGGGTAGAGTATCCCTAAGTATAGGCAACAACAAGAGTGATGAACAAGACGAAAATGAACAACACAAATCATTCACCCCCCATACTTAGGATAAAGCACATCCTAAGTATAGCATATATACACACACGGAAAAGGGGTAAATGATAAAACGGGAGAAGACAGAGTAAAACGAAAGGATATACAAGAGGAGTGGATGTACAAAGGTCAAGAAGGTCGAAAACGAACCTTCTTGTGGGACCGCTGAGGTATGGATTTAACAAGGTGTAGGTCGATATTGGGATCATCATTAGATATAAACTGAGTAGAATCGACCAAGAATGTATCCTCAGCGGTTTCAGATTGTGCAGGCCTAAACTGATTATCAGAAGTAGTGTGGTCATGTTTGGCCTGGGAAATCTCGCAAACATCAAAGTAAAATGGCTTGAAATCATTATCCGAAAAAGTAGGATCAATATCAGACATACGAGCCTCTACTGGATCATCATCTCTATCAAAAGGCCCAAATTCTTTTATAAAAGCAATCAAATCAAATTGGGCATGATCGGTCTCATTTGAATCATGGTGAATATGAACGGACTCATTAGTGGAAGTATTCGAATCATGTCTATCATGTCTAGTCTCAGAGTATGCCTTCCTCTCTAGGGTGTCTATCGTGTAAATCCCATGGATGTCATCAATGCACCGCCACGTACCAGAAGAGGGAACTCCAAGGTCTATGCTTTCCGAGTCTTTCTCCTTCAAGAGGAATTCTTAGGTTTCATTATCATCCAACATATAACAAGAATCTCTGATATTATAATCGAGGTCACATTCCTTGGGGTTGGCTAACACATGCGAGCTCTCATGGGATGCAGGTATCTGGTCGGTATTGGATGTAGTGATCAACACTTCGCTCCCGACATCAGAACGGAAGCGAATCTCTCCGGTGCCATAATCAATAACGGCTCTCGCAGATGCGAGGAAAGGCCGTCCCAGGATGATTGGAGGGTGCTCCACAGGGGCGGAGGTCTCCATGGGCATTACAACAAAATCCGAAGTGAAATTCATGCCCTGGATGAGAATGACAGCGTTTTCTAGAATACCCTTCGGCCTCTTGATAGATCCATCAGCAAATTGAACTATCATCCTGGTTTTATTGAGAGGCCCATGACGAAGAGACTGTACCATAGAGAAGGGTATTACATTGATTGAAGAACCGCCGTCAAGGAGAGTGTTATCACAAGAATAGTCAGATATGGAGCAACTCACAAGAGGTGTGTTCGTGTTCCCTTTCTTAAAATACGGACGGTGAGAGATGGCGTAGGCAGTGGCCATGGTCAATATGTGACGCTCAGATCTTCTCCTTCGCTTTCTTTTCTTGTGTTGAGGAGTAGATAAATCTGTCATGGCATGTTGAAGTGGAGCTTTAATGATCTCATTAAGGGTAGCTACCACTTCGGGTTCAGTTAACATTTTTTTGAATTTGTGGACCTCATCCATACAAGGGAGGAGGTCGGAATCAGCATTTACACGAGGATTGCCAAGAGCAGTCTGTATAATGGAATCCTCGAGGTCAAGGTTGGGACATGTGATGGATGATTGTGTGGGAAAATGATTGGGCATTCGGGTCCTTTCCTCACAAATTGAATCAATAATGTGTCTCCCATAATCTTTTTGTATTTTCAAAATTTTCTCATTTTTTGTATTTTGGATGATTTCAAGCTCTCATGATTATCCTCACGTGAATCGATATCCTCAAATAATGGAGCAGCGTTCTGGCTCGTATTTATGTTAAAGAGATTGTTAATCCTCGAATTCGTATGCTCCACCATCTGGTTCAGTGTCTCAAGTGTGGAAATCATGAAAGGTGACTCCAAAATCCTGAGACCGGGTGGGCTGAATGAGGGTGGGTGAAAATCAAAGTCCTCTGTTTCCTGAAACAATGGGTTAGGCGGATATGCACAAACATCAGGAGGAAGATCCTCCTGGAAAAAGGAAGGTGGATCGTCTGGAGAGTACGAGGTATCTTCGAAGATCGGATTAAAATAACTCCAGTCGTCCATCTTCGAAACAAAAGATGAGAGAGCACGAGGGTCAAGCCAAAAGATATGGAGAAGAAGGCGCAAATGCACAGAAGGATCTAGCAAGCACACAAACAATCAAACACAATACAAACCCTCAGTTCACCAACTCAACTCAATGTGAAGACCGTGAAGGTTCGGTCTCTTAATCTTGTCTATTTTAGAGTTAGGTGATAATCACAAAGTTGTACAAACACTTAGGCTGAATTATGGGATTTGGGCACTAACCTTAGTGTGTATGCGAGCAAGTTAAAACGAATACAATGAGGGGGTTACTCTCCCCAAAACAATGGTTTTTCCTTATGTTTATTGTAGGGTCGAGTTTTCTTTAGCAGTCCCAAATTTTAGGCAGTTATCACTTGGTTTAAGTATATTCAACGAATCGTCTACCGAGTGTCCAATTTCCTTCTAATTTATGTGAGTGAAAACAAGGAAGGAGATCGGAAAAACCAATGCGCGATTAAAAACGATGATGCATGCTGGGGTTAGAGATGCGTACCTTGTCGCTAGCACTCTACATGCAAGTGATCCGCGCAGAATTTAAATACAGAAAATAAACTAACCTATATGATGCAAGTGAACCGTCCTGGATGATAACTTCTACTAACGGGCAAGAACAAGTTAATTTGACTAAGTCCAAATTACGCTCTACTCTATAGGCACAGAAATATCTTGTTTATGGTGTTTGGACCTAATTAATTACATGGCTCAAGCAAATTAATTAAAGCAATCAAGAGGTAGCTCACGAAATCCGCAGGAAACAAAGAAAAATAAAGGCGATGAAAACAAAACCGGTGAGGTCCCTCAAGTGCACCGGCACTTGGAAACAGACCCCGCAACAAATGAATGTTCTTTTACAAAGTTCAAATGGAAAAGAAATCTCTCTCTCTCTCTCTCTCTCTCTCTCTCTCTCTCTTTTTGTCTCTTTCACTCTTCTTCTCTTTTTCTCACTCTATCCTGCAGCTTGGTGAAGAATCAAGCCGCCTCCACGTCGCTTGGGTGCTTTGGCTCTCCTAGGATCGCCTCCTTCGCTCCGCAGGCCCTCGCAAGAAAAAGAAAAGAAAATGTGTAAGAAAAACAATTATCAAATATGAGAAAAGAAAAGAAAAAAAGAAATGGATGTAGTGGATATAAACAATGAAATGAATGGAAATATTTACAACCAAGAATAGCAGGTCAAAAGAGAAACCTAACTACCCTCGCCGTGCCTCCCTGGCAACGGTGCCATTTTGTTGAGCCGAATTCGAGGGACTTTTGAATTTTCTTTTTATCTTCTGGCAACGGCAAAATTTTGTTGAGCAAGGAATTTATTGCCGGAGGTTGGAAAATTATTAATGATGAAAATGTTGTCAAGTGGTCGTTGTTATTCCCCCAAAATCTCGTGTCAACAAAAAAATATATATTTTTTATTTTGTGCTACTTATTAACCTGTATAGCGGATAGGGTCGAACTCAGGGAGGCTACAATTCCCGAGGGTTATTCAATTAATTAGAAACTAATTAAAGGAAAACAGGAATCTCAAAGGACAACTATCCTTGGTTTTTGTGTTTTTTTTATTTTCAAAAATGACAAACAATACGAATAAGATCAAGAATATACGCACACCAACTGTTTTTGCAATTTTTCAATAAGTCAAAAATAATCAGAAAAATTCAAAGAAAATATTTTTGGGTTTTAAAAAGTTTTAAAATGTTTTTGAGAATTTTTGTAGATTTTTCAGATGTTTTTGTATTTTTCTAAAAATCAAACAGTGAGAAAAAAAGAAAATGTGCACAGCCTGGAGTAATATGCAATTTAAAAATTTTTTAAATACCAAAATTCCTGGAAACTATTTTTAAGATAAACTAGAAACAATTATCTACAAACAGGAACTGAAATCACAATTTTTGGATTTTTGTAGAATTTTTTATGGTTTTTATAAGATTTTCGATGTTTTTCAATTTTTTGGGGTTTTGAAATAAAATCAAACTACCCTAATTATTTTGGAATTTTTGGAGCTATTTTCGAATTTTTATGAGTTTTCGAATTTCAAGAAGACAAAAAGATACTGTTTTTGATTTTTTAAAAATAATAAATGAAATCAAAATGCAACAAAAATTTTATGCTAGATGGATATGTACATCAGGAGTATAGCACAATTTTCTCAAAAATTTTGGATCATGAATAACATTTATTTCAATCAAAGAGAGCACACAATTTATTGTTCTGCAGTTCAGGGACAAGAATGTAATTACTGCAAAAATTTTGGACTGAAATGTAAAAAATCAATGTTTTGCATAAAATAAATAACAAAAAAAAGAGAGGAATAATGTGCAATTTACCCAGTGTGCTTGTGCGATGCACGTGACTTGATTCCAACAGGGACTTATTTGTAATTGTGAAGACTTCCAGAGGCTAAACGTGCAATTTTCACAAAGTTGTTTTTTTAAGATCAGAATCCCTAGGTAGCCTTCGTTCTTCAAAGGGGCACACAGGAGGGAACAGAGCCGCCGCCGTCCCTTCTTCTTCGGCGGGCAAGGGCGGCGGTCGAAGGTGGTACGGCTTCAGGCGGAGGAGGGGCCGCCCTTTCTTCTTCCACGCGCGAGAAATGGTGTGACAGTTCTGCTGGGCGGCTGCGGAGGTCGCGACCAAGATCAGGGCGACGCGGGCGGCGCGTCTTGCGGTCTGAAGAAGGAGCGCGGTGGCGGCGGGAGGTCAGCGTCGAAGGCGGAGGAGGCAGCGCAGAGGGCGGTGTCACGGAGGGGCAGCGGTGCACGGCCGCGTGGCAGTGGAGGTAGTCAGATACGCGGGGAGGAACGGTGGAGCGCGCGGCTCAGGGCGGCGATAGGGAACGGCCGGTGGCGAGCGGCTGCGAGATGGCCGCTGGATCACGGGGGCGGGGGCCGCTTGCTGGTCTCGACGAGGGGGCGGCGGTGCCTGGAGGCACGTGTCGCGCGCGCGCGTGGCCGCGCGTGGCTGCGCAACTTGGTGGAGTGTCTGCACGGACTGCTGAGGAAGAAGTTGCGGGCGGCGGGGGTGACGGCCCGCTGCCTGCTGTAAAATTTTTTTTGTTTTTTTATTTTTTTGTAGTTTTATTTGTACTGTAAACAGTGAAACAAAAAAAACTTTTTTTTATATTTTTTTTTGAATCCGAAAATAAGAAAAGAAAGAAAGAAGATTTTTTTTTATTTTTTTTTATTTTGTAATGTTTCCATGCAAAACAAACGTTAGATAGAATAGAGATAATTTTTTTATTTTTTTTATTATCCTGCAAAACAAACGTTAGAAATAAAGGAATTTTTTTTATTTATCTACAAAATCGGAAAGTGAATGGGGATTCGGCGAAAGTGGAGGATTCGAATCCGATCTCCGGCCACCGTAAGCGGCCGGAGTTGAGAGATCGTGGGAGATAGAATTCGAAGGCGTAGAGATCGAGAAATTGAGATGACAAATCGAATCGGTGGTGAATAAATCGTGGTGGATTTTCTTAAGATCTAGAAGAACAAAATGACGATAAAAAAATGCGACAAAATAAAAAGCGATTAAACTAAGATAAAATGCGAAGAAAAATTAAGATCTCACCTTAGGAGCGGAAAATATACCGTGATCGCCTCGACAAGGCCGACTCGCTGTCACCGGACGGCTCGGAGGCTAGGCAACTTCCTCGACGAAATTTCTCTCGGAGATCGGGCTCCTCTCTCTAAAGATTGATCAAGTTGGAATGAGGGAGAAGGAGCCATATAAATAGAAGAGAGATGAAATTTGAATTTTTGAAGAGATAATGGAGATGAAAATTAAAATGACTTTTTGAATTTTTTTGGTGGAAGGGAGATGAAATTTGAAAAAGAAAATAAAAGAGAGATAAAACTACAAAATTATCTATTTTTTTTTAATTTTTGTCACTTATTTAATTTAAATTAAAAATTGTTATTTTTTATTTTTTTATGAAGGTTAATTAAAAAAAACAACTATATACATATACTATATACATATATGACACTATATACAAGGATAAATGTCGAAACTGGCATTTTTTGTGTTTTTAAAATTTATTATTTTTTTAAATTTTTATTTTTATTTAAAAAAATAGTGGGATTAATTTACAGTATATACAAATACAATATGCACAAAATACATGGGAAAATTGCACAAACCACCCCAGAAAACTGACTTTTAACCGTAACTCCAAAAATTATGAAAATATAGCCATTTTGAAGATAATTTAATTTCGAATTCAATGGAACTGAGATTTATTCAATTTGAGCTCATATGGAGCTGGAATTGGTCTTTCAATTTGTGCTTAGTGGCTTTTTCCAAGTGTGGCTACTTTTATTCTGTACAAGATTTAATTGTGTAATCAATTTTTGTAGTTAGAACACATTTTTATTTACAACTTTGATTTTGAATGTTATTTGATTTGAAGTCAATTAAGGTACAAATAAATTAGTGTTAGTGATATACATATATACAAAGTAAGGGAGAACACACACATTTTTTTGGATTTTCTGGTTAAGGACCCTATCTCCCCCTACTTTATTCCTGGTCGATCAGGTCAAGTCTTGACCTTCTCTCGGGGTTCGGGTCAGCATGTATACAGTCTTCCTTTTTTTATTTCTTTTCTTTATTTATTCTTTTCCTTTTCTTTATTTTTCCTTTCTTCTTTATTTATTTATTTTAGGTTAAAATTAGTCAGAAATGTACAATATTTACACAGATGTAAGTTAGTAAGAATATGGAGTTAGCGTTATATGCAGGTGTTTTATAAGGGATTTTAAGCTAAAATAAATGAATAAAGATGACGAATCACAGATTCATCAATCACTACCTACAAGGTCTTAAACTTTTGAAGATAAAACTTTGAGATCATTATCTCTGAGTTTCATCATCTTTGAAGATATTGTTATTACTGCAATCAAGTGTTTTATCTCTATAGTAGGATTAGTAACAGTTTACTACTCCCACTGCATGGCAGACATCTGGCCCTTGTACACATCATACACACAGCTTCTCGTAACTGATGCACAAGGGCAAGCAGTTTGGATTTACATCCTCAACTCTTTGAGGTGCTATCCCTTTAGATAGGTCAGTACCATATCATGAGGGAAGTAAGCCTTTCTTGGAATTTTTCAGAAAATGGAATAAGTCCAAGGTGTACTATTAATGTGACGGTCCCAATATCCTCTTCTCTTTGCTTCTGAACGACTTCAGAACTAAGATCTAAGAGGTATCCTTGAGATCATATCTCTAGGTATTGAACAACCAAATAATAAAACACTCATTATTATCCTTATATCATTCCAAGTGATTAGAATAATATTTACATTTAGCACGATGAACAAAATGGCACTCCCACTAAGCTTCACATGGTTCATCAAGATTTTATCTGAAAATCATAACATTTATAATTTCATCAAATCTTATGTTCCAACTACAAGAAGCTTATTTGAGTTCAAAGATGGAGTTGTTTAGTTTGCACACCTTGCTTTCCTCAACCATAAAGCCCTGAGGCTACTTCATACGAATATCCTCAGAGAGGTATTCATAGAGGAATGCAATCTTGACTCACATCATGAAGATGTCATAATCAAGTTGTGTAGCTATAGTTAGCAATATTCTGATGAGTTAGAGTAAGGTCACTGGAGAGCAAGTATCATCGCAAGCGATGTCTTCTCTTCGGTGTGTAGCTCATGGCTACGAACCATGCTTTGAAGGTTTCTACCTTCTCATCAGGTTCCCTCTTTCTCTTGAAGATCCATTTACACCTTGATGAGTCTTACCCATATAGGTGGATCTTCGAGGGTCCATATACAACACTTGTATATGAAGTCTACATTAGACTTTTATTGCTAACATCCATCTTTCCATGTCATGATCCTCAGGAGCTTCATCACATGAAGTCCGATCATTTTCAGACTTAACTGACACATGGAATACATCCTCAAACCTATTTGAAGAAGTATTAGTGTTTCATCTTCAATTATTCTTTTAGTTTCCAATTTTAGGAGCCCCATTATCTTCTCAAGATTAAATGAGTTCCTTTACTTCATTTTCATCTTGATTCTTAAGAGAGTCATCCTCTAAGAATCACATTCTCAGAGATGAGATCCTTTAAGAATCTCAAGGTCATAAAAGAGGTATACAATACCATCCTTTATTTTCCTAATGAAGTAGCACTCTCCAGTGCCAGATTCCAGCTTAATCACTTGGAACCTTATTAAGGATATATATATATATATATATATATATATATATATATATATATAATGTAGTCTCTACCACATATATATATACTTGGAAACTAAGAGATAATTATGCTAAGATTAATCACTGATCAAATCATGTCACACATGATCAATTGTATCTCCCTACAACTCTATTGAGTTAAGGTTCATTAGGAGGATTGTGATAGGAATGATATTCACATCTCCATAAGGTATTCCTTGAATTCATCTAATAAGTACAAGCTACCTTGGTTAGATTAAATTCATTTCATCTTCCTTCAAACTTTGGTTCTAAATCAACATTGTGAAATCTTTGAACATTTCAAAGGTTTCTTAGGTGAAGAGAAGAAATCTCATATCATACATAATCATCAATAGATATCACATATCCATAATGTTTACTATGATATAGATGATTCACATACATCAATATGTATGAGTGAATACCTTGACATCTTACACCTTTCCTAAAGAAGGGTGTATTGGACATTTTACTTTGAATACAATATTCATAAGTATGCAAGTTTTGAAATTTTAGACATTCTAAAGTTTCATCTCTTACTTGTCCATTGATCTCATCAATAGACATATGTCCAAAACATGATGCCAGATCATTGTCAAATGATCTTTATCCTCCTATTGATCTTTAAAGGTTTAATTTTCAGTATTAGAAATCTTAATGAACCATTCATTAATTTTCTAATTTAGTGGAGTCCACTAGATGTTAGATTACTATCTGAAATATCTCCATCATAACTATCTATGATAGGTTTATTCCAGAATTCATGTTTATTTCCAACATTTAGAAATAAACTATGAGTGTATTCTAATATCCAGGTCACAGAGACATTCTCTAAGACTAAGGGCTCCCACTGAAAATATGAAGTCTATTGATCCAATGGAAATTGTTGCAACAGTTGCATCACTTCTAACATGGATGACCATTAAACCTTAAGATCAAATTTATAATATTCTAATACATATGCAACCAATTGCAAGTGTCATTAGAAGATTGAGATACAATTATTAGACTTTATCTTATCAAATAAGTAAGTCAATTTCAATGATTATATGTAGATTATTCTGATGTACTATCTGATTCCTTTTCTAAGGATTCTAGACAGATTTGATAGTCATACTATATACACATCAACTTATTGCAGTATCGGCATTCATCCAACTCTTTGGATGTCATATGGAAGTCACAGAAGTACATTCAACTCTTTGACTATACTTCTTACTTGGGTCCAACCCATGCTTCCACTGCACTTCCTTTATCTATAAGCAACCATTGCTAAGACAAAGGATCTTTTATGTTAAAATAAAAAATTTCAATATAAGAGTATTTCAACATTTATGCATGCCTCATTCAGTTAATACAATATGAATTTTATGAAGCTTCAGGAATGACTAGAGTAAAGATAGTAGAATGATGACACTCATCGTATCTACATCCATTTAAACTCTTAAAACTTAGGTTCAGGTATGTACTCAAACAATTGGAATACATCATCTCCTATAGAGCCGCCATTCTGTATAATGCAGAGAACCATGTCATTCATGATTATATGTCGAGAGCACATATGTATGCCAGAACATCTTCTTAGATTTTTAAGGATTATTTGATAATTACGATCATTATCGACATGTTACTTTAAAAGTACATTCGATGAGATCAAGACTTATAGAGACATATATACCCTAGGGTTTTAGTCCTATTGTCTATTTAATTATCATTCCTCATTATTATGAGGAAAATTGCACATTGCAACCACATACATTATGTGTCCAATTGCAAGTACAATATCAGGATCACAGGTCCAATCCATGATATTCTACTGGTTATTCTTGAGTATAGATTGAGTGGGATTAAAGAAGGATTATCTGAAATAAGAAATTTGCATAAATATGTATAAATATATAATTTACTTTGATTTAGGAATTTTTATATCAAAGTTGCCTTTCCATGTCAACAATGAAAGTTCATTCCCTCAATCACTTTCAATGTAAGAGATATACTTACCATTATATCTCAAACAAGATCTGGGATCTCCTTCCTTATCTTTGTTATATCCCAATAATATGAGAACATGTAACTCAGATAAAAAGAAGCGAGAACACATCCCGCCTTGCAAGTCCAACTTGCATCTCCCAATTCGGTCTTTAGCACCCGGGCCCACCACCCCTAAGGTGATGTTGACCCGTCATTAATTGAGCCAACCGTCAACAGGAATACAACTCCCTATGCGCAATCCAATATCGCCCTAATAATATGAGGACCCGATATTGGGTTCACTATGCATACGTCCTTACTCTTTCAAGAAGCGACAAACCCAATCCAAATAGATCATATGCAGGAGCTGTCACTTCGGACAGGCATCTCCTGCATACAATATCTAGCTTTGGAACCCTTCACCTTGACAGGAGACCATGTATGTCACTTATGTGATCCTCCATATCATATTCAAATTCTAATTAATTATCATGAATCATATTCACATAATTAATTCTTCCAAGGGAAATAACACATCTATTATAATAGAGTGTTTTTAATTTGGATATAATTAACTTAATCATATTAAATTAATTATCAATCCAATTCAATCAATAAACTTGATTTTACTTGAATATATGGTATTATCTCAAAATACATATTAATTCGAATTTTAATAATTAGAAAAATACATCATGATCTCTCAGGCATCATTCCTTCCCTACCCGCTATCATGGCCAGTACCGGCGGGAGTGGGATGGACCGCATCCGGTGCAACCCGCTACCCCAACGATCCCCGACTAGACACCATGTCTGCCTCGGGAAAAAATAATGCCGAGTCAATCATTTTGTACTTGAGATGATCATCGGTTCTTCAACTGAAATTATACGATATAGTAATAATCAAAACATTTTTGATTATATGGAAATTTGCTAGACAAATTCCCAATCCTATTCAAGCAAGGAGTTTGATGACTGTGTTTCCAATTATGATCTAGATAAAATCTAATCAATTTATTGGTTAAGGCCAAGTCAATTAAGGAAATAATCATTATTAAATATTTCTCAAATATTTTCCATAATTATTTCATGAAATTAACAATTAATTTCACTAATTGACAATCACATGGTTCTTGATTAGGAAAGTAATTTCTGCAGTGACCCCTACTTATTAAATTAGCATATCTCAATCAATTTAAATCCAAATTAAGCAAAGTAAGTTTTCAAAGTTTCTAATTTGATTTATAACAAAATCTATGTGATTTGTGCGCATTTCAAGGTGTTTCTAAGCAGTAATTATTTCCTTAATTACACTAAGATTCGCAGTTCCCGTAACAGTGAATACATGTTCATTAAAATGATCATATCTCGAGAAAACGGATCCAAATTACGTAAACTCAGATCCTATAGTTTCCTTATTTAATGGAGAACAAAATACAAGTTTTATTTTCGTGCTTAAACAATTTAATCAGGGCCTAAAATAATCACTAAATAGAGATGTGAAAATGAAATGCGATAAAACTTTCGCAACCCTAACGAACCCAAGTCCCTTCGATTTTATGGATCGTATCAAAACCTTCGACCTAAGGCTCTGATACCAATTGAAGGATATGGTTAGATCCTCAAGCGCATCACGGAAGGGTGAGCATTGCATCGAATACAACGAGGAGAGACTAGTCGCACTAGTTGCTCGATGCAGCAGAATTTAAAAAATTTCATGCGACGAAACCACATGATCCAAGAACACTTCTCGGATCGTTTCGTCTAAACCACAAATAAGTAATAGGATTACCTCTTGAAGCGTGGTTGCGATCAGGTCTCTAAACGAAGAGACCTTCTGTCTCAACTCCGATCCGACGGAGGAGATGCTTGCGAGTGCAGGGATGAATCTCGTGCTTCTCGCAATCCATGTTGATGATCCAAGCAGCGGATCTCCTGATCTCGACACACGAGATCCGATGTCTTATTCACGAGCGAGGCACACCGAAGGAGAAGGAGATCCACGAGCAGAAGATCGGGCAGCATAACGACGACGCTGCGGCAATGGAGACTCTCTCAAGGGCATCCATGGTGGACGACCAAGAGAGGAAGAGAGAATAGGAAGGTAGAGAGAAAGAGAGATGTGCTTCAATAGCATGTGTTAAAGAGAGCATGGTATGCCTCTCTATTTATAGGGTTTTGGGGTCCATGGATCTCAATCCATGGGACATAAAAAATCAAGGATGAGATTGATTTATGTCTAATCCAATGGTCAAGATTGTTGTTAGTAAAAACCAACAACTAATAATCTAATTTAAATCAAATATATTTGACACATCAAATATAATTTAATCCTAAATTAGATCAAGCAATTAAGGAGAGGGTAGCATGGAGATCACTCCCCATAAGGAAAAAGAGGGGACGGCTACCACATTCCTTGTAGGAATGTGTAGTCGTCCACCATGTCCTCATGGTGGAGGCAATCTCATGCAATCTCATGAGATTGCATTTCTCCATGAATTTCTCCCATAATTTCCAACAATTTTTGTTGTGATTTATTCCTAAAAAATAATTCATAATTAATTTTGAGAATATTGCAATCTTGCAATTGGAAAATTGT
Source organism: Ottelia alismoides (assembly GCA_037367405.1). Lineage (NCBI taxonomy): Eukaryota > Viridiplantae > Streptophyta > Magnoliopsida > Alismatales > Hydrocharitaceae > Ottelia > Ottelia alismoides. The sequence continues at coordinate 303,832 of JAZKJV010008591.1, forward strand.
GAATCGCATTCACAACCCAAAACAAAATTTAATTTACATTTTCACTCAATTACATAATGTGTATCCAATACACATTAATAATTAATCAACAAATATAAATTATAATTAGCTCTCTCTAATACATTATAAATCACATTTATAATATATTATGAATAATTGGATATTGCTATCCTCATTATTCATATCCATGATAATTAAATCACATTTAATCATCTTGGATCTCTTGTGCCCAAATAATATGAATCACATTCACATTATTCACATCTTAGATAATCAAATCACATTTATTTATCTAAGATAACTCTCCTTATAATTTGAATCAAATTCATATTATTTATGATAATTAAATCACATTTGATTATCCATTTTTCTCAATGCTCGGATGCATATATGAACAACATAATTATCCATGAACTCTTTCAAGGAGAATGTGCTTTCTCCACGAATACTTGGAGATAAGGACATGGTGATTATATTGTTCCACGTATAGTGACTTGGATATTGAGATTACATCTCAAATCCAGATCTCGGGCCTCCCATAGATGCTTGATTAAATCAAGACCGCAAATCTAATCTTCTCATTGCATCTGAATCACATTTAGATCAATCTCCAACATTTGGATCAAGATCAGATTACTTCTCTACTGAAAGGAGTCACTAAAATCCAGACCCCTTTCATCACTCCCTAAGAATGGAAGCGTCATGGTTATACAATCGTTTATGATCACATCACCCTCAGGTATTCCCAATACCTGTACATCCTGTATACTGGAAGACTCAGAATAAACCCGAAGTATTAGATCAACTTTATACTATCTACTTCAGGGCTTTATTAGTAAGTTTCTCATTTTGATTATTGGGAGTTGGTATCGATCATATACTTTCCAAAAGCATATATCATACCTAGGTCTTGATCATATACTTTCCAAGAGTATATATAAAACCTACAAATTCAGTCAAGCTTCCAAGGCGAGACGACCGTTCGCACGGAATTTGATTCTTTCCAATATCTCATGAGTGAGCTCATGTCTTCCAGTTCAGTAGTAAACCTGTATGATCCCTTTGAGAGATCGTATTACTCATATGCCCTTATATGCACACCAGCGCGCCGGTGTATAGACCTTGGTTAGGTCATCAACCTATTGGTCTGCCAAATGTACATACTCAGACATATAGTAACACATCTGTCTCCGGTCAGAGGATGCGTTCCTATATCATGACAGCATACGATATAGGACTTTGGTTATCTCGATCTCGTTAAATCAACTCTTTGACCTAACTAATCTGACACCTCCAAATCTCTATTCCTATGTAGAGGACCTGCATCAAGAGGTCGATCAGATATCAACCTAACTGAGAAAGGATTGCCATCTCCTACTCAGGCTGGAGATCATTTTTAATAATCATTTGACGGTGCTTTATGAGTCCTTAATCTAACTCATTAGATATTCATTTAAGCACCAGCCTCTATGATTCAATAATTGAATCAACATCTTTATGATCATTAAGATGGACATGGTACATAACCCTAATTGTACTAAGGGACCTATTATGAAAATTATGTATTCTTCATTTCAGATTAGGCAATGATATTTGCAATAACATTTATTGCATAATGGCTCGTAGTGGGCTCGCATGTCCAACAGGGGGACCATCATGGGGCTGAGGTGAGGAGCTTGGGGTGGGTTGGGGAGGAGATAGGCTAGAGGGGGAGGAACAGGGGTGGAGGGAGGGCAGAGGGGGAGGTGTGGGGTGGAGGGAGGAGCACATGGTGGGGGTGAGGGGGAGGAGCTCAGGGCAGGCTGGGGGAGTAGCAATAGCGAAGGGGGAGGTGTGGGGGCAGAGGAGGCAACGTGGGGGTGGAGGGAGGGCAGAGGGGGAGGTGCGGAGTGGGGGGACCAGCAGGGGGCTGGGGGTGAGGAGCTTGGGGCAGGTTGGGGAGGAGATAGGGTGGAGGGGGAGGCACAGAGGTGGAGGGATGGCGGAGGGGGAGGTACAGGGTGGAGGGAGGGGCACATGGTGGGGGTGAGGGGGAGGAGCTCAGGGTGGGATGGGGGAGTAGCAATGGTGAAGGGGGAGGTGCGGGGGCGGAGGGGGAGGCACGAGGGAAGGGGAAGGAGCTGGGGGCGAGGGGAGGAGGCGGTGTAGGAGTAGAGGCCAGGGAAGAGGAGGAGAAGGGGAGGAAGAGGAAGAAGATGGGGGGAGGAGGAGGAAGAGGATGAGATGACCTTCCTATCCTTTTTTAATTTAATTCCATTTCTGTCCTCGAAGTTAACGTATGTTTCCGTTGAGGATGGGCGGTCACTAACCAGAGGGGTACAAGTGATAGAACGAAAAGAAGTTAGGGGTATTACTGATATTCCCAAAAAGGGAGGAGTGTAACTGAACTTGTAATATCTCTGAGGGGTACAATTTATAAAACCCCAAAGGATAAATCATTGTTTTGGGGAGAGTAACCCCCTCCTTGTATATTTGTTACAAATTTTATTGAGTGAGGCACGCACTCCTAATGAATAGATCCCCCACCCCTGGACTTGTGCCTTAAGCGCTTGGGTATTGGGCTCTATTATTGCTGGAAGCACTTGCCTTAGACATTAGACAAAGTTGTATCGGTGTTCTAGTAAGTGTGCACCACCGACTAGAACACAACAACTCTAGGTGATTGCACCTATGAGATTGTAAATATTTTATTTTCTCACCTAAATCTAAAATTGACAAGATAAAAGACCGAACTTTCACGGTCATCATTGTGTTGAGTTGGTGAATTGAGTGTTTTGTTTGTTTATATTTGTGTTTGTTTGCGTGCATACTCGATCTTCTCTACACATTTGCACCTTTTTTGCATATCTTGACTTGACCTTCGTGATCTCCAAATCCCCATTTTCTGTTTTAGAGATGGCTGACTGGAGTTATTTTTATCCAGACTTCACCGATCCTTCGTACTCTCCAGTCAGTCCACCACGATTTTGTCAGGACTTTGCTCCTGATTTTTATTTTTGTACATATCCACCTCATCCACAGTTTTAGGCAACGGATTTTGATTTTTATCCACCACTACCGTCACATTATCCACATCTCACCTACCCGAGATTGAGTTGTTGGAGTCACCTCTTATGGATGCCACACTTGATTATGTGATCTGGGTAGTTGAGAAAATGAAGCAGAGGATAGATGACCTCACTAGTATAAATAAGAGCCATATTGACGCTTCACCTTCCTATGCCATGGATTCACGAGAAGACACCTATGAGAGCTTGCAATCTCCTAAAATACAAAAAATGAGAAAAACATAAACACACAAAGATTCAGGGAGACATCTAGTCAAGTCGGTTTGTGAGGAGTGGACACCCTTGCCATATTATATACCCACACATACATTCACTACAGCTCCCACCTTTTTCCCTAAGGATGACATTGTACAGACTGCTATAAGTCATCCTTGTGTATATGATGATTCCGATCTCTTCCCTTGTATGGAAGAGATAGAAAATCTTAAAAAATATTGACTCACCCCAAAATGGTTGTTGTTATTCATGATATTATTGAGGCCCCACTTCAAAATGCCATGAACCAACTATATGCACCTCCACCCAAGAAGAGAAAGTGATGAAGCAGATCTGAGCAACACCTACTCACCATGGCCACTGCTTACGCCATCACTCACTGTCCACTTTGCAGGAATGGTTAGACTAGTACACCCCTCCATATCTGACTACATGCGTGATCATACTCTCGTTGATGGTGGTGCGTCGACTAATATAATACCCTTCTCATTGGTACAATCTCTTCATCTTGGGCCTCTAAGGGAAACAAGGATGATTTGTCAATTCGATGATGGATCACTAAAGAGGCCGAAGGGTATTCTTGGGAATGTCATCATTTAGATCCAATACATGAGATTCACTATTGATATGGAGGCCTCCACTGCCATGAAGCGCTCTCCAATCATCCTCGTATGGCCCTTCCTCATCTCTTCGAGAGCAGTTATTGATTATGGATCAGGAGAGATTCGCTTTTGTTCTGATGACGAGCGTGTTGTCTTGATCACTGCACCCACTACGGACTAGAGACCCACATCTGATGAGAGTGTACCCGTGTCAGCTGACCCCAAGGATTATGACCTATCTGCTGATATCAAAGAGATTTGCTTTATTATGGATGATACTGAGACTCGAGAATTCCTCTTTAGGGAGGAAGACTCGGATAGCATAGATCTTGGTGTTCCCTCTTCTTGTGCATGGCGATGTATCGATGACATCCACGGTATTTACACCATAGACACCTTAGTGTGAAGGGAAGACTTAGAAGAGACTTCACAGGCTGGATTTGACCTGATTACTTCCATAGATGAGTTCTTCCATATATAAGTTCATGCCTTTTTGTTTTGATCCCCAAGACTTCCCATGGCAAACCTGATCACAATACTTCCACTTAGCAGTTCGTGCCTTTTCAATTTGAGACTGTTGAGGATCTATACCATGTCTATCTTGATCAGTTTGAGTTAGATGATTACCCCGATATCTACTTGCACCTTATAGATCCATTCCTTAGCGGTCATGCAATAAGGTATGCTTTATACCTTATTGATCTTTGTATAACCTCCACTTAGTATATCCGCTTTTGTTTTCTTACTTCCATCTACTGTTTTACTCATCCACCTCATTCTGTGTGTTTTCCTTGCTTAGGACATGCCTTTTCCTAAGTATAGGGGAGGGTGTTCTTTCTCCATTATGTTCATCACTTTTGTTGTTGCATATACTTAGGGTTCTTTTACCATAAGTATAGAAGGAGTGATGCGTACATTCTCCAACGTATTTTTTTCTTTTTATCGGTTTTTATTGGTCCCCTCAACTATCTCCTCTCATGTTGATATTTATGTCTATACTTAGGGATATCTTAACCTAAGTATATGGGGAGACAAACTGAGTTGTGACCTGTTTATTCCCTCCCTTGACATGTCCTGGATGTAGAATATAGTGTGTTATACTTAGGATTAGTTGATCCTAAGTATAAGGGGGACGATTGAATTCTCGTTCATTCATTCTTGCAATATTCTTCAGTCATTGTGGTATAGGCTCTTCTATATACTCAGTACGATTTATGCCTTCTCTTTTTCTCTATGATCTATGAGGACATAACTCAAGCAAAGTATAGGAGAGTCATTATAACTTGTATATACTTTAGCCATTACTCGTACTTTTGTATTTTAATAATATGATAATTAATAAAAAAATAAAAGTACGCATCCAATTCCTTATATATATTGATTAATCAGGTCTGTTTTGCAAAATATTTGAAAAATGCTGGAAAATCACTTTGAAAAATCTTTTGAAAATTGTTTGGAAAATGATTTGTAAAACATTTCAACCTTTATTGAAATGTTTTGTTTGTAAAAATTTCTTTTGTTTGTATGAATAAAATGTTTTTTAAATCCATTTGCAAATGGTTTGGAAAATGGTTGTAAATATTTTGAAAAATCTATACATATTATTTGTAAAATCATTGTAAAAAGATTTTCAAAGTTTGTAAATGATTATCAAAATTATTTATCAAATCATTATTTCAATATAAAGTCTTCGAAATATTTGTAAAAATGTTTGCAAATTATTTTAAGGACTATAGAAATTCTTTACGAACTCTGTATATAAAACTTGTAAATACCTAGTGTAATTTCTTCACCGAGACTCTTGTAAACAATAAGATGCACTCCCTTGTAAATATCAACATATAATTATTTTTCAAAAATATTTTGTTTTTGAAAAATCACTGAAATTTTACAAAATTAAAAATCCCAAAAATATTAGCAAAATCTTTTCAAAAACCTGCATAAAATTTGCAAAACTTTTTTAAAACTCCATAAAATGATCAAAACTAGATAATTACATCACAAAAAATATTTTCTTTGCATTGTCCATAACATTTGTATTTTTTTATTGATGTTGATAAGTGAACTAGTCTAAGTAAATCCGGACCTTAATCCACTTAATCATAGGAATCTTTAAGGAACTAGATATGAGATACTTCAGGTCTGCTAGACTTAATTATTTGAGACCATGAGACTTGGTTCATTATCGTCTTGACTTCCTAAGTACAATATTTTGGAACACACGCATGACTCTTATCGACAATGACCTAGCTTGCACACATGCACTTTACACCTTGCTCAACTTAGATTTACTGGTAGAGTGTTGGATTTGACGACATGAGATACAAGCCAATGGAAACATTGGAACTCACATATTTGTATCCATTTTACCTCAACTCGATCCAGCAACCATGAGGTCTAATGACAGCAGTTGTGGGTTGCAATAATGCTTCAAAAGAACGATAATCCATTGGCTCAAGTGGAAAAAGTCCATATGTAAATGTTGTTGTACATAGTATTATTCAAAAAAAATACAAAATAAAAAACTCTAAAAAGATGGGCAAAAGTCAAAGAAAAATCAATCCCGTCAGAGCATGTATGTAGTCAATAAGCAAGATTGAGCTACAAAGTCAACATGTATGTGAGCCTGCAGCCGGGCGACTTGGCAACACTAGTCAAGCATCCTAGGATAATTAGCTACACTGGTTACCATCAATTTTCTTCTCCACCTCCTTTTCTTGAGCCGGTTGTACTTGAACATAGAAGGGAATACCTCACTTCTCGATGAAAGATGAGGTTGGTTGGAGAATAATGGTTAGCATGTTGGAGAAGACTAACTTTTACCGCTTGAGGTGCTACACATCACTGACATTCTACAAGGTAGACTCATAGTCATAAGGGACTGAGTATGTCATCGACTTGTTCTGACCTAGCTTTTGAGAGAACTTGGATGGAGTTTTATGGGTCTTAGATGTTGTTGTGCTTCAAATCCATTTTCCAATAAGATTCTGACCAAACCAAACTTCCAAGGGTCTGACTGAGCTCCAAAACTTTGATTTTATGAAGACAAGTTTGAATCAATCCAAGTTCTTTCTTTTTTCTTTTTTTCTTTCTTTTCTGCACTTATATACATAAGTGTTTACTAGGTACTAGCAAAGGCAAGTATAGGGGGACGAAACTCCAATTTATCACCTTTATTTTTCTTTTTGGACTTAAATCCATAACTAAATGCATGTATATAACATTAATTTGTGAAAAATAACATTTTATTATTGATTCATCTATATTGTATAAAATACCATATTTAAAGCCAAAACAAAATAATAAAGGAAGAAAAGAAAAAGAAATGAAATACCATAGGTATTGAATGATCCTAAACCTCGAGACCTAAGCATCATAATGATTTGGTCGACCAAGAATAACGTAGGGGGCGATACAAATAATTGAATTTTGGGACATATTTTATTCTTTATTATTTATACATCAAATCAATAAAATTTCTAAATGAAAGTTGTAGATAAAAAACATAGAAAAATACAAAATTTATTTCACATAAAAAAATAATGCAAATTATATCTTCTATACTCAAAATAAAATTCCAAAATCCCAACTTCACAGACTGTATCTTCTCCATATGAACACAAAATTCATTAAAACCTTTAATTGTATATAATTATCTATTTAATGAAGGTGGTTTCATTTAATTTGGAGTTAAGATGCAAAAGCTAGATTTTTGACCCCTATTAAATATTTTACTTGAATAAAATGTTCATTTTATTTATTTGTTATAATTTTATATTTTTATATTTATATTTTGTAAATATTATTCAAAACATATGTACATAATTATAATAAAACAAGACCATTAAAATTACACTAAAATAAACAAATGTACATAAATACATAGATGAAATACATGTACATATGCACATATAATAAATATATATTTATTTAAGTAAAAAATTACTTACGAAAAATAAAAAAATATATTTGTATGTATTAAAATAATATATAAATATATAAATTATGTGTAGAAATCAATAAGATTTTACTATAAAATAAAAAATAAAATAGATATTATATAGGTAAATATACATATATTTATACTTGTAAATTTAATTACTTCTTTTATAAATTTAATTACTTCTTTTATAAAATAATAAATATTTATTATTTTATAAATTTAATTACTTCTTTTATTAATTATTATAGATTGTACTGGCATTTTCTCCTTGCATTTATCTGGGGACCAACCAGATTGCTTCAAAAGTTGACCGTGGGTCAATTGTACGCCTCCCCTTCTGACTCTTGTCATACCTCATGGGACAGCCATCTTCTCCCCATTTTCCCGTGTCCACCATGTCCCCTCTCCCTCAATCCATTCCATCACTTTGCTCTCTGATCCTCCACGATTCACGACGTCCCATCTCCCATCACCAATCCTTCATTCATCGCACGCAACCACCCATCGAACTTAATGCTCCACCATCCTAAAAAATTCACCCTTCTCCGCATTTTTTGCGGTTAGTTCCATTTCCACCCATTCTTAGCCCCTCAGAGCACCTTCATGGAGTCACTACTCATGAGGGGTGAAGTTCTCCGTGCTCTGCAACAAGGAGTGGTGCAGAAGGAGTTCCCAGCCACCGTCGGAGCTCCGCTCTAGGCGATCCATCTCCTTGGCATCCATCAAAGTCGAGGTTGTTTCCAACACATTAAAGGTAATTTTCGTATTTGTCTTTCTCTTCCGCATCTATTTCATGCTTTTATTTCTTGCTTAGCTTAGATCTAGGCCGATTAATAGCTCTTCAATTCCCATCAATAGCTCTTTACTACCCCCCACATCTCCATTAATCTAGTCTATCGAGGTCCTCTCCACCACCAGTCGGCAAACCTCCTCGACCCACCACCATTTCACCTCCGATCGTCACTAATAACAGTCCGGGATGCCCACCATCGAGTCACCATTCTCTTTATTATCTTTGCAAGTCCTGAAGGGGCTATCTGAGGCCTAGATACCTTGAGCCTTGCTTCCCAAGAGCCCTTGTGGTCTTCGAGCTTCCATGACCTCTTTCATCGGTCTGGGACATTTTTTTGTCTTCGATCAGCTGCAGACATCATCTCTGAGCATGTGGATCACTTCAGTATCGAGAAAGAAGCTTGGGGGAGGGAGGATTTGAGGAGCAAAGCACAGAGGTGGAGTTCCTCCCTATTCTTCGAAGATAGCAACCACTGTCCAATTTGGGGAGGAGCTCCAGATCAATTAGGAAGCAGCGTATTTGAAGGAGTCGCGACCCTTTGAACCCCTATGGGATATAATCTCAGCCCTAGAACTATGAAGCGTCATCGCGCCATCTAGAGCACCCACATGTTCAAGCAGATCATCTTCGGTCATTGGATTACACTCACCAGGGGGTTATATTTTAACCCCCTCCCTTATCTTAGTATTTTATAATTAAATTTTTAGCCATATTTATAAATATCTGTAATATTTGCATGAGAGGCCCTGGGATTTTTTGTATATCACATTTAGGTCCTTGTCAACTCAGCTCACGTGGTTCCCCACATGAGTTGGTCGTTTTGCATATATACTCTAATAGATTTTTGTAATTGAGTTTTAATATAAGAAAATTGAATATTAGTTTAAAAATTTTGACATATTTGCATGTTAGCCAATGGCTTTTATTTTAATTACAAATACACCCCTACTAGTTCAATTAATTTTTGTGTGTTTTCTTTTTCTAAAAATAACATACGTACTCCAAAAATTATAGAAAAATAGGATAAGATGCCTTCATGCATGCTCTTTTACGTTATATAATTAGTTTTGCATTTAATGCACATTTCCTATTTATTAAAAATCAATCAGTGTATGGATATTCCTAGTTAGTCTTCAAAGAAAATAGAAAATCATAGTTAAAAAATCCAAAAATTTAGTAGTTTCTTATTATTATATTTTATACCTCTAGACCAAAAATCTCTAAAAATAGAAAAAAAAATCACTAAAAATTAAAATGCTCCAAAATCCTTAAAAAATTATAAAAAATTCATATAACTCCAAAATTAATAGTTTCTTCTTTATATTTATTTATACATATTTTTATGTATTAAAATTGATTTGCACAATTTTGAACCTTTCTAGTATTTTGAAATCTCACAGTTTGTCCTATTTTACAAATCCCTGATTTTATATATTTTGAACTTTAAAAATACCTACGAATTAGCAAAAATCCAAGAAAAATCACAAAAAAATTTGAAAAATTATTAAAAATGCAAAATACTTAATTTGGTAAATTTTTATTATTTATATCTCTATTTATAAATTATATAGTGTATTATATATCAATATATAGTGATATATAAATATTATTGTTAATTATTGTAAATACTTTATAATATTTTCTAAAACCTTTAAAAAATAAAAAGAACTGGTCTTATTTATAATCTCTGATTTTTTATGTATTTGTCATATATTATACAATATATCCTCCATATATTATACATATTCCATATATATACTTACATTATATATTTAAAAGAAAAAGAAATTAAAAATCATAAAATTATAAAAAAGAAATAAAAAATTATAACATTAACGATTAAAAATTAAAAATATAATATAAAAAATAAAAATAATAAAATAAAAACAGGAAAACCCACAAAAAATTAATTATTTGATCAATTGAGTGAATATTGTACAAATACACCTATATTATTTATTCATTATTTATTTATAAATAATATACCTATCATACACATTTATTTCTGGGTTGTAATAAATTTTGATCCACACATCTTTTGATTTTATTGCTTGATTTTTATATTGTGGTTCTATTATTGCTTAATCAATCGGTCTTTGAGAGTTGTCATGACAATGACAGTGGTAAGATGATCTTGTGAAGAACATGAAGAATGCAAAGAAAAAAAGAACGCGAAGAACAAAAATAACTTTCAAAGAATGTGAAGAACACAAAAACATAGATTTTCTTGAAATTTCAGTAGCATTTCACCTTATATCAAGTAATGTTTCTAAGAAAACTTCGACAGAGTTTCTCTTTATAGAAGTGTTACCTGAAACAAAACAACAACATAAGAATGAATTGAAAAAAGTAGATGATGCAGAATCGTTACACCATGCATCATGGGCAGATGAAGCATGTGAAGAATCACATGCTCACCGATGGTAGTGTTGTCCTCACCTAAGAAGGGAGCTACTTATGTTTATACATAACATTATAGCATATAATTTAGCATATAATTAAGAATCTGTATTATATACGTCATGGTTACGTGAAGAATGTGAATAACCCCATGTTCACCTATGGCAGGGCCAAAGATATGCTCAGTTTTCTCTCTTATATGCTATGAAAGAAAGAAGATATAAAAAGATGGCTTAAATTAGATCTACCAACCTCTCTTGTAATCTTCTACGATCAGGTCACAATCTAATCTTGCATCTACTTGTCAGTTGTGCTTCACTCGCATTCTTTCTGGCCTCCCTCTCATTCTCTCAACCTCTCAACATTTGGCCTATGTGACAATTCGAATGAGATGAGGTTCCTATGCCCGGTCTTGGAAGGCATGCGGTGTTTGAAAAGTCAGGTTCGGCAATCGTTGTGTCAGTCGCTCTCTCGACACTCGGTACTTAACTAAGTTTAGTAAATCATCAACCCATGACAATATATGTAAGCAAAAATATGTGAGATGAAATTTATTACACCTTACAAAATATGTGTATATTACGTAAGCATAGGGGTCGAATAATTGAGAACAACAAAGGATGGGTATAAATAATACTAATTAATAATAATAGTTAATAATAATTATTTCTATATTTGTTGTCTTTTTCTAAATTTTTTATCGATTTTTAATAATATGTGAATTTTATGGATTTTTAGGTTTTTATTTTTTTATTTTTAATTTTTTAGTTTTTATTTTCTTCTTAATTTTACAACATTTTAATTTCTTTTTTTTGTAAAATTTAATATATATTTTAATATAACAATGATAACATATATTATATAAGTAATATAAGATATATAGTATAACTTAGGTTATATATTTCTAAATATGAATAAATATAATTAAAATATAAAAAATAATGGTTTTTTTGTTTTTAATATTTTTCTCTATTTTTGGTATTTTATAGAATTTTGGCTAATTTTTATATATTTTTACAGTATTAAAAGGTGCAAACAATGAATAAGATAGAATATTTGAATTATTTTGTGATTTAAAATAGAGAATAACGTCTAAAATTCCCAAGATTGTTTTTAATATATGTTATATATAATAAAAAAAGAACAGTTATAATATTTTTGGATTTTTATGGAATTTTTACTAATTTTTCCGATATTTTTAGGGTATATGATTTTTAAGATTTTGGTTTTATATTTTTTAATGGGTTGTATATATGATAAAATTTATAATAATATTTCCTAATATGATTTTTGGAATTTTTATAAAATTTTTGATTTTTTTGGATTTTAATAATTAGACAAGAAGAAAATACATGTTTTTTTGTGGACAAATCAGTTAAAATGCCATGTGAAAAATATGTGTAAATAAGAAATAATTCATGCACCTATATTAATTTTCTTATAATTTTTTTCAATTATAAAATTTTTTTATAAAGATAAATATACATGAAATCAAAATTCAGAACTAGAAGAGACCTATACGTAATTTAGACAAATTTAAACTTCTTTTAATAACCAATCTAGAAACTTCAAGAGTCTATGCGCAGTTGTTACAACCCTTCGTGTGCCTATACACATGAGATGGAGGAACCATTTTGCAATTTCTAGATGGTTCGGGCCTTTAGATGCAATTTATACAAAAACTTTTACGGTAGAAGCAATATTTACATATTAAAACTAAATACAACAAAGGGGAAGGGGGTCCTTGATATTTACCCACTAACGAGCACTCATCAATGGCTGTCAGTGCACCACATAGGCATACTTAAGTAGATAGGGCAGCGGAGGAGCGCATCACTTCGCTTCGTATCTAGCGGCTTAGGTTAGATCTGGGCACATCTTCTAATGCGACAGCTTTGGGATGTCTATAAGAACTCGCAAGAACAACCCTGTAGCTCGCTTTGATCCACGTTTCCTCGTGACCCTAGCATCCTCTTCAGTTCTGATCAGCACAGCATGTTGCTGGAGCTTGTCCGCACCCGCAAGAGCCCATCAATGGGGTCCAGGTCCCACTGATGGGCATATGGGGGTCCTTCAAATTCAACCACCTGGAGCTACTGATGATGCTTCAATTCCTCACTCTAGGGAACATTCAAACCCTTGAACCTGCAGTACAAAGTAGGGGGGCTCGAGAAGAATGCTCTTGACCCAAGTTGAAGCTGAAGGGCGGTGAGCTCCGATGGATGGCAGAGGAGTTGAGCTCGAATCGATCATAATTAATGCAGAATCAAGGGGAAATGTGGCTCACGATGTGGAGAACTTGATGGTGCTTGATGATGGTGATTTTGCTGGTCGGAATGGGGGATTTCATAGTGAAACACAAGGTGGAGCAGAAGCTCCAGCGTTCTACATATCTTGGAATTAGACCTAAACTACCTATTTAAATGACTGAAATAAACACTACACTAAATGCAGGAAAGAAAATGCGAATGAAAATGCAAGAAAACACAGCTCGAACCTGCAAGAACATGGAGCAGAAGGGCTTCACCGGAGAGACCCCTGCGAGGTTGTGGATCACCTCTTCCTCCTCTTTATCCATGCTGATAGGTCAGTGAGGCTCAGCTGTCACCAAAGTCTCATACCTGAGAATCCTTTGGGCATACAAAGGCAAAGGAGGGATCAAAACCTCAAAAAGGGTTTCTAAGTTTATTTATAAAAATGTGTAAGGGGTCCAAAGATCACGAGATTACCATCGATTGAGTGGCATTTCAGGGCATCAGAAGGTATAACATAATGGAGGATGGTATGGGGAAGAGGATTGGTGAAGAAATCAGGGCATTTCGATCCTAGGATCATGCATGAAAATTGGGCAAAGGTGAGAGCGTAGGTGGTGCGTATGCTTCTAATAGGGGTTGCAGGTGGAGACCGTGTACTTGACCAGACAGTCAACAAACACTCACACGCAATTACTCTACGTCGGCCAAATGAAGACAAAATAAAAAAAATATAAAATAAAAAGAATTAGAAATTAAATGGATATACATTTATTTAATAAAAAAGTCAAAATTTGAAGACTGTTTCTTATTTTATGTAATATTTCATGAATATTTTTATTTATTTTTACAACTTTATTTATTAAGTGTTAAATTTTACAAGTATATGCATGTATATATTTAAATATATTTGAAGTATTTTATTTTTTTATTTTTTTATTATATATACATATTTTATATATTTATAATATATTTAAATACGTATTTAGATATTTTTATTTTATTTTTATGATTTTATTTGTATGCTTAAATAAATATGGGTATATACATTATAGGTATAGTATACCTATATATTTTAATGTATTATTTATTTTAATATATTTTTAATGTTTTTATTTTGTGTTTATATTTTTAATATATTTTATATAATGTTTACAAGTATTTACAAATATAAGAAAGGAAAAATATAAAGAATACATTAAATGAATAAAATATGCATGTATATAGTACAGTAGGAGCCCAGAAAAATAGCTTTTGCATCATAACTTCATTTCTGATAAAGCCACCTTCATTAGATAGATAATTTAATTTTAAGAACAATAAAAGTGAATTCGGTGAATTTTGAGCTTGTATGGAGAATATATTAGTATACGAAGTTCAGCACACGGCTTTTTCATCTATGTGTCCTAGTCACACTGTGATTTATTTTTCTTGGCAAATATTTTTGTATTTTATATATATTAATATGTACAAGTTTTATTTTGAAATTTAATTTATTTGGAGTCTGTAAAATAAATAATAAATTAGTGAAGAATGAATGTTTCTGATGAATTAGATTAGTGTTTTAGTGTATTTTTGTACAACTAATGGATCCTATCTCCCCTGACTTTATTCATGATCGACCAAGTCAATATCGATCGGTCTCAAGGTTCAGGGTCATTCAGTATTTTCAATACATCATTCTTTTTCTTTTTCTTTATTCTTTTATTTTGGGTTTAAATACCAATATTAATACAGTATTTACAGGTTAAATAGTGAATGTTATTCTGTACAGATTAATGCTATTTACATGTATTTTACCAGAGATTTAAGGTCAAAATAAATTAATAAAGATGATGAAATGCATATTCATCACTAGGTTGTCATATGGAACGAATGGGTGGATAATGGAGGGTTAGAAAGTATTTATAAGCATCATGCTAGTGAAAATCTTGTTTTAAAACCCATGGATCTTTCCCATGGTTTTACTCATGTATATCCTAGGTTTTCATAATGACCCTTAATTGGTGCTAATCGTGATTAATTCATTTTAGTCAAGATTGATTATCCTTACAAACACTAATTCCATCGCATCAATGCCTGACTTCTTGTTATGTATCTATTAAGCCCGACTTTTCAGCTCGCTTAACTCGCTCATCTACACACCTTTCCTTCTTTATCATCTTACCTTTAGACGATGATAGGTACTAAATTATCATTATTAGTCTTAACCATCGTTAAAATTATCTAATTAAGATTGATTAATTCTAATGAGAGTGGCTTAGGATTAATTAAGTCGTAACAAGTACCAAACATCCTTATTTCTAAATTCATCGAAATTGACAATATTTGACATGAAATAAGTTCCATTGGAATCATGCCGTCAAGGTGGATTTGATGATAATATATAAGATAGAGATTGATGAAGTGAATCTAGGACCTTGTGGAAAATTAATGTTATTTTAATTCAAACTGAAAATTATATAAAGCATAGTACCAAATTTTAGTTACTTCTTAGAAAGAGAAGGTCACAAACAACCCTTCTTGCTCATATGGACGAGCCTCTTATGCCCAACTCAATGGAACTGTCATCATCAGTTGCATTCACCACAATCTTGGAAACTGTTTTTTGCATAACAAGAGGTCCTTCCTACACTTTATTCCTTGTCCATAAGGAAACTACACTTTCTAAGATACTGATAAGAGCTAAAAATCAGATCACGGCTTTTTTTAGAGAATAAAGATGTCGGTGTAGAAAAAGCCGCGAAAAGACCTTAGTCTATCAAACAAATTCGGTTTTCGATAGAAAACCTACACTATTTCTTTTACCAGGTAAGTGTGCTCGGGTTGAACTCAAGGACAGAATAGAAAACTTTGATTTTTAAGAAAAGATTTTCGTGATTTTATTCTATCTCTTCTTAAAGCTATTAGAGCAAAGAAACAATTTTTATTTTATTTTTATTTTTAATATTTTTTTATTTAATTTTAATCTTTTCAAATTTTTATTTAATTTTCAAAAGGGATATTTTTCAAATAGATTTATTTATTATATAATAGGTGGACTATAAGTAGGTGATACAATATAGTAGGTGGAACCGAGCAACGGGCTCGAACAAGCTCACAAAATCAAAACAAGATGGAGGCAGTTTTCGAAAAAATTCAAAACATGATGAAAACACGAGAAAAAGACACGAAAATTTAATACAAACTATCTGGGGTAGTTGTGTAACTACCCTAAAGAAATCGACAAGAAACAATGTCAAACGAAGTCCAAAGATCCCCTACAGCCCAGGGGCATAAGCGTAAAAGAAACTATTAAAATGTTCTGCAGATAAGTCCTCACAGGGACTGAAATGAAAGAAAAATACAAGTGTTTTACATTTAGGTCACTACGGAAGGACCTAAATGCAAATTCTGAAAACCTTGGGAGCGGGTTGGAAGTTCTGAAAAACCTTCTGGATTTATGTTACAAAATTCACACCGGTTCGCTATTGACGGCTAGGATTAGAACTGATTCGCACTGAACTAACGTCTGCGAGTGTGCCACGTGTCGCACAACTGCGCTTCGCCATGTTCTTGGTTGTTCTTGAAAGGTTGAACTCGCTAGTGAAGCTCGCTTCTTCACCGATTTATCCCGAGCGAATGCCGGCGTCTTGGGCTCTTCGGCGGGGCCAGAGGGGTGGCTCCTCCACCCCTCGAACTCGCCCGCGGTATGTGGCTGGCGGAGGTGGCTCCGAGCGGCGGTGGTCCGGCTATGAAGACGGCGGATTCGTTGATCCTGGAGGTTGCTGAAGGTTGTTACACCATCTTTGCGTGGCGATTTCTTTGATGGCGAAAGCTTCCAGATGATTTGAATTTCTCATGACTGAATAAGGATCTGCAAATGACAAATTTATATGTTCGATTCTCAAGGAATCGGCCAGACGATTATGGTTTTCCAAGATCAAATAAGTGGTTTCCAGACTTCATGAAATCAGGCATAAAAATGGCGATGGTAAAATGAAGCAAAAAAATTTGAAGGTGATTCGAAATGATCTGAAGGTGGGAATCGATTGGGCGTGTAAGGTAAAAGATTAAGCGATCTAATGATGGTAATTAGCCATGCTAATCATGGCTCGGCGATCGAGAAAGAAAACTGAGAAGATGGAGTGATAGGTCTTTGGAAGTCAAGGTGTATTACCTAGACGAAAGCGCTCGACGGATGACCTTGGCCGGAGCTCCACGCACACGATGGTGGCGATACAAGGAAGCGGACCTCCTTGGAACTCTTACTCCGACTTCCCTCCTCCACGTTGGGCGTCTCCTGGATGTTGTCACCACCGAGGATGGCCGGAACAATGTGGAGAAGTTGGGATGTTCGGCTACTGGAACTGGGGGTCCAAGGTAGTTGGAAAGTTAGTTGGCAATGGCGGATCTTTGGGGTTTATATAGATGAGATTCGTGCTCCGCAAGTCAGGATCGAATGGCCAGCGATGGAGGTGGTTGTTAGGAGGAGAAGATCAGTGTCTTAGATCGCTTGAAGGTGTTGAAATGCGTGTGGAATAAATCAAGGAAGTTGGCCGGTCAGAGCAGGTTGGGGTACCTGATTCTTGAAGAAGATAACCCAGGTGCTGACATGGCCAGAAGCTGAAAATCATTATAAATTCGATATTAAATAACAAATAAGGTTATTTTAAATAGGTATAAATACAAGAAATGTAAATAAATTAATTTTCTAATTTATGGAATATTTACTTTTTATAAATAATAAATATTATATTAATAAATATGTATTTATAAATAGGTTTTAGATTTTTAATTTAATAAATAAATACTTAAAAATTAATTTTATATTTTCTTAATTATTATAACAATAAATAAGCTTTGTGTGAATTTTTATGGATTTTAATAAATTAATTTACATATATTAATAAATACAGGTAACAATTAGCCAATTCATTTATACCTATAATTTAGGGTTTTGATTTTATTAAAATAATAAATAAACTCCAAAAATTATGAAATAAATTAAGGTTAAATTACAAGATCATGAAAATATTTAGAAATTATAAAATTAAGAGAACTATAATAAGGTGTGTTATATAAAATAAATAGCCCAGAAACCCTATTGTCTTTTGGTCCCAAAACCGACTTTCTGCAAATGGACTCCGAATTCGATGAAACCACCTTTATTAAGTAGAGAATATTATTTTATGTACTTTAAAGGTGAGTAGAGTGAAATTGGAGTTCATATGAGGAAGTTATGATGCTCGGAAGTTGAGATTTTGACAATTTATAGGCTGGGTTTCTTGGCATATAGACAGGGTAATATTTTTAACTTATTTTTATATTTTTATATACATTTTTAGGAATAATTAGGAAAAGAGTTTGGTGAAAAATATATATATATATGTATGAATTAATTAAAAATCTTTGAAGTTTTATATCTATTTGATAAATAGTGGAAAGTGTATGGTGTATGGCTTAATTTATTTTTACGGTTTTCTTTCCTTATCTCCCCTACTTTTTTGGTTTGTCGACCAATTCATGCTGACTTGGTCTCATGGTTTAGTCTATAAATATACCTTACAGTTATATTTATATTTTAATTCATATTGTATATATATACATATATTCAATATGCCTTTTGTTCTTTTTCTTTGTTCTATATTTATTTACATGATTTTGATGGTTAAAAATGAGTATTTATGTATGAATGAAGTTTTGTTAAAATATGGAAATTAGTGAATATTTACATGCATTTGTTAAGGGTTTTAAGACAAAATACGACAGAAAAGTTAATGAATCATGGATTCATCAACCCCCTATACTTAAACTTTGCTAGTCCCTTAGCAAACACTTATTTGAAACGTAAGTGAAAAAGAAAGAAAGTTAGAATGAATTTATTTTCCTAAACCAATTCATGAGAACAGACAAAGGACAGAGCTCGATCGACCCTAAAACAAGCATTTTGTTGGAACCTTAACTTGGATTAGGATTTTATCCTCAACAGTCCTCAAGTTCCACAAATCCTTATTCAAGATCACTTCATCGGCTAGTTCAGACTCACTTATTCATATCGCAAACTCTATCATCCTTGAAGTCAACTTGTACAGTGTGTGAATTGATTTAGCTCTTCCTGCTTAGAGAAATGACGAAACTGTCAATCCCGGCTATACACTTCTATGGCTTCCTCATCCCGCTACTCTTTCCTCGGGGAGGGAGGTATTGCCTTCTGAGTTCAGTTCCGCTATGTCCATAATCGAATATAGGGAGAAGGTAGAAGAATGAGAAAAGAAGTGGAGTGCGACCAGTGTAGACGCATCCCCTTGTGAAGCTCAACCGGTGTAGCTGAGTCTCCACTAAGATGTGCAAGCATTTTTGGTGGAAGCTTGGACCATTGTGGTCTTATTTGGTGGCTTCTACTTTGCTTTGACTTTGTAATTTGCTTGCACTGCATTCATCTTTTTGTGCCTCGACGGATATAGCATCTTTTTATTTCGTCCCTTTTTTGAGGTCTTAGAAAAATTGTGTCAGCAGATCCTTCCCTCATTCGAAGCAACTATCACAACCCCAATCTCTCCCATCTTTAGATGTCAATGCCGCAAAGATAAGGACTGAAACGCACTACCAAGATGTACTGCCCTTCGTAACTCCATGCGAGTCGAGCTAAGTACGGAGTGCATGTGTTCAAGATTAGTTCACTAGTGTAGAGTTGTACAGATGACTCCAAATGGTCTACTTAAGAACATATGACTTGATTTCTGGAATATGGTCTTACGGAACCCAAAGATTTTAAGTCACAAGACCTGAAGAGTCAAAATTCCATATCCTAACCATGCTCCTTACAATGAAAGTTAAAGGCCGTAATCAAGCTCCATCCTTTAGACTAGACTCAGTCCTTATTTCCAGAAATCAAACTTATTCTGAAAAATGCTAATGCAAATGCAACCATGATTTTATGAGGTATATTTTCTGAATTTTACTCATTTTTATGTACTTTAAGGATTTTGTAATTTTTATGACTTTAGGACTTTGTATTTTTTATGGATTTTATGATTTTTATAAACAAGTTTTTATTCACAAATTTTACAAGATATATTTTATTCGGGTTAAGTGTCTAATGTATTTTACAGATTTAATCTACAAGGGATTTTATAAGGATTAAATGGTTTTTACACATGTTTTAATGAAGACGATTTTAAATAAGTTTTATACAAATTTTAAATACAAATTTTAAATACATATTTTAATTACAGATTTTAAATACAATTTTTAAACATATTTTACTTATTTACAAGGATTTTATAAGTAATACATAAATATATAAGTGGATTTTTAAATTAACCCTTACCCACTTTTTATGGATTTTATAGATATAGAAAATACATAAAAGTACGAGTTATGGACAAAAGTATATATACAAATATATACGCACCCCCTATACTTAGCTTGTGCTATGACCTCATGGCATCAAAAGAGTAAAAGGAGGACATAACTCGTGCTAAGTAAAAGTGGGTGAAAAAGAATAGAGTGTACAAGTCAGTCAACCCCCCTATACTAACGATCAGGTCATCGTAAGTATAACGGGAGAGAAAAAATGGAATGACTGAATGAAAAAGAATAAATAATGAAAGTTCAAAAGGAAAAGAATACGAAATCATCGAAATCACTCGGTCCCCCCTATACTTAGGATAAGGCATCCTAAGTATAGAAAAAAGTGTAGCCAAAAATCGGAGACCAGTGATTTGTGAAAAAGAAAGGCTATACAAAAAGAATCAGAACAAAATATAAAACATGAATCAGCGAACAATCGGTCTCCCTATACTTAGGATCTGGTATCCTAAGCATAGAAGACGAGCAAAAATGGGGACGATTGTGGTCTACGAAGAATATACAAGTGTTGTGGATTTCTAGAATCGAATGGCTCAAAAGAATTTGTACAGGATGAGATGAAGTGAAAGAATGATCATGAATCCTGTATAAAATAGATCACTTCAGTACGGGCCAGATGATCAGTAGTTTCGATGAAGTGCTTCAGCATCTGCCCGTTAACCACGAACGGCTCTGCACCAGGTGACACATCTGATATTACTATACTGCCATTGTCGTGCACCGTTTTTACTATGTATGGTCCTTCCCACTTGCTTTTTAATTTGCCAGGAAAAATTCTCAACCTCGCATTGAACAACCAGACTTTCTGCCCAGGGACAAAGCTCTTGTGCCGAATATGTCTGTCATGCCATTTCTTCACTTTGTCCTTATAGATGAGTGTGTTCTCGTATGCTTGATTTCGAATCTCTACCAGCTCATTCAGATCTATCTTTCTCTTGGCCCATGTTTTCTGTGAATCCATCAATATCTCTCGAATTGCCCATTCGGATTTGTGCATGATCTCTATGGGCAAGTGGCACGGCTTTCCATAAACTAATCTGAATGGTGAAGTACCTAAGGGACTTTTGTATGCAGTACGATATGCCCAGAGAACCTGATCTAGAAGCAGTGACTAGTTCTTCCTATCCGGTTGTACTAGTTTATGGAGAATTGATTTCACCTCCCTATTTGAAACTTCAGCCATATCGTTCGTCTGTGGGTGGTAAGGAGAAGCTGCTCTATGATCAATGCCATATTGCTTCACTAGTTTTTTCACCTCCTTATTAATGAAATGTCTACCCCCATCAGAAATGAGAATATGTGGGATCCTTAACCGCGAAATAATGTGTTCCCTTAGGAACTTGCAAACGGTCTTACTGTCTGCGGTTCGTGCGGTTATAGCCTCCACCCATCTACTAACATAATCTACAGCAAGAAGAATGTACTCAAAAACGCTGCTAGAAGGGAATGGTCCCATGAAATCTATGCCCCATGCGTCAAAGATCTCGCAAATAATGATGGGTCGCATCGGTATTGCATCTTTGGCACTGACTGTCCCTATCGCTCTCTGACAATCTGGGCAACTCTTCACGAATGTGCATGCATCTCTAGTAAGAGTCGGCCACCATAATTCGCTCTGTAGTACCTTCTACGTTGTCCTCTTCCTTAAATGATGTCCTCCTGACTCTAAAGAATGGCATAAGGTGAGGACACTATTATATTCCTCCTGATGAATACAACGCCTGTAAACGCAATCCGGTCCTTTGCGAAAAAGAATCGGATCCTCCCAATGATAGTATCATGCCTCAGAAACTAGTTTATCAACTCGGTTCTTAGGCCAACCTTGAGGACTTTTCTGTGTGACCAGAAAGTTCACTATATCTGCATACCGTGGAAGTTCGGTAACCGCAAAGATGCTCTTGTTAGGAAATCTCTCTGCGATCTCCAGCGTGTACTCATCTGAAGGCTGATCTGATTGTAATCGGGAGAGGTGATCATCTACCACATTCTTTACCCCAGGTTTATCTTTGATGTCCAAATTGAATTCCTGAAGTAATATAATCCATCTAAGAAGGCGTGCCTTAGCATCCTTCTTTTCCATTAAAAATCTGATAGCTGAATGATCAGTGTATACTATGATTTTTGAGCCAAGAAGATATGATCGGAACTTATCTAACGCAAACACTACTGCCAACATCTCCTTTTCTGTCACTGTGTAATTTCTCTGAGCATCGTCTAAGGTTCTGTTGGCATAGTGAATGGCAACGGGAAGTCCATTCCTCCTCTGTCCTAATATAGCCCCGACCGCAAAATCTGAAGCATCCGTCATGATCTCGAAGGGTAAAGACCAATCAGGCGGCTGTAGGACAGGAGCACTGATTATCTTCTCTTTCAAAGTAAGGAAGGCATTAAGACATTTATCATTTAACACGAACTCGATGTCTTTGCCTAATAATTCAGTTAACGGTCGGGTAATCTTGGAGAAGTCTTGGATAAACCATCAGTAAAAGATGATATGCCCCAGAAATGACCGTAACTGTTTGATGTTGGATGGTGGCTCGAGTTTCTTGATGACATCCACCTTGGCAGGGACAACCTCCATGCCTCGCTGGGAGATGACGTGTCCCAACACGATCCCGTGAGTAACCATAAAATGGCTCTTTTCTTAGGACAGAACAAGATCTACCTCACAACACTTTTTCAGAACTAGGTCTAGGTGTGCTAAACAATCGTCAAAGGACTCACCATAGACCAAAAATCATCCATAAAAACCTCTAGAAAATCACCGACCATGTCCGCAAAAATAGCAAGCATGCACCTCTGGAAAGTAGCAGGAGCGTTGCACAATCCTAAGGGAATCTGTATAAAGGCATACGTGTCGAACGGACATGTGAAGGTGGTTTTCTCCTGGTCTTCAGGAGCAATTGATACCTGATTGTATCCAGAGTAACTGTCAAGGAAACAGAAGTGCTCCTTCCATGCCAATCGTTCTATGACCTGGTCTATAAAAGGCAAAGGGAAGTGGTCCTTCTTCGTCGCGGTGTTTAGCTTTCTGTAATCAAAACATACTCTCCACGACATGGTTACTCTCTTTGAAATCTCCTCTCCACTCTCATTTTTAACCATCTGAATTCCCGACTTCTTCGGGACAACATGTAATGGACTAACCCATTCAGAGCTGGAGATGGGATAAATGAACCCTGTGTCACACCATTTCGTAATCTCTTTCTTGACAACTTCTCGTAACACCGGATTCAGCCTACGCTGAAACTCTTTGGAGGGTTTGTTGTCATGATCGAGATAGACATGATGTGAACACAAAGCAGGATTAATCCCGCGGAGATCGGATACATTCCACCCAATAGCCTTGTGGTTTCCTTTTAGAATCTCCATCAGACGAGATTCTTGATCGTCGGTCAAAGATGAGCTGATAATGACCGGAAACCGTTGATGTGGACCCGCAAGGAAAGCATATTTCATGTTTGGTGGCAAAGTTTTTAACTCTAGTAAGGTAGAATCTGGTTCTGCTGAAACCTCCTCTGTAGGTGTACGGGGATCTATATTGGTTGTGGATATGTCTGTGATTTGGTTATCCACCATCTCAATGTGCTCTAGAGTCGGACTACAGAAGATGTTTAAGACATCATCCGACTCCTCAGAATGATCAGAGGAAAATAACTCAGCTAAATGAAACTCTGTCTCTGGATCATCTGAGACGAAGGAATTGTTTAAAGTTTCTGATTCTGAAATATCTGCATTAAACTCCTCAGAATTCTGATCCCTTATCTTCTCATCATCCAGACTAAAATATAAAGTTCCATCGGAAGAATCACCCCCTGTGGTCTCGGACCCGTCCTCTGTTAAACATTCTTGGGTCTCTACCTGATATCTTTCGAGGTCGTCAAGACGAACCTCATCCATGTAATCGTAAGAGGCAAAAGAACTCAGAAAATCAGAAGATGCATCACTGGCTGTGTTCAATTATCTTGCCATCTCTATATGTACCTTCTCGCCCTCGGCGTGAAAAGATACCTTCCCTGTATCATAATCGAAGAGAGCCTTTGCGGTCTCTAAGAAAGGCCTCCCGAGAATGATCGGGGTAAGGTGTAACTGTGTAGGGCAATCCATGTCCAGGACCGTAAAGTCCACTGGGAATTGCAGACCCTGCACGGTTACGATAACGTTCCTAAGTATACCCTTAGGTATCTTTACGGATCTATTAGCAAACTGAAGGATCGCGCAGGATTTGTAAAGAGGGCCTAACTCGAGCTTATCGAGTAAAGAAGAGGGTATCAGATTGATCGAGGAACCGTTATCTAATAGAGTGCGATCGAAATCGGCTTTTGCGATCTCGCATCTGACATGATGTGCACATGAGTCTTTCTTCTTCTTCGGTAACTTATTATGTATCGCACATGATGTAGCCTTAGTCAAGACATGTTTTTCTATTCAGGATCTCTTTTTCCTACGCGTGGTGCATTGGTTTTTCAATTGATTCTTAAGCGTAGGAAACTGATCTAAGGCATTGTGAAGCAGGATCTTCAGAAAGATGTGATCTTTTAGTAATTTTTCGATCTTTGGAGAAGCAACATTCTTTTTGGTATTTTTCTTTCCTTTTCCAAACAAAGAATCGGGAAAAGGAACAAAATCAGAAGTCAAAAAATCAGATATTGATTTTTGAATCAGCTTGTACATCGAGAGTTTTAGAATTATGTACAAAACTCTCTAAGACAAGGGAAGAAATGTTTTTCTCGGGAATTTCTACCTGATCTGGCGTGATGTCATCGTCTAATTCGCCAGTGTCCATATCTGTTGTGTTGGCATCGCTTCCGTCTCTCGAATCTACAGAGTGGTCCTCATCATATTGTTGGTTCTCCTCCTCGGCTTCAGATTCTTGTGGCTCATGGATCTACTCGTGCTCCTCTAGTGCCCTCTCTTCTTCTCCAGTAGGTGCTCGTGGTGATCTACCGCTCTTGAGATGAATGAAGTTAGATAAAAATTCAGGAAATGAGATCTTACCTGAAGTATCTACCTGATCTAGATGCCTCTTCTTATTGTTCGGATTCATATGAGGCTGGGCTGGAAGAGTGGTCTTTGGCATGGTTAACTCGTCCAGACGACGGTTAACCTGCTCCATCTCAGTCTTGTGTGCAATATGGAGCGTACTCAGCATGTCCATGATCTGGTTGAGTGCCTAGGCCTGTGAAGACATCTCTGGTTCGATGTGGTGGCCCTGGATTGCTCCTCTCTCCTGCCTTGGCGTGTAATGCTGAGAGGTGGAAGGCTGGGAGTATCGCTGAGGTGTGGAAGAAGACTGCTACGGTTGTTGATAAGGATAGTTCTGTGAATGATTAGCAGGGTACTGATATGAATGCGGTCTCTGAAGGTACACATTCGGGTGAGACTGCTGTGGCGTGAAACTTTGGCGGTGCTGAAAGTTTGGACGTCCATGCTGCTGATGACCGTACGGCTGCTGCTGCTGATTCGGTATACTTGGTTGCTGAATCAGAGTACACCAAATCCCGTTGATCTCGAGAGTGGATTGCGGCTCCACCTCCATCTCTGCGGTGCTGGTGATCTGGCCAGGATTGGCATGAGACTGATCCTCATGCCAATCGATCTGCGGAATCTCGGACTCGCTCTGAACGTAGTGGATCTGACGGATGCGTGGAGCGGGTGTGATCCTCCTTGCTGGTTGTGCGTTCAAAGAAGACTGGCTCTGCTGGTACCGGAGCTGAAGATCAGAGACCTTCTTTGAGAGATCATTCAGCTGTTGAGGTAGAGATGAGACTTTCTTCAACTCTCGCAGTGGCTGTAGGTCTTGGACCTGCTTCTGAATCACGTCCACCAACGTCAACTTCTCACTAATGTATCCCATGTTGGGGTTGGATTCAGAGTCTGAAATGTTAGCGACTTTATGGTGATCGCGGTGATGTGGTGGCTGCAGGACTTTCTGAAATGCCCGAGTGGAGTCCACGACTCTTGAGTTCTCGACCATCCCTTTGAAGATGGCCCAGACTGACTTGGCGTCTTTGTTCAAGTAGTTGTCGCCACATGCGGCACTGACGAGCCCCTGTATGTCCGGTTGGAGTCCTCCGAAATAATTCTGCACGAGCACCTTCATTGGGATCTCATGATGCGGGCATCTCTCCGTAAGGTCCTTGAATCTATCCCATGCCTCATGGAAAGATTCGTGCGGGAGTTGCGTGAAGTTGGGGATCTGGCACCTCATCATGTTCGTCCTTCCCAGAGGAAAATATTTGCGCAGGAAGGTGGACTTCAGATCGTCCCATGTAGAGATTTCCCTTCCCAGATGACTCAGCCAATAAAGAGCCTTATCGGCTAAGGCAAAGGGGAAGGCCTTGAGGCGTATAGCCTCCTGCGTGACTCCTGGATAGCAAGTCATACCGCAAATCATTTCGAACTGTTGTAAGAAGGTAAAAGGCTCCTCTGCGGCATTCCCGTAGTACTTGGGAAGCAAAGAAATGAAGGACGGTCTCAGCTCGTATGGCCCTTGATTCGGCGGTAGCTGAATCCATTGGTGGAGCGTTCTAGCGCCCGGGTCATACTCATCCCGTAAAGTCGCGGGAACCGCAGGCGGTAACTAGTTCCCGGCCCCTGCTCGCAGCGCGGCTATTTCAGTCCGTAGTTCATTCTGAATTCGAAATTGTTCTCGAATTTGTAGGTTCATCTGCTGAAGTGAATCGATAATTCCTGTAGTAATATCTGCGGGTGGATCCTATCTTCCTTCCTGATGTTCCCCAGCTGGTGGCCTCTCTCTGCTGCTTGTCTTTTGCCGCAAGCCATCTGATCGTCTATGAAATAAAATCTCTCGTAAGAACTCAGCGAAAAATAAGCTGGAGATCTAGATAATGTATTGAGGCAAGGGTCTGCCTCAATAGTCTGGCCAGGAGGCGAGAGAGTCTGGGTCTGACTCGCTTCAAGATCTGATGGGACCAGCTCGGGAAGAGGGTCATCTCGAGCTTGTGAATAAGTACGCTCGATGGTGGACGGTCGAAAGCTCACGGAGTCTGAGCAGAAAAGTCGTCGAGACCTCATCTTCGATGTCAAGAGGAATGATCGGGAGAGCACGATGTTTGATTCAAAGGAGATGGAAAAATGCAAAAGCCGCAGAAACTCACGTCCCGCAAGCAAACACAAAGCAAATCACGTGTTCACCAACTCAACCCGATGAAGACCCTAAGAGTTTGGTCTTTTATCTTGTCGGTTTTATGGTTGTAATTAGCAAACAAGTTTCGCGGTTATCACGGGTTGAGCGAGCTGATAGGTGACCGATAGTTTCTCCGAAGCACTGGCCCGAGTCCTTACAGAAGATCACCCACACTCAACCAGTATGGAAGTAAGTACGGACCGTTTCCAGCTACCCGTGTTACTTGAGGACGTAGCCTTGTGCAGTGTCCTCTAAACCTCCCACTCTGCTAAGTAAACCCAGACCGTTTCCGGCTACCCGAGAATACCCACTAAGGAACAATGATCAGGTGTATGAACTAAGTAATATTTCACGGGAAATACGGGGTTTTGGCTCTAATCTTATGGGTCAACTCTCGCTCGCGCACTCTGAGAAATTGTGCGGGGGTTACTCTCCCAAAAAAATGAATCGGTTTATGGTTTTTAAGTCTGATATGTTTAGCAGTCCCGATTTTATTTTGTGGTTTTGTAATTTTTTTGGGTTTTTTCAAACAAACATCTACCGATTTTTTTTTATCAAAACCCTAAAATCATGCACCTAGGTTGCGAGTCCTAAGGCTAACTACGTAGGCACAATCAAATAGAGTCAAAAACCTAAGCAAGCATCTAAAAAGCCGCGTAAAATCGATAAGCGAGAAAAACCGTGGTGGGTGCTCTGATCCCCCGGATACACGGTATCCGATGAATCAGACCCCGAAAAAAACAGGGGGTTGTTTATTGTCTTTTACAACTTCTCTCCCTCTCTCTCTCTTTTACAAATATTACACTAACTAAATATGCCCTCTGCAGCCGACTCGTGAAGAAGAAGCCGGCCTCTGCTCTTTCAACTGATTCGGCTTCCGAAGAAGCCAACTGATACTGCAGGCCCTAGAAAAAATAGTTAGCTATACGAAAAGCCGTACGAAATTGATCGAGAAGAGAGCCGAGAAAACCGTAAGAAAAGCCAAAAGAAACTATGAAAACAAAACAAGAAGAAAATCAAGAAAAAGTCGTACGAAAAGCAACGAAAAACGAAACAAAAAGAAGAGAAAAAATAAAATCACAAAGAATGAAAAAAATCAAAATAATCTAACGCCTCCCCGACAACGACGCCATTTTGATAAGAGCTAAAAATCAGATCACGACTTTTTTTTAGAGAATAAAGATGGCGGTGTAGAAAAAGCCGCGAAAAGACCTCAGTCTATCAAACAAATTCGGTTTTCAGTAGAAAATCTACACTATTTCTTTTACCAGGTAGGTATGCCTGGGTCAAACTCAAGGAGGCAGAATAGAAAACTTTGATTTTTAAAAAAAAAATTCGTGATTTTATTCTATCTCTTCTTAAAGCTATCAGAGCAAAGAAACAATTTTTATTTTATTTTTATTTTTAACATTTTTTATTTGATTTTAATCTTTTCAAATTTTTATTTAATTTTCAAAAGGGATTTTTTTCAAAAAGATTTATTTATTATATAATAGGTGGACTCTAAGTAGGTGATACAATATAGTAGGTGGAACCGAGTAACGGGCTCGAACAAGTTCACAAAATCAAAACAAGATGGAGGCGGTTTTCGAAAAAAATTCAAAACACGATGAAAACACGAGAAAAAGACATGAAAATTTAATACAAACTAGTTGGGGTAGTTATGTAACTACCCTAAAGAAATCGACAAGAAACAAGGCCAAACGAGGTCCAAAGATCCCCTACAGCCCAGGGGCATAAGCGCAAAAGAAACTATTAAAATGTTCTGCAGATAAGTCCTCGCAGGGACAGAAATGAAAGAAAAATTCAAGTGTTTTACATTTAGGTCCCTGTGGAGGGACCTAAATGCAAATTCAAAAAACCTTGGGAGCGGGTTGGAAGTTCTGGAAAACCTTCTGGATTTATGTTGCAAAATTCACATCGGTTCGCTGTTGACGGCTAGGATTAGAACTGATTCGCGCTGATCAGACGTCTGCGAGTGCACCACGTGTCGCACAACTGCGCTTTGCCCTGTTCTTGGTTGTTCTTGAGCGGTTGAACTCGCTGGTGAAGCTCGCTTCTTCACCGATTTATCTCGAGCGAACGTCGGCATCTTGGGCTCTCCAGCGGGGCCAGAGGGGTGGCTCCTCCACCCCTCGAGCTCGCCCGCGGTAGGTGGCTGGTGGAGGTGGCTCTGAGCGGCGGTGGTCCGGCTATGAAGACGGTGGATTCGTTGATCCTGGAGGTTGCTGAAGGTTGTTACACCATCTTTTCGTGGTGATTTCTTTGATGGCGAAAGCTTCCAAATGATTTGAATTGCTCCTGACTGAATAAGCATCTGCAAATGACAAATTTATATGCTCGATTCTCAAGGAATCGGCCATACGATTATGGTTTTGTAAGATCAAATAAGTGGTTTCCAGACTTCATGAAATCATGCATGAAAATGGCGATGGCAAAATCAAGCGATTTGAAGGTGATTCGAAATGATCTGAAGGTGGGAATCGATTGGGCGTGTAAGGTAAAAGATTAAGCGATCTAATGACGATAATTATCCATGCTAATCATGGCTCGACGATCGAGAAAGAAAACTGAGAAGATGTAGTGATAGGTCTGTGGAAGCCAAGGTGTATTACCTAGACGAAAGCGCTCAATGTACGACCTTGGCCGGAGCTCCACGCACACGATGGTGGCGATGCAAGGAAGCGCACCTCCTTGGAACTCTTCCTCTGACTTCCCTCCTCCACGCTGGGCGTCTCCTGGATGCTGTCACCACAAAGGATGGCCAGAACAAGGTGGAGAAGTTGGGATGTTGGGCTACTGGAACTGGGGGTCCAAGGTAGTTGGAAAGTTAGTTGGCAATGGCGGATCTTTGGGGTTTATATAGATGAGATTCGTGCTCCGCAAGTCTGGATTGAATGGCCAGCGATGGAGGTGATTGTTAGGAGGAGAAGATCGGTGGCTTAGATCGCTTGAAGGTATTGAAATGCGCGTGGAGTAAATCAAGGAAGTTGGCCGGTCAGAGCAGGTTGGGGTACCGGATTCTTGAAGAAGATAACCCAGGCGCTGACCAGTGTCAGCACCTGGTTGGCCAGAAGCTGAAAATCATTATAAATTCGATATTAAATAACAAATAAGATTATTTTAAATAGGTATAAATACAAGAAATGTAAATAAATTAATTTTCTAATTTATGGAATATTTATTTTTTATAAATAATAAATATTATTTGAAATATAAATATTATATTAATAAATATGTATTTATAAATAGGTTTTAGATTTTAAATTTAATAAAAAAATAAATAAAAATTAATTTTATATTTTCTTAATTATTATAATAATAAATAAACTTTGTGTGAATTTTTATGGATTTTAATAAATTATTTTACATATATTAATAAATACAGGTAACAGTTAGCCAATTCATTTATACCTATAATTTAGGGTTTTTGATTTTATTAAAATAATAAATAAACTCAAAAAATTATGAAATAAATTAGGGTTAAATTACAAGATCATGAAAATATTAAGAAATTATAAAATTAAGAGAACTATAAATAAGGTGTGTTATATAAAATAAATAGCCCGGAAACCCCGTTGTCTTTTGGTCCCAAAACCGACTTTTTGCAAACGGACTCCGAATTCGATGAAACCATCCCAAAACCCACTCTCCAACATTGACCTTCGGACTAATCGTGATAAGATCCTATTTAGCAAATACCTCAAAAAGAGTCTTGTCTTTTTTTTGAAATGAATTTCTATCCTTTATTAATTAGAGAATATTATTTTATGAACTTTAAAGGTGAGTAGAGTGAAATTGGAGTTCGTATGAGGAAGTTATGATGTTCGGAAGTTGAGATTTGGACAATTTATAGGCTGGGTTTCCTTGCATATAGACAGGGAATATTGTTAACTTATTTTTATATTTTTATATACATTTTTAGGAATAATTAGGAAAAGAGTTTGGTGAAAAATATATACATATGAATTAATTAAAAATCTTTGAAGTTTTATATCTATTTGATAAATAGTGGAAAGTGTATGGTGTATGGCTTAATTTATTTTTACGGTTTTCTTTCCTTATCTCCCCCTACTTTTTTGGTTTGTCGACCAATTCATGCTGACTTGGTCTCGGGGATTAGGCTATAAATATACCTTACAGTTATATTTATATTTTAATTCATATTGTACATATATACATATATTCAATATGTCTTTTGTTCTTTTTCTTTGTTCTTTATTTATTTACATGATTTTGATTGTTAAAAATGAGTATTTATGTATGAATGAAGTTTTGTTAAAATATGGAAATTAATGAATATTTACATGCATTTGTTAAGGGTTTTAAGACAAAATGCGAGAGAAAAGTTAATGAATCATGGATTCATCAGCTACCACTGTTCACCACCGGCCTTCATTATTAAGCTTTCCTATGGATACAAGGTTCATATGCAATTTGGGAGAATGCACTACATCTTTGTGCTTCAAAAATATTTCTAATCGTATTATACAAAATGATGTTACCACTGCCAATAACATTAGATGCAGAACTATTACCCATTCTAAGAGTGCAAAAATCACTAGCTCGTGCAGAAAACTCTATATTGGAGGTCACACGTAGGGATGAACCACTATAAACTAGTTAATAAGTATAATGCCAAGCAACCTTTATCATATCAATGACATATACAATGAGAAAGTCATACTTAGTTGTAACAACAATAACATTTTTGTCTTGGTCGTTAAATTCTTGTTTGTCCCTCATTTTCTCTCTTTTAAGTTGGAATCAATATTTCTTGGTGTAATCTTCCTTCTTGAAATAATACTCTCCAAATCATTGTATTTGAATCTAAACATGCTTCGACTTTGATCTCTTTCGTTATCATTCCTAAATTCAATTCTCTCCCTATTTCACATGATCAAAACCTCTAATTATGATTAGAAATTTGAGATTTTTTTCTTACATGTTTGTTCAAGGCATCGACCTTAATGATCTCCAAGGAAACAATTCCATTAGGTGTTGAGTTTGTAAGAGAAATTTGAAATATATCCCAATTACCTCGAAGAGTAGCAACTAACAAGCCTAGAACTTTATACTCAGATTTTACTCTTATACTGAAAATGGATTGATAATACCTTAAAATTGTTTTAGATGGTATTTAATATCAGGATGATCCTCAAGTTTCAACTACATCAATCTACTAAGTAGTTGCATCTTGTTGTTTCTAGTCTTAGATGTGTACAGGTTCTCTGACTTAGACAAAAGTGTTTGTGCACAAACCTCCATAATCTCTTCCAACAACCATCTCTCCATAATCTCTTTCTCATCTCAACACAATGCCACCTCCATCATCCTATACTTATGTGCCCAAACCCCCGGCCACTTGAATACCTAAGCCATAGCCCAACACCACTCAAGTGTCTACCTAAGGAAGAGGATCCTCTGCTGTAGAGGGGATTGCAGTAGAGGTGTTGTAATCCTCTTTAATTTTTTATGATTTAAATTCCAAAATCCAACCTTATAGATGGAATTTTATATTAATGCTCTACATATACTCCAAATTTCGCTTAGTTCTAAGATTATTTTCTGTTTTATCTTAGTGGTTGAAGATTCATATCTTTTTCAAATGGAGTTTAAGTTGCTTAGATCTTGATCGAATATTTGACCATTAAGATAAAATAGCAAATAATCTCAGAAATAAGCGAAAGGAGGATATGTAGAGCATTAATCTAAGATTCAATCTATAAGGTTGGATTTTGAATTTTAAATCACAAAAAAGTAAAGGGGATTACAACACTTGCTACAATCCCCTCTACAACAGAGGATCCTCTTCCTCTACCTAACCCAATTAGTACCTCCTACACACCTGCAGCCCTCTCCACCAATCACGCAATGACCTATGCACGACCTCAGACAAAGGACAACCACCTCAATTTAAGAGGCCACATCACCTTCGTAGCCTAACTACATGTTTTACCTCCTCTATCTGATTCCAATTACCATCAACCCTTAATTTCACCTGTCGTTCACAATAGGAAGGAGTAATATCAAGTTTCCTAGCTTCTGTGATGAGGAAGAAAGGTTGAGGCCTTCGTTTGGTGCGATCTAGAGTGTTTGCAGCCACATGTTATGATGATTTATCTACATTCAAGATTATGAAGGTCCGTGCCTCCATTGAAGCCAAAATCGAGCTCTTGAGCTCAAGTCAAGGAAGATATACTTCATAGTCATCTCCATGTAAAACTAAGTGTCACACCTCATATTGTACTCTTCTTCTTGATGTGTTTAGCTCCAATATGTTGAACCCAAACTGATCTCATCCCTCTTTCATCTGCTAGTATCCCACTCACTCTCTTTACCACTGATCTCCATCTCACCCCCTTTTCCGTCGCTTCACCTTCTATCTCATGCAACCCCATGATATATGGTTCGGCCTATGCAAGGTGGTGGTCGTGACATCGGTTCAAAGGCCTTTGCAAATTTAGTCCAGGTGCTGGGATTGACGATCGTGGATGCTACCGGGTGTATGTACACTTGGCGCAATGTTAGATCCATATCTCGATTGGACAGATTCTTGCTTTCGCTTGAGGGGTTAGAGCTTTTCCTCCTTTCGCGGGCTTGGGCTTTGCCTCGGGCTCATTCAGACCATACCCCAATTCTATGGTCTTCTGAGGAGCAGACGGGGACAAGATATTTCTTCAGGTTTGAGCGGTCATGGCTTATGGAGGAAGGATTCAAGGAAATGGTGTCTGCATGCTGGGTTGACTAGAGGCCAGAGGGGTCGGTCGTGGCACGCTTGGCAGGTAAGCTTGCGCTATTGAAGAAGCTCTTGATGGCATATAACAATGAGGTGACAGCGAATCGAAGAGCCCGAAGGGGTGCGTCCCAAGAGGGCATTGTGCGGCTGGACGACCTGGAGGATCAGAGAGAGCTAGAACAAGAAGAGATAGCTGAGAGGGTGAGGCTGTTAGAAGAGTTGTTGCTCAAGGATAGAAAAGAAGAGGTAGAATGGAGGCAGAGATCCAGGCTAAAGTGCTTGCGGGAGGGAGATGTGAATACAAAATTTTTCCATGTAATGGCATCTGGAAGAAGGAGGAGAAACTACATCCACGAGCTGGAGTTCAGGGGGGAGAGGTTGGGGGGGACACACAGATGGGTCGTGCTCTCCGAGGACATTTCGTGGAAGTGACTAGGAGGAGACGAGGGGAGGGATGAGTTTGTCTTGGGAGAGGGGTGGAGGTGTTGTCGGGCGAGCAATTGGTGGGTCTTGAGGACACTTTTAAAGAGGAGGAGGTTAAGAAAGCAGTATGGGGGTTGAATGCAGATGGTGCCCCTGGTCCAGACGGTTTTCAAGTCTTCTTCTACAGAGATTTCTGGGAGTTGCTGAAGGATGAACTTATGGAAGTGAACAATGAGTTTAGGGAGGGTAATAGGGGCTCTGAGAAGGTCAATAGAGCTTTGCTCATCCTCCTTCAAAGAAAGAACATCCGTTGACAGTGGAAGACTATAGACTGATTGCTCTTTCAAATGCCATCTACTTGATTGTTGTAAAGGTTCTGGCAAACAGGCTTAAGGGTGTCCTTGACTCGGTGATTCTTGAAGGTCAGTCTCCTTTCATTCCCGGTCGACAGATGGCTGATGGTATGAATATGGCATCAAAAATTTGCCTTTAGTGGAAGCATGAAAAAAGAAGGGGATGATTTGGAAGATAGAATATGTGAAGGCTTACGATTGTGTATATTGGAGCTTTCTGTGGGTATCCCTGAGGCGTCGCGGATTCCCAGATCGGTGGATCGAATGGATGAAGAGGTGTGTCACGACTTCCTCTTACTCGGTGTTGGTGAACGGGAGGCCAGCAGGGATTTTTTTCAACCTCAAAGGGGTGTTCATCAGGGATGTCCTTTGGCCCCGTTATTGTTTATCCTGGTGGCGGATGCGTTGGCGATTTTATTCAGGTGCGCAGTGAATGAAGGCTGGTGTGAGAGGTTTCGCAGTGGGGAAATCTCCATTCCGCTCTTGCAATATGCAGATGATACAATTCTCTTTCTGGGAGGTTCGGATGATATGACTACAAGGGCGGTTTAGATCGTGGAGGTGTTCAGTAGTTTATCGGGCCTTTAGATCAATAAGAATAAGTCAGTTGTGATCCGAGTTGGAATGGAGGAAGAAGATAGGGGTAGAATGGCGGAGCTGCTAGGATGTCCTGTAAGTGAGATACCGATTTCGTACTAGGGACTTCCCTTGGTAGAGGGAAAACTCAAGAAGACAGATTGGGACGTGGTTCTGCAAAGATTCGAGCAAAGGTTGGCGGGCTGGAAGGTGGTCTCTCTCTCCAAGGTTGGAAAGTTGATCCTCCTGAAACATGTGCTTTCGGCTATCGCTATTTTCTTTTTTTCCACTAGACTGATGCCAGCGGGAGTATGAAAAAAAATTGAAACGATGATGAGGATATTTTTCTGGTCCGATGGAAAGCAACAAAGAACTGGGGTGCACCTGGTGGGTTGGGAGGAGTTGACACGCTCAAAAAATGAAGGAGGTTTGGGAGTTCGAGATGTGGCATGCATGAACAAGGTGCTTTTGGAAAAATGGGCTATTCAGATTTGGGGTGATTCAAATAGACTGGCAGTTAGGCTCCTACGGGAGTTATACGGGGTTTGGGGGTCGCTCGAGACTGGGAGTGTGCGGTTTCAATCTCCTTTGTGGCGAGGTGTCCGTGATGTTTTACCTCTATTAGCACCAAGACTGCGGCCGAAGATCGATGATGGGGAATTATTTTAGTCCTGTCAAGATGATTGGACGGGGGACGGGAAGCTATGCAACCATTTCCCGAGGTTGTTTGCATTGGCGGAAATGAAGGAGTGCTCTTTAGCGCAGACATGGATGACAGGATCATGGGATCCACAGTTTTTGTCGAATCTCTCTTCTCAATGTTTGGAGGATTTCGTCAGAATGCGGTACGAATTGCCATCACCAAACTACATTAATGAGGGAAGAGACCATTTTGAGTGGAACGGTGGCAGGTTCTCGACGAAGAAGGCATACATGGAATTCAAGGGGACCTCGACAAACATGGATACAGAACTATGTCAAGATATGAAGATCATATAGGCTAGCAAGATTCCGTGCAGGGTTAAGGTCTTCCTATGGTGCCTGAGAAGGGGTAGATTGTGCGACAAAGCAAGGAGGTGAAGGCTTTTCGACAATGTGGACACTCAGTGCGACAGGTGTGGAGGGCAGACCGAAGACTCTGATCATTTGTTCTTCATGTGTTCGTCATTGGTTCAGATTTGGCAGGAAATAGGAGAATCTTGGATATCAAGTGGAAGCATTGATTATTTTTGGAGGTCAGTGAGATCGGTAGGAGGCAACTCAATACATGACTGCACGATGGCCTTTGCGGCTTTGTGGCGATTTGGGAAGGAAGAAACGACCTCATTTTCAAAAATCAGAGGTTATATCCAGAAAATGTATTTGCACATTGTACCTCTCTTTATAATTTCTAGTCCCTCAGATAGTATACTATGCTACTTTTTTAAGTAATATATTTCACAGGCGGTGAATCCCAACTCGGGATGTCACCCTCTCATTTTTTTTAAAAAAAAAGATATATGGTTTTGTATGGTGATCATAGTTCATTATTCATCTCTTTTTCCCACATAAAGCAACACAATTCACTTCAAATTACTAGTGCCTTGATCCTGAGCTGAAATCCTAATACCATTTGGTCGAGCTATTGTGCTTGAGCCATCTTCCAACTTTTGCAGATGTCATTGCGTGCGAGGAGTGCATATTCTTTTCCGCCCATTCTAATGGAGAAGAAAACCTTCATCCGAAGAAGGAAGAAACACATGTATCGCCTGATCAAGAAGGAAGATCTTGATTGTCCAATCACGAGTTAGAGCTCAACCATAGATCTCCCACTTTCGTTCACCATCTGAGTCGTTACAACATCTATAATAACACACACTATTACGGAGTTTTTTCAAGTTTCTCCCTCAAACAGACATATGGCGCTCTATGCGCCCTGCACATTTCCGCTCCGGTGCTCTCCCATATTTCCCGTCACCTCTCTTTCTATGGGGTCCATGCTCCCGCAGCCTCTCTTTCTCTCTCTCTCTCTCCATATTTTCTCCTTATATGCGCACCTCTCTCTCTCTCCCAGTCTCCCTTTATTCGTCATGCTCTCTCTCTTTTCCACGTTCTTTTCACACACAATCCATTCATTGCGTATTCTTTTAAATTACATTTCACCCTCTAATCTCTCGGGTTCATCTTTTATAAGACAGTTGATACAAGGTTCTAAACAAATGAAAATTTGAAATGCACGGTACTTTTCATCTAAAATTGATAAATATTATATAACTATTTGATTAGCTATACGTAAAATTGTCTAACATTGTACAAAATCTAAGCTCTGATAAGATATATTTTTAAAAACTATAAACACAGACAATTTATTGGAAAATGAAGAGAATCCCTCTATCTACCCGACATTTATTTATTACATATATATAACCTATTTTCCATTGTAATTCATGTATACTTTTAATTTGTAAAATATACTTTCAGTTTATTTGTACTTTTCATCAATTAAATAACTCTCGAACTATCAAAATATTGCAGTGAAATTACAACATACATGCCCCATCATAATAAAGCCATTAATATTAAATTCATGTTAAATGAATTAATGCAATTTTCCATTATAATCTTATGTTATTTTATTTTATCTCTATCTATCTATATCTATAACTTATACTAAAACTGAGCATCTTTTCCTCCTACCCTGACATGTGGACTCTTCCCATACCTCCTCTCCTGAGTGCATCTATCTATCTATCTCTTTCCGATATGTGCCTTCCCCTTTCCAAGCTCTCTCTCCTTGCACATTCTCTCTCTCCATCCAATTGATTTGCATAAAAAGAGAGTAATTGGAAAGGATTTTTTATATTATAATTTTATTAACAGACCATACACTTAGCCATATGTTGTTGGAATAATTTAAGTTTCACTCTAGAAATCTAAAATTTAGTGCATAAGAGTATATTTATAATTAACTCAATATCAACGCAAAATTTAAAATTCAAGACTAACTCTCAATTTTCAAAGGTGATCTTCAAAATTGGAAAAAATATTGAGATAATTTTAACTTCAAGTGGTACGATATCAATGGAGAAAAGTTGGTTTTTATTTACATTATATCTAATTTGGATATAAACCTTACATAAAGTGTAAATTAAGATATCATTTCATTACAAAACATCTGAATTTTATACCATGTAATTGATATAAAGTTATTCAATCAGAATTAGTTATAATTCACAACCTAATTTATAAAGAAATTATTGTGCACAAACACAATTCCAATTAAAAAAATTAAAATTTTAGGAAACTTTACAATTGAGAAATCAAATAAGTTGTTATTTTTAGAAAATACTCAAATGTGTAAAAAGCGAGATATTTATAAT
Organism: Ottelia alismoides; assembly: GCA_037367405.1. Taxonomy (NCBI): domain Eukaryota; kingdom Viridiplantae; phylum Streptophyta; class Magnoliopsida; order Alismatales; family Hydrocharitaceae; genus Ottelia; species Ottelia alismoides. The sequence continues at coordinate 343,059 of JAZKJV010008591.1, forward strand.
TGGTTGTAAAATTTAGTTCACTTTGTCTTTGATAGAATCAAAGAAAAAAAGTGTAATTACTTCTAAAAATTGATAGTTTGAAGTCCAAAATGACTTATCTCTTCCTTTGGTATCAAGGATATATTACACTATTAGAAACTGAATATGATGCTAAATAGCATAGATAAAGTATACTATATAAACATAATATGAAGCTTTTATTTTCTACAGGTGAGAGATGTTCATTACTTTCAGAAAAATTATCAATAAAACTAACCATCTTTCTTATTTCATTAAAAGGAGAAACTTTATCTCACACGCTTCTTTGGAATTGACTCTTTGACGTTGAGAATTGACATTAATCTTCAACAACAAAAATAACAAATATAGATTATAAAATGAGCTAAATAAATACAATTTTTTTACTTCTATTTTGACATCTATTTTTTCTAGAAGGTTAACTACATAGCATGATATTTTCTCCAATGTATACACGTGATTCCCATATAAATGCATATTAATTCAAGTTCATTTGAGGTGTTGAAAAAGAATCTATAAGAACCATTTGAGTCATCCTATGCCACTAAATTTTTAATTATTTACTTTTTTTGAGATACTGAAAAGAGATGTTACTATTCCTATGAAGTGAAGGAATTTATTTTCAAGGTCTAATATAAGGTGAAAAATGTAAGGAGAGAAAGTGTAAATATTAATTATTTATTAGGAAGAAATGGTCATGGTTTCGAGATAAGGAAACTTTTTCATAAAATAAATAAATTTACGATATTGTGGCAATATCATGTTTCATCATTTATTATGTCTAAGTATACAATATTTCACCATTTCTTTATCCATCAAATCATACTAATAATAACCAACATCTAGGTTGTATTGGTTTACAAACATTCAATTGATAATATTTTGAAGATATAAACATTTGGATTAGTTATTTTAATAAAAAATTCCCTAATTATGTAATATATTGGGATTTTTAAATCAGAAACCCTATAAACTTTGTAACTTATACTCCCAAACCTGTATTTCATAATTATCCCAGAAATCCTATAAACAGGCTAACGTTTACATTATATTTCGTAGGTAATTTATTACATATGAACAAGTTCATTTTCTTTAAGACTTGAGAAACAACAATTCAAATGTGCTCTATAAATAACATGTTCTTACATATAGAAAACTGGACATATATAATTTTATAGTCATATTTTCAAGCAATTGTCAAGGTAGTTTTATCTCAGAAATGACATGCTTATAATATTTCTTGATAATATTCTCAATACTTTTAATTTCATCTTTTCCTATTGGATCTATGGTTGTATATAATTTCATTTTTTAGATAATTATTCAATATTTAATGTTATTTGTTTAACATCAAGGTTTCATTCTATCCCACCGCGAAGCGCGGGTGTGCCTACTAGTTGTCAACTATTGATCCCCATCAGCCCACGATCAAGATAATGCCACTTGGAAAAGCGCTAGCGTCGGGATCCATCGATGTCGACTAGCTTTAGAAGCGACCACATGACACAACAAACACCGCTCTATCGGAGAACAACGGAGCAGATCTCAATCGCAGGACGGATTTCATCCTCACATAACAACACCATTGAGGCTATTTGTGAAGAACCCTCGTAAATGTTTCATTTTGCACCGATGTCCTTGCCCACATGCATCATATACAAATATGAATATACGTATAATCACATCCTTATCCATTTTCAATTACGAATATGGATATTGACAGATATGAAAAATGTATTATCATGTCTTTAAAAACCAATACGAATCAGATACAAATAATTAATAACATAAATATTCAATATAATAACTAAATTATACATGTTTAAGATGGTTTACACATAAAATAGATATAATGGATATATTCATTTCATAACAAGTATATCAACAATGGTAGATGCAATCATAAAATATTGTTACACACAATTATAAATAAATCTATTACCATACTTATGTACAAAAATGAATATGTGAATATGAATGCAAATACTAGCAAATGTCAAAGTGATGTCCATATTCACATCTATTTTAAAACAAATACAAATACGAATGCCAAAATATATATAAAATGAATATGATAGCGGATCAGATATGTGCATGCTCTTTACTATCACAATATATTTTTATCTTTTGCACTTAGATCCCTTCCTATACTACTTATTATCCATTGCTCGCTTTATTTATTTTTTAAAACTAAAAATATCATTGTATCTTTTGACTCATGCACAACAGATGGGTTTGAGTTTGTTACTTTTGAAATTATCTTGATTTCAATTAGTTGTTGCAAATTGAACCTTATATGAATTTTGCAAATTTTGACATACCGATTTGTTTAGGGATACACTATGTCCTTAAAAAGACCTTGGGTTGGGATAAAATGAAGAGCACATCTGTGTTTTTTTTTGAATTTTAGGATAATATTTAGTATTGTCTAAAAATCATTTTCTCATTTCAGCCTATTTTAAGGAGGAAATTCACAAAAAAATCAAAACACCTTGAAAAGTTACCAAATAATATGGTAGTTTCCTTTATATGTGCTTTATAACATTTTTAAAAATCAACAAAAAATGTGTTTAGAGTCTTGAAATAAAAAAATATTTTAAAATTCCAAAAATATCTAAAATTTCACATAGTCTCAAAAACCTAAAAACAAGATTCCATTTTGTTTCTCTTATTTCTCTCTAATTAGGAAATATAAAATAGAATTTTACGATATAATTTGAGCTAAAATTCTTATTTTGCTAAAGTCCTTCTTTACTTCATTATCCTAAGTGCAAAATCGCTTATTTTTATTTCTTTATTTGGTTTCATTATTTATAAAATAAATACAAAAAATATTTAAATATACTCTAAAAATCTAAAATACATTTTTCTTATTTTATTTATTTTCTTTCGTTGGTTGCTTATCTTCTCTGTTTTGTATTATGTTTCTCTCTCCTGTATTCTCTCTCTCTCTCTCTCTCTCTCTCTCTCTTCTATGCCATATTGTGCTATATATGCATGTGTGTTGTCGTTGTATTACTTGTTTATTTGTATTGTTTGAGTGAAATTGGATATGAGGAAATGAAAGTAATTGAATAGAAACTTTTGGGACATGCTTCTTGAGTTCGTCCTCCGTATAATTACTTGGTGAAATTGAAGTATAATAATAGGCATTATTTCGTTATTATATTTTTCATGGTTGCAACAACATACCCTCTTTATAATTATAATAACAAGAAAAATGCCAATCAAGTACCATCTTGAGATTCAACTACATCAATCACTGAGTAATAACTTGCTGTTTGCATAGAGGTTCTCCAACTTGGACCAAATGTTCATGCATAAATCTCATTTAAATGTGATTAAACATATATCTCATCCACAAACTGCAGGATAAATATGCATGCTGCTCGTGCTCAAAATTCCATAATTCCATGCTATTGAATTTATGTTCACAATTGAAAATGGAGAAAGTTCCTTTATTGTAGTTTATGAAGTAGAGATTACGCTTGTTATCGAGAGAGGAGAAGATACTGGGTAAATAAAGGGTCCCCGAAAGTTAGGCAACTTGTTCAATGAGTGATTATCCCCCTCCTGAAGGAGGTTTATTTATATGGCGTGCTCTACCCCACCTTTAGTATGCCCTCCCCCTCTACTCCCCTTGAGATGCGGCACCATGCAACCACCAACGATAATGCAATATTTTTTTACCAGTTATTTTATGGTATCAACTGCAACCATGTATTGGCATAGGCCTCCTATCCTCTGTTGTAATAAGAGTTACAGTTAAAGCACAAATGTTGTAATCCTTTATTATTTACGATTTCGATTCCAAAATCCAACCTTATAGATTGAATCTTTGATTAATGTTCTATATATCTTTCAGGTTTCGGTCAAATCCTAAGTTATTTACTATTTTTATCTTAATGGTCAAAGATTCAGCCAACATCAAGCAACTTAAATTCCATTTAAAAAGGACCCAGACTTTTAACCATTAAGATAAAATAGCAAATAACCTTGCATTTAAGCAAAATTTGAAAGATATATAGTGCATTATTATAAGATTCAATGTATAACATTGGATTCTGGGATAAAGTCGCAAAAAAAAGATTACAACATTTTGTTGTAACTCTACAAAGGATCCGGGCCCATTGACTTGTATCTAGGGTTGTCAGAAAATTTCCATGTTCGACATTCGCTCAGATTCGGCTCGCTAAAAGATCGATTGAGTTTCGATTCGAAAATAAACGAACCGAATCTGAACACGAGTTTGGGTTCGATCAAATAAACGAACCAAACATCAAAAACATAGGTTCACTCAGGTTCGGTTCGTTAAAAGTTCGATTATACACACACACACATATATATATATATATAAAAGTATATATACGTACATACTGTATATATATAAGGAAAAAGACTTTCTATTATAACATAAGGGCTATTACCTTATTTTCCCAAATCTATCCAGCCACCCACTCCCTATGTCCCTATTTCCGAAATTGCCACAAAATCCTCCTCTTTGGTCTACGGCGCTATCCTATTCTTAAACGAATCTTTAATGAGCCGAACCGAACCTTTACGAACCTTACCCGAGTCGAACGAACCTGATTACAGTTTTTATTTTATCGAGCCGAACCGAACTCGAGCCTTAAAGTATGCTAAACGAATCGAACCGAGCGTGGATTGGTTCGTCAAATTCGGCTCGTTTACATCCCTCTTGTATCCTACGTGTTAAATTTTATTAGGAAGAAAAAATATGCAGAATTTAATTGAATCCGGTAATGTGGCGATGTCTGAGCAAATGCTTTACTCAGAATAGGGATTAAATGCTCGGTATATATATTATGTTATGGCAAATAATTTATCAAAATTGTCTAGACAATAGTCTAACAACTGTATCGACCAATGCTGCAGCTCCAACGATAGCACTCTCATCTCCCAACTCGTCCCCGCCATGCAAAATATCTACGAGGCCCTCAGCAGCCAATCCCTGGCTTCGTCCATCAAGGTCTCCAGCGCGCACTCCATGTCGATCCTCGGCAGCTCCTACCCGCCGTCATCCAGCATCTTCAGGCCAACCTCTCCACCGTGCTCTCCTTCCTCAACCTAACCTCCAGCCCCTTTATGGTCAACCCATATCCCTACTACGCCTGCCAAATGATCGATCCCATGACACCGCTCGACTTCTGCCTCCTCCGGCCAAATGCTACGGCGCTCACCGACAGCAAGTCACAGGTCAGTTACGCCAACATGTTCGAGGCGCAGTTGGCCGCTGTGAGGGCGGCGCTAAATGCCTCAGGATACCCAGAACTGGAAGTGGTCGTGGCGCGGACGGGTTGGCCGTACAAGGGCGGGCCGGATGAGGCTATGGCGACGTTGGAGAATGCCAAGGCATATAATGGGAACTTAGTGGCGTATTTAAAGTCGATGGGACCAAATGCGACGGAGACGTACTTGTTCGAGCTTTACGACGAGAATCTGAACGAAGGGAGCGAAGCACAAAAGCACTTTGGACTCTATCATCACAA